>CM035439.1:104904190-105331690 GCA_020310875.1 Ceratopteris richardii | reverse complement strand
AAAATAATTCATAAACATGCATATACAGAAATAGATACATACACTTACACATACGTACACTTACACATACATACACTTATACAGACATACTTAAAGAAAAACCTTTAAATTTATAAACATGCATATATAAACGCACATACATACACTTACACATACATACTTACACTTACATACATGCCTACACATACACATATACATACACACACATACATAGTAAATATATACCCACACACTAAAGGGATAATTCTCGAAAATATTTTGAGGGCTCCAAAACAAAAAGCTAACAAAAACAAGTGACCCTAAAGGGATAATTCTCCAACCTCATAGCAATATGAGGTTGTTTGTGAATCATGCTTTCTCCATGCCTTCTCGTGTACTCTTCACCATCTGCCTTCTCCACGAGCTCTCTATAGCCACACTGGCTTTGATACCATGTCATGAGGAAGGAGATAAGGAAGAGAGCTCACACACATACACACTCACAATCAAACGGGAGCACACATACAGATTGCGGCAAGGAAGAATGATCTTCTTCTTCTTCTATTCCATAAAAGGAATATACGAGAATGACATAAAACAAAAATACAACTAGTTCAATATATAAAGAACTGTACATAAGGAAAATCCTAATGTTTGCGAATGAGCGAGCTGGAAAGAAACAAATGTGCCATCACTCTTGGTAGATAAATCTAGTAAAGCCCAATGAAGTATTCGTGACATATATTGACATTACCATTATACATGTCAGAGAAATGAAGAGTGATATGTGTCATCCTGGATCAGCACATGTTGAGCTTGATATCTCAACATCTATGTGTGTGTATATATATGTGGGTGTATGTATCTATGTGTGTGTATGTATACATGTGTGTATGTGTGTGTATGCATATGTATGTATAGTGTGTGTATGTGTGTGTATGTATATGTGCATATATGTGTGTATGTGTGTGTATACATGTATGTATACATGTGTATATGTGTGTTAGAGGACCGCCGAACAAGGACAAATGAACTCGGACAGGTGCCTTAAATGTAAAAGTGTTGGACGGCCGCCGAACAAGGACAAAAGTACGAGGACAGGTAGCTTAAATGAAAAAAGAATCTTTCAGGAAACGCGCAGGTAACTGTAGAAGTGCGCACTCTTGTAAAAAAATCCTCTATTTAAGGTAATGAGAAAAAGAGCGGCAGCAGCCCCGTTGTGGGAATTGCAGTGTGTTGTTTGATTGAGTCTCGTTTTGAGAGGGCTGTAAATGCATTGTGTGAGTGTGTATGTTGTTGAGAAGATAAGTTCTGCTTTGTTCTGTTCCGTCTGTACTCTGGCTAGTCGATTATCCTCACCTTAGTACAGAGTTGCGAATCAGTTGTATTGTGTTACGAGTCTGTTCGGTGATGATTGAATGTGTCTCTGAGCGTGATCAAGTGCTGTATGTTATTTGGCAGTTCTTTGGCGGAGTAGGGAACGTGAAAAGTAATCCCGAACTAATTGTCTGTTAGCGTTTCTGTAAGCGACCGAATTCGATACTGTAGCCTACATTTACTGTTGATTCCGACTACGGGAAGACTAGTAGCTGTAATGGTCTGAATGTGAGTAAGACATCGTTAGTTTATGGTTAGCCGTTTATTATTAGGAGATTGGTTGTTCGAGTTTAACATACCATGAGTCCTCGTAACTTTAAGGTATAATGTCTGGCTGGGATACCTATCTGCTCTGACGAAGTACGTATTAGGTGACATTGTTACTGAAGTATATTTTGCTCATAAATTAAGTAACCGGATTGCTACCCTCAGTCCTGAAGTTCTAATTCCAGTACACTGAACAGTCTTCCGTTGTTCAGGGATGGACACTGAGCTAAGAACGGGATAACATTAGGATCGTGTGTTAATTTGGGAAAATAGTACAGGGCCTCTGTCTAATAGACCCCTACCACTCCCAAGGACCCACGTGACTAAGAGAACATTTGCGGTTAGGAAGATTCGAAACCGGTTGAACTTGAAGTGCTTGAGTCTGAACGTAGAAGTAATGATAAAACGTTTAACATTTGGCGCCGTCTGTGGGAAAGTGGCATCAGGTTGCTAGTTATCTGTGAAAAGTGGCAGTAGCGTGCCGGCTGTTTTTCAGAATCAAACACTACGTTTATCGTTCGATTGACTGACGGTAGCAACAGAGCCAGATTGTTGCCAATTGCTCAGATAGTGCTACTAAGCAATGATACATGCCGGTTACTCGGTCTGGCGAAACGTATCCTAGGAACCATACGACTGGAACACGAAAAGTACTAAAGACAACCCTAGGAGAAGAAGGTATAATGCGGCTTGACCCAGTGGTCAAGCAAGTTAAGGACGTTAGAATTAATTCCGGTCATATTCCGGTGGAACGATCAATGCCTTTGGTACATTCTGGTGTCACTTCGACCAAGCCTAACAAAAATACAGTAATTCGAGAATCTACCAAGTCCCCGCTGGAAACCAGTTTAACAATCTTGGATAAAGATTCAGAGTTATCCACGATTAGAAAAACTCTAGGAAAAGAAATCGGTAAAAGCGGAAAAACACTACAGTCTGGTACACTGTCAGTTCATTCCGGTGATATTCCGGTGATAGAAACACCAACTGGCGGCCAAGGATTAGCATTTTTTGCGGAATCCTCAGCCCGACCCGCGTGCTTGGAAGAAAGATTTCGGATATTGGACATCCAGAAGGAAGGAGAGCTATTCGAAGCAGAGATCCGAAGTATCCTACGCAAAAACAGCACACCGGAAGGCACGCCATCCGGCGATCGAGGTTCTGGTAGTTCAACCAATCAACCTCAAGATACAGAAGAAGGACCAGATACACTCACAATGAACGGACAACAACAGTAACAACAGTTATGTCAACCAAGGCCGCCTCCAACAGGAGTAACATACACGAAATTTGGTGGATTCCTAGGAGATGACCCGGATGCTCACGTACGCACTTTCGAGATCAGTATGCAGTCCTCAACCATCCACCGGATCAGGCATACAAGGCCATTGTTTTTCAATCTACACTGGTCAATGAAGCGGCTAGATGGCTTACGGAATACGACATTAATCATTTCGGTACCTATGATGCAGTACGAGATGCTTTTTTGCAACGATTCAGGCTAAAGAAGAATCCCGCCGAAATCTTTGATTATTTACAGAACAACCGACAGAAGGCGAATCAGACTGTCCAAGAATATGCTACACTTTTTAGAACACACTTGCGACAGATACCACAGGCCCACGCTAACTTACCGGATGACGTCATCACTCAGTGGTTTATCAATGGTTTAAACCCGCAATTGAAGCAGATCATGATCATAAGATGTGTCGGAGCAATGACGTTGGATGCAGTCATTGCCATGGCTCTGCAACTGGAATCCAAAGTCGGTGGATTTACAGAAGATCTAGAGTGGTTAAAAACGAACAAAACTATGACTGAAGATATAACCAGACAAGTGTACTGTATCACATGCAAAAATTCAGGTCATACTAGTACCAATTGTGCGCTAAATCAAACGTTCTGCGCTATCTGCAACACTGCCAGACACACCACCGGAAATTGTGTCTACAATGCCAGAATACATGGAACAGCAATAGTCAATGCTGTTATTCAAGAACATGGACAGGCAGTGAATCACTATGTACCTCCGCAACTGAGAAACAATCAACCGCAAGGATATCGAAACTACCGAGGACAGAGAAACAATAACTATAGTGCAAACCGCTGGCAGAATGAACCACCATCGGAAAATCCCAATTTACCACCGCCACGCTGTCATTTTTGTGGTGAATTTGGACACATTAGAAGATATTGCAAGGACCCAGCTGAGTATGATCAAAGGAAGAAGGAGCGGCAAAACCCAATGGCCAACATGGTACAAATTACACCGGTAGAAACGCAAACTGCTACAGTCCAGACCCGATCAGGTAAACAGTTGCAGTCAGTAGCAGAAGTATTTGAACCAGGGATACGAGAACAACATAGGATGTATAACAAGGCTAGCCATTGGACCGCAACAGAACCACCAGTGTTCCCAGAACCCATTCCGGTGACTCAGACCTCGTCGACAAAGGAAGGAACACCCCAAAAGGAAGCAACAGCGGAACCACCATCAGCAGTAGACATAACAGCAGATACTTCTGCATCAGCAGAGACCTTAAATTCAAAAGAGCAGGATAACCAATCTCAGTAGGCCTGGGAAATTTTATCCAAGGCATCTATCACTCTGCCTCTCGGCCAACTACTGGCATTAGTACCTGGGGTTCGACAACAGTTCCAACAACAGTTCAGTCCGGTACCTTCTTGTATTCCGGCGACAGCAGCAATTCAACCGGAACCTGATTCTACGGTTGATCATTCAGTCCCCTTGATTACAGTATGGTACAAGAATCATAAAATTACACAGGTATTGATTGATGGAGGCTCTGGTGTCAACATTGCAACTACAGCCTTATGCAATAGGTTAGGATGGACCGAAATCGAACCAGTTCAATTTTTTGTCAGAATGGCAGACCAATCTAGAGTCCATCCTGTAGGACTTGTGCGAAATGTACCCATTACTTTACAAGGTACGACCTTCAAAATGAATTTTGTTATACCAGATCTGCCGGAATCCACTTTGGATTACAACCTTCTTTTTGGTCAACCTTGGCTGAAGCATGCGAAGGTAATACAGGACTGGTCTGCACAAGAGCTTACGTTCAAAGATGCCAGCCGTAGATATGTAGTAAAATTAGATGCTATACAACCTTGCGAACTTCACGCCAGACCATATTTTGCTGAACCAGTCCACATGTTAGATAGACTATCAGATGATGAAGAAGAGGAATTTCTGAAGAATAACGCTGACTTAATGACCTTAGGGACTGTTGATCTACAGTCCGTAATAGATAATTGGAGTACTTCAGTATGTACAGTTGCACCAATCACCCAAGAAACTAAGCAGGAAGATATTGTGCCAACACATGACAATGAATTACAATCACTATTCCGGTCGACAGACGATACAGAGAAACCGCAACAGTTTTATGTCTCTGAAGACCAGTTGACCTCGTACGATCTAGGAGACGAAGATCATCCACGACCTGTAAAGATAAGGCAAAACTTACCGGAAATATTTAAGGCTGATTTGATTCGACTACTTCGCGAATTCTCAGACGTCTTTGCCTGGGATTACAAAGATATGAAAGGATTAGATCCGCGCATATATCAGCACAGAGTCATGTTGAAGCCTGAAGCTAAACCGAATAGGCAGTCCAGCTATCAGATGAATCCCAATTATGCATCACAGGTAAAAGCCGAACTTGATAGATTATTAAAGGTTGGATTCATCGTACCAGTAGAACATGCTGAATGGATTTCACCAATTGTGATCGTGCCAAAGAAAAATAAGCAACTACGAATCTGTGTAGACTACCGGAAATTAAACGCAGCAACAGTACCGGATCCTTTCCCGATCCCCTTTCTGGATACCATGCTTGATAGGGTAGCAGGCCACGAAATGTATTCATTCTTAGACGGATACAGCGGTTACAATCAGGTTAGAATGGCTGAAGCAGATATCCCAAAAACTGCCTTCATTACCAATTGGGGTGTCTTTACTTGTACGGTAATGTGGTTTGGATTGAGAAATGCACCAAGCACCTTTCAGCAATGTATGCAGGAGATTTTCTCTCCTTATCTCAATTTGTTTATGCAAGTATATCTCGATGACTTCTCAATTTTTGGAAAGATGATGGCACATTTGCTTCATCTACGATGCTGTTTCCAAAAGTGTCGAGATTACAGACTTTGCCTTAACCCAAGCAAATCTATGTTTGCTGTTTCATGTGGCAAACTACTTGGTCATATTGTATCTGCCCAAGGTATCCGAGTAGACCCAGATAAGATTTCGGCAATTTTAGAAGCCCCAGTACCCGCCACTCCGAAAGAAGTAATGCGTTTTATGGGTCAAGTACGGTGGCACGACAGACACTTACGGTGGCTTGCTCATCTGGCTGTACCTCTGAATAGACTAATCACCAAAACTCCACGACAGTTCGAATGGACTCAAGAATGCCAAACTACATTTGATCGACTCAAGTATCTATTGACACAGGCCCCAATCCTACAACCACCGGATTGGGACAATCCGTTCCATGTTTTTGTCGATGCTTCAGATGTTGCGATCAGCAGTATTCTGATGCAGCAAACACATAAGTGGTTTCGCCCTGTCTATTACGCCAGCAGAAGGCTTGCACCGGCAGAAAAGAACTATTCTACCACTGAAAGAGAATGTCTAGGATTAATTTACTCCATCAAAAAGTTCAAACATTATCTATTAGGCCGGAAATTTACCTTTCATGTGGATCATGCTGCCCTTGTCTATCTAGTAAGACAACAACATTTAGGCGGACGATTAGCCCGATGGGTGCTACTCTTGCAGGAATTTGATTATGAAGTCATTCATCGACCCGGAAATGCACATGCTTTAGCAGATTTCTTATCTCGCCTAGATTCTGGTGAAGCTCCGATAGGCATAGATGACACGACCCCAACAATTTATAGTTCTGAGCCACTGACCGATGAGACTGCCGAATTACAAGCAACACCTACATATTATGATCAGATTTTAACTTTTCTTACCAAAGGATGCTTTCCATCTGAGACTGCCAAGGCAGTTCGAAGGAAAATGGCAATCTTTAGCCGCCGATTCCGGCTAGTTGCAGGAGAACTATATTATGTAGATCACACCGGAATCTTACTTCGATGTGTTCCTCCGCACGAAATTAACTCGGTCATCACGATGGCTCATTCAACCCCTACTGGTGGTCATTTTGCCACAGATCTAACTCACCGGAAAATTCTGCAAGGAGGTCTCTGGTGGCCTACTATGTACCGAGATGTGGCCCAATTCGTCAAAAACTGCGATAACTGTCAAAGGTCTGGACAACCACTGCAACGACACTTCTTTCCCTTGCAGCCTATTATGCCACTCGAACCATTTCAGAAATGGGGATTAGATTTTATCGGTCCAATCACACCTCCAGCAGTCTTCAGTAACAACAGATACATACTAACCTCAATCTTCCAGTTGCAGAGCCATGGCAATGACTGCATCCAACGTCATTGCTCCGACACATCTTATGATCATGATCTGCTTCAATTGCGGGTTTAAACCATTGATAAGCCACTGAGTGATGACGTCATCCGGTAAGTTAGCATGGGCTTGTGGTATCTGTCGCAAGTGTGTTCTAAAAAGTGTAGCATATTCTTGGACAGTCTGATTCGCCTTCTGTCGGTTGTTCTGTAAATAATCAAAGATTTCGGCGGGATTCTTCTTTAGCCTGAATCATTGCAAAAAAGCATCTCGTACTGCATCATAGGTACCGAAATGATTAATGTCGTATTCCGTAAGCCATCTAGCCGCTTCATTGACCAGTGTAGATTGAAAAACAATGGCCTTGTATGCCTGATCCGGTGGATGGTTGAGGACTGCATAACTGCTCTCGAAAGTGCGTACGTGAGCATCCGGGTCATCTCCTGGGAATCCACCAAATTTCGTGTATGTTACTCCTGTTGGAGGCGGCCTTGGTTGACATAACTGTTGTTGCTGTTGTTGTCCGTTCATTGTGAGTGTATCTGGTCCTTCTTCTGTATCTTGAGGTTGATTGGTTGAACTACCAGAACCTGGATCGCCGGATGGCGTGCCTTCCGGTATATGTGTGTATGCATATGTGTGTATATGTGTGTATGTATGCGTGTGTATAGATTGAGGAATTAGTCTTTGTTTTATTGCAAGAAGATCAATCTAGGCATAATAGGTCCATTATGCATGTTGTAGTGTGTATATGTATGCATTTATATGTGTGTATGTATGTGTGTGTATATGTGTATATCTATGTGTGTGTATATGTGTTTATAGGTGTATATATGTATGCATATGTGTGTGTATATGTGTGCATATATGTGTGTGTGTATATGTGTGTATGTATGTGTGCGTATATGTGTGTGTATATATCTATATGTATATGTGTGTTTCTATATGTGTATATATATGTATATGTGTGTGTATACGAGTGTATATGTGTATGTATACGTGTGTGTATATGTGTGTATTTATGTGTGTGTATATGTGTGTGTGTATATGTGTGTATGTATATGTGTGTATATATGTGTGTGTATATGTGTGTGTATGTGTGTGTATATGTGTGTATGTTTGTGTATATGTGTGTATGTATGTGTGTGGATATATGTGTATGTATGTGTGTATATGTGTATATATGTGTATATGTGTATATATGTGTATATATGTGTATATATGTGTGTGTATGCATGTGTGTATGTATGTGCATGTGTGTGTATGCATATGTTTGTATGTATGTGCGTGTAAATGCATGTGTACCTTTGCAAACTAGCTTGCTTGATCACTCGCATGGTCGCTCTCTTCACTCTCTTCGTTTTCTCTCTCTCACTTGATCCCGACACAAATGTGTTGGGAGAAAGCAATTTTTTTTCAATTCCTTTAGCGTCGATGCAAAAGTGTTGTAGGCAATTTGCCCCCGTTGCTACAAGCATCGCTAGCCTTCAATGCTTATAGCTACGGTACACATGAGCATTGCATAAGCGATAGTCATGGTTTATTTTTATGGTTTTTTTTTCTTGGGCATTGCTTATGCGGTGCTTAAAAAGAACATTGCATAAGTGGTAGTCCTCACTTTTTTTTCGATTGGGGGCATCACTATGCCCCTGTTATTCTTGTAGTGTTTTGAATGAAAAGAAGTAGAAAAAAAACATAGTCTGTTAAGATGAGCATGCATATCAAGCAAGCTCACTAATCATACGAACTTAACCTTTGCATTAGATAAATTAGATAATACATTTTCAGAGTTCAATATCAAATTCAAAGGTAAAAAAACATAGTGCATCAAATAATTTCTAAGTAAAAAGAAATATATGAAATTTTTTTACTTCAACTTTCAAGATCCATAGTAAAGAAAAATAGTTGGCTTATTTGTTAAAACATTTGTTTTATGCTTTCACTACCACAACAATATCCTTTGATCCTTACATTACATTCACAAATCTGTTAACATTAGATTTAACAACTAGAATTGATGGAAGCTCCCAAGATCTTCAAAAGATCAAACATATGTTGCCAAACATTTAAGATCAAACTTCTGAGCAAAATATCACTAAAATAGAGACTATTGGTTGTAGAAAAAGAATCACACTGACTTCTTTGTGTAAGACTTATCCAAAATAGTACAACAAAAAAATGGAATTTCTCAAGCATACCTTAGAAACAAAAATCATAAGAAAATCTAGAGTTGAACTCACAAAAAAGTAGTTTGAATTTAGGGTAGCAAAACCTTATCAAAATCAGCTAAAAAAAGTTTTGAAACATTGTTTGACTTGAAGATGGCATTTTAGTAGATGGAAAACTCCAAATATAATGACAATTCTTGATATACATTAAGTTATAAGAGATAAGGGACCCTCCAAGCAAGACAATTGATACTCGATATAGAATTTGGCCTCAAAACACGTATTTTTGTGAGAAATGTGATTGATATTTGTACCAGAATTACTCTATGTACATGGTAGCTTTTTTAGGATTTCTAAATGGTGGGGGAAGATTCAACAAGATTCTTTAAGCAATCAAATGCAAGTAGAATCACTTAAAAGGGATACTGGAAGGAGTTATAATGAAAACGAAATAGTGCAAGAAACTAGCTCACTCTTTAGAGAGGTAGTGAGAAATGGCTAACTACAGAGAAGATTAAGCTATCAAAATGATTGGCTAAGCAAAGGGGCTGCATATAGCAACTTCCTTACACTCTATACTAACTCTAGGAAGAGATTAGAGGTCGTGGAATCACTTTTCATGACTTGATTCATACATATAAAGGCTGTCAAGAAATGCTCCTACAATTTTGCAAGAATATCTCAATCAACCTCTTTTACATTTTTGGTAAGCTATGATTTAGGAAAGTGGTTGAGGCTTCTTGATAGTTGAAATTTGTGATATGAAGCCTCTAATTAATTGGTCCACTTGTCATCTATGCCTTAGAGACTTCAACTATGATTTAGGAACATATTCGGAACTCTCATGTGGTGGAACATGCTGGACCACCAGACTCATGGACTACCGGACTACCGAAAATGTTGGAGAATTCCTCTCCTATGCGCAGCAGAAAGTGTAGAAGACCTTCTCCTACAAATGAAATTTAAAATGAAAACTGGTATCAATTGAAAAACCTAATGAACTTGAGACTTTGGCCACTCAAACTAGACACTAATAGCTTTCAAATGAGTTATGAAACATGCAATTTGAAGTAGTTTTGGTTTGGCAACTCGTTGCCTCAAAATAGGCTGTTTCTCCACTGAGTTAGGCTAAAAATTGGGCTTCACTAAAGACTGAATAACTCAAAGAGCATGGAAAATCTCACAAAACTGTATTAGACACACAAATTATGCAAGATAAGATTTCCAACAAATATTTAAACTCTAAAAATAGATATATATGTTGAGAGATATGACTCTCGCAATCAGGCTACCCTGAAAATGGTATGCGGCTAGACATAGTCTATGAGACTGAAGAAATGAAACGACTGAAACCAGATGAACTACCTACAAGGGGACATCAACGCCTTCTTCCTCTATTCTTGAGTGTCCTCCCTTGCCTCTTTTGTAGCCAAATGACAATGAGCTCTCATGATGAGTTTGAGAGCTCTTCTCCATAACTCCTCCACTACTTTGAGCAACCACTCTTCTCTTTGAGTTTAGTTTTTGGATTTGATTCTCTTTTGATTGATTCTCTTTTGGCCTCCACTACTTGCTGAAGTAAATGCTTCCATTTTTCATTTTTGTATTTCCTTTTATTTGAAGAAAATCCTTTTTGCAAAATATATACAAACTTGTTTCTTTATTTTTAAACACTCCTCCTCAAGGTCACATGTGAGCTTGCACCTTCAGCCATATCCTACAAGTTAATTTCATCCTTGAACCTCTTTAGCTTAGAAGCATCTAAGGAATTTGTAAACATGTATGCAACCTGGTCATTAGTTCTAATGAACTTTATATCCACATACTTGCTCAAAACTTTTTCTCAAACATAATGATATTGCACATGTGCTTACTTCATGCATGAAACATTGGAGTGTTTGTCAAGTGAATGCTTGACATGTTGTCACCATGAATTGAATGGTCTCTACCTACACATTAAGATCAGCCAAGAGCTTCTTAGTCCACTTAGCTTCACAAGTTGCAAAGGCTAATCCTCTATATTCAACTTCTGTTACAGTAGATGATAATGCAACAGTAGTTGCTTCTTTGAGCTCCATGTGATAGGTTTGCTACCTATGATGAATACATAACCTAAAGTGGATCTTCTGTCTTCCTTGGAACCAGCCCAATCAACATCACTAAAGCCCTTCGCCTACAATTCTTCATCATCTCTATATAACAAAGCATGATTGACTGTGTGCTTCATATATCTTAGCACTCATTTGGTTGAATTTAAACGTTCACTTGTTGGAGTTTGCATAAATTGAGAAAGTACTCCAACGATACATTTTGAAAGACTTCTTATTAGTGTCTTGTTGCTACTCACTAATATGGAGTTGAGCCAATGATTGTGACTGGACCGCAACAGGTTGGTCGCCCTTCCACACCCACACTTGTTTTGGTGGTTGAGACACCGTGCTTCATACTTTCTTTTGGCTTCGAGCATAGGTCATCTGCTTCTTCTGCATTTGATCCGCTTTTGGTTGCTGCATCCCTATGGCCTTTGGAAAAGAAGGGAGTTCCATCGTATCCTTGACTTCTTTGTTGAGACAATCATCATTCTGCAACACATAGTTTTGGACAAGAATAACATCGTCATCTTCATGTGTACTCCTGGAAGGACCAGGAATTTGTGCCTTTCCTAGTTCCTTGAGTGCCTCATTTTCTAACTCAATTGTAATGCGGTTCTGATTTACCCAGACCTGAAGAAGTCCACTTCTTAGGTTTAGGTTGACTGCATGATCATACATCCAGTCTTGACCCACGACAAGAGGTTCAGTGAGATCCTCATCTTGACACACTAGTACTTTAACTATCATTAAAACATCTTGAATGTAGAGAGGAAGTTCCACCTCGCCCATGCAAGGGGTTTTCACACCTGTCTTATGAGATATGCTTCTATAGGATTGACACTTAATTTCAACTTTTGATAGTAAGAAAGTTTAACAGCACTAGTGGCTGCACCTGAGTCAATCAAGGCCCTTACGGTCCTTGCACTCTTTCCTTGTCCTACCTCTAAGGTTACAAAAGGACGTCGGTTGATTATTCTATGGGAACTTACACCCGAGACTTCGCACATAGCCATATGTTATCCTGGATCTGCATAGGCATCTGTCTTGGGCTGGTCTCTACCCTGTCTCCTCAATTTCATTCTTCGGATGTGTTCCAATGCTTTTGCCTGTGCTTCTTCTCGAATTAGATTTTCCTCTTCTTTATGTTTCTTTGCAGTATTGAGTCGATTTAACATCTCTTCCGTGAGGGGTTCCTGATATAACTTGACTCTGCACCCACTGATGTAACTTGGTAGGATGGCTTTTTCTCTTTTCTTGGCTGCATAAATTCCTGCTGTAGCTCTTAATCTTGTCTCACCTAGTCGTTCAAGGTCAAAAATTCTAGAGGAGAGATCATGGCCTGTCTAGTCATGCTCTTGTGCTACTTTCAATGTAGGTATCAAGAAGTCCAATGGTAGCACTGCATTTTGGCCGAACACCATCTGAAAGGGTGTGGCTTGGAGTACTGTTTTATAGGAAACTCTGTATGCCCAAACAACATGGTGTAGCTGTTTGTCCCAATCAGAGCGTTTATTATTCACCAATTTAGTCAGCACATTGCATAGAATCTTATTTGTGCTTTCAACTTGCCCATTGGCTTGTGCATGATAGGGGGCAGACTTCTTGTGTATCACCAAGAACTCTTGAAGAAGATTTTCAATGACTTCATTCAAGAAGTGAGTGCCTCTATCACTTACTAGCTCGATAGGTAGCCCGTATCTAGTGAACACATTCTCAAATAAGAATTTAGCTGTCGTTTGAGCATCGTTCTTCGTTGTGGATTTTACTTCTACCCACTTGGTTAGATAGTCTGTGGCCACAATGATGTATTTAGCATGGGAACTCTTAGCAAGGGGATTAATAGGACCTACAAAGTCTATTCCCCACTTAGAGAATGCATGTCCACCCATCATAGGTTTCAATGGCATCTCCTCTTTACGTATAGGATACTGAGTTCGCTGACACACATCACACCTCTTCACATAGGTATGTGCATCCATGTGAAAAGTTGGCCACCACAAGCCTACAAATAGGATTGCCTTAATCACTCGATCTGGTCCAAAATGTCCTCCTGCTACACCCTGGTGAGCAGTTTCCAAGATTTTTAGATATTCGCTCTCATGGACACATAGCCTTAGATATCCATGTTTTCCTCGCTTGTACAGATTATCATCAATGAGTGAGTAGTCTAAAGCTTCTTGTTCTAAGCTTCTTCGCGTGGCCAGGGTAATATCCCGAGGGAATGTTTTCATCCTCAAGAAGGCTACTAATGGTTCACTCCAATCTGGTATTAGAGATACTTGGTATAGTGTAGCGTGCTCCACAAGTGGTCTAATACTATAGACTATGCATTCCTTGCACAACTTATGGACATCTGCTTCCATAGTAGGCCAATGTACTCCGAGTCTCCTTAGTGTCTGTAGGGTTCTTTGCCTTGAGTAGTGTTTCTCTAATGCACCTACATGTGCTAATTGTAACCATTTAGCATACTCATCCTCTTCCACACAAAAAGCCAATATCCCTTGGTCAGTATGTTTGTACAAACTTCCTGGCATGATATGGTACTTCTTGGCTTTTACTATCTCCCTATCTTGAGTGTTCAACACTGGATGTTTAGGCCCGTATGTCAATACTGGCACTAATGTTTTAGCCCACTAAGATACAACTTCCAAATTAAACAAGTAAGCATCAGGAAGATCATCTGATACTCCTTGTGGGGCCTCTTCGGATTTGAGCCTAGAGAGATGTTCTGCTCTCAAATGAGTCTTCCCTTTCCTCACCACAACCTCAAAGTCGTATTCCATTAGCAAGAGAAACCATCTCACCAATCTACATGTATTGCATGGCTTGTTTACAAGGTACAACAGTGCTTGATGTTCAGTAAAAAATTTAAAGTTATTTGCAAGCAAATAGTGTCTAAACTTTTTAACTGCATACACCATGCCTAATCCTTCCTGTTCAGTGGTGGTATAATTTCGTTCAACTGCATTCAATTGTCTACTAGCATAGACAATTGGAAGATCCATATTACCTTCACTAGTAGGTTGTGCGAGTACACATCCAATAGCATAATTGGATGCATCCACGTGAACATGAAAGGGCTTATTCCAATCTGGTGTAGTCAAGATTGGTGCTGAGCATAATCGCCATTTAAGCTCATTGAAGGAGTTTTCACATTCTTCAATCCACTCAAAGTTAGTCAAAAGTCCGTACAGAGGCTTTGCAATGATGGCATACATGTGTATAAAGCGTCGGTAATAACCACAATGCCCCATGAAAGCTTGCAGATCCTTGACATTCTTTGGCCTAGCTAGCTCTGCTATAGCTTTCACTTTCTCCTCATCCGTGGATATGCCATTCTTTGACACTATGTGTCCTAGAATCTTGTCTTGCCTGACCATGAAAACACACTTTTCTAGATTCAAGTAGACTTGATATTCTCTACATTTGTCAAAGATTTGTCTGAGTTCAGGTATGTGTCTGTCTAATGTTGGAATGAGCACAGAGGTCATCAACATAGACTTCAAAATTCTTCCTCAGGAATTCTTTAAACACATGGCACATCAGCCTCTGAAAGGTTGCGGGCGCATTGGTAAGCCCAAATGACATTACTCTAAAGGCAAATATGCCCCACTCCGTGGCAAAAGCCATCTTATGCTGATCTTCTGGAGCAATGGCTACTTGATTGTAACCAGAAAATCCATCGAGGAAGTTATACACTTCCTTGCCTGGCACTCTTTCTAAGAGATGTTCAGTGATAGGAAGCAAATAGTTATCTCGAATTGTGGCTGCATTAACCTTCTTCAAGTTAATGCACACACATAACTTTCCATTCTTCTTGGGCATCACTACAATGGGGGATACCAACTCACTGTGCTCAATTTCATAGATGAATCCAGCTTCAACCAAGCAATCTATCTCTTCTTTGATCTTGGCAGCATAATTATCATTATATGTGTATGGCTTTTGCTTAGAGGGTTTGGCATCGGAGGTCATGGGAATCGTGTGTGAGCATATGTCACGGTCTACACCTTTCAAGTCCTTGTGACTCCAAGCAAATACATCTCTGTATTCTCTTAGCAAGGCTATCAACTCATACTCCTCTTCCTCAGTGAGGTCATGTCCTATGTAGGTGCATCTTTCTTCTCCTTCTTCTATGGCTACAACTATTTTCTTGGTGGTTTCTTTGTTATCATAGGCCTCTCCTGCTAGGACATCACGTTTAGGCATTCTTATCATGACTCTCCTATCGTCTATCTCATACTTTTTAAAGTTTTCAGGGACGTCAAACAAGGATTCTTCTTCCTCTGTTGTGACTTTGTTCTTCTTCCTCTTCTTTCCTTCGTTCTTGGGGGTTACTTGTGTGGCTAACCTCACCTCATTTGTAAGTTCTTCATGCCTCTGAGGATGAGCCTCTACTTTATAGAAATACTCCTCTTCTGATGCAAAACGTGAGCCCATAATGATTGACTCTAGATCGGAGTCACTTGCATCCTCAAATGCATCAGTGCTAGGTTCACATTCTCCAATCACTAAATCACCCATAATTGGCTCTATTGTGAATATTGAAATGTCATAGCCATCCTCGTCACAGTGGGGTGTCCATTGTTCTTCATTGATGGCTACATCCATTGTTGCTAGAATTTCCACCCAGCCATGAGGTTCAAATTCTTCGTCAGGAAATACAACAGGTGCATAGGTTGGGTCTTGAATTGATATATGGGTTTCCTTCGCACCTATCTCTCTGGCTTTTTCTCTCTTCTCTTCTTCTACTGCTACTTTACACATCCACAAGTGAGTGTCTTCATGCATCCATGAGGATCCTGATCCTAAGGAATGCACTGACTCAGTATCATCTTTGGCTCTATGGATGGGATTCCATTGGATGGGAGGTATGTCTCTATGAGAGTGGTCCTTGAGATTAACTTTGGTCGTAACACCTAAGTGTTGCAAGTACAAGGAATTGGTTCCCCAATCCTGTACCACTTGCAAGTGCCGCATAAATGGTCTTCCCAAAATCATCTCATAGGCATGATTTTTGCTAAATCCACATATAGAAAAAGTATGCTCAAACTCAACACCACACGTAGTGAGGGTTATTCCTTCTAGCAATCCTAAGGATCTCTCAATGTGACCATCAGCCATCTGCAATTTCATTCTCGTCGGCCTGAGTGTTGGCTTGCCCCAACGCTTCCACAGGGAAGTGGTAGCAATTGCAACTTCTGCTCCTGAGTCCAAAATTGCCTTGGTGGTGTACCCCTGATGGGTAATGGGAAGATACATTTTCCCTTCTTCTCCTTCACTCATGTTTCCTATCTTGTCCAAGGGTATCTCTGGCACTATTCTATGAGATCCTACCTTGGAACGAGGTTTTGCTAATTCTGGCACTTGATTGGCCACATGCTTCCATAGTTCTGGCCTAACCTTGAGTAACTCTTCTAAAGTGAGATTGCACTGCACTTTAGTGTTTTTCACTACGTCTGTGTTCATAGGTATGATTGAATCTTTGTTTCTTACCATTACAGTGGGTGCTCTCATACAACTAGACTTTTCTTCCCATGGGCTTGTGAAATGGGGTAGTCCCTGTAAGGAATTAGACTCAAAGTCTAATTCCTCCTCAGATTGGGCACTCTCTTGCTCCTCATAAATGGAAGGAATGTCTTGTGGGAACTAATCATGCGCGTCATCCACAAGTTCAATGGGAGGAGGAACTTCACTCTCTTTGGCCCATTTCTCTTCTTGAATTTGTTGTAGGAATTCTGGTGAGTACCGATTCATAGAAGAAGAGGTGTCTGGTTCAGTGAAATTAGGCACATAAGCTTCCTAGGGAGGAATGTTTATTCTTTTACTTGCCTCATCTTTTCCTTGGGAATTTCCTTCCTTGGCAGATCTTGCAATTATGCTCTCTAACTTTTCTAATAGTCCATCAAAATGCAACTGTGCCTTCACTGAGCAAGAGTAGTTGAATAAGCGGCTGGCTTCAAACATGGCCTGAGCCAACGCTACCATTTTAGCACAAAGCTTGGCTCTCTCTATCTCTAGATTAGCTCTAGGGTAGCATCTATCATGATCTGTAACATTTGGCCCTTCTTGGATTCTGGTCTAATATGCTTTAAGCATCATGTCTATGTCCTCTGGAGTGGGGTCAGCTAATACTGATCCTACTCTAGGGGGTGGTGGAATTGGATGAGGTGGGATGGAGGGTGATGGAGAAGGTGATAGGGATGAAGGTGGTGGTGGTATGTGAGAGTGTGTTTGAGAGGTAAGTTCAATAATTTTGGCTTTTGTTTCTCTTATGCTCTCTTTTGATTCACTCATCTTCTTAGACCATTGTCTTTTCATCCTTTCCCGACTATCTTTCCAGGCTCTTGTTTGTTTCTTGGTTATGCTCTCAGTTTCACTAACCTCGGAACTCTTTTCGTGGCCTAAAAATTGGTTCTGCTGCAATGCCTGAGCTCTGATGACCACTTGCACTGACGCAGTAGAAGTCACACTGCCTGTAGAGTCCACTATTGATAGGAGTGATTTTTGGCATATTATTGGGGTTCTTTGGGCACACTCGTAAGAGATGCTCCTTCCCTCAATCTTGACAAAAGCCTTGAATTGTCACCAATTGGGGTTGTGTCGGGGCAGGCATTGGGCAATCACGAATGAGGTGATCTCCCTGACATCTGTAGCATGGTCCTCTAGGAAATGGGGGTCTTACTTGCCTAGGTTGAGACCTAGAGTTGGGGTTGGCATACATGACATTTGCATACTCTGGCTCCCAACTAGGTTCACTCGGTTCTTCACTATAGTAGGACTCACCATGTTCAGGAGACTCCATGTAGTAAGCCTGGGGACTTTCAATGTGAGTAGAGTCAAAACTATGATCACAAGGGTCACTTTCTGAAAGCAATGGTGTCACTGGCACTATGGCTCTATTCAAATTCTCTTCTGCAGCTGCGTACTTTACTGGAATCACATTGGCTGGAGCAGGAGGTTGTTGGGCTAGCACTGGTTGAGGTCTCTATTGGGCCTGATATTATGGTTGGTAGGTTTGTTGAGGCCTAGCATACTGTTGTGGTGGGTACTAGTTCTGGTACCTTCCTTATTGCTGATGTGGCTGAGGGTAATTTTGTCTAACAGCTTGTTTGTTATAAGGGTAGTCATGCGGTGTGGTTGGTGTATCTTTGCTCTATCATGCAATACTGGCTACTAGGATTCACTTGGGGTTGCACCATAACAGGACATACACTCACCAAATGGTCACCTCCACAGGTATAACATCATCTCACTGGGGTAAATCGGGGTATCTGTTTGCTCGAGGCACCTAGTTTCTGAGCTACTTTCTCTGCTAGTTCCTCAATCGACGTAGATTGTCTAGAAGAGAGGCTAGAAGAGCTATCTGAATCTTTGTAGATTTTTGAAAGCTCCAGCTCCTCTCCTAGATTATCCTCAATGTCTATGCACATGCGGACATACTCTTCTATGGTTCTAGGGTCCTTCAAGTACACATATGATCCCAACTTTGTACTCAGCAATCCATCTAGGAATAAAGCCACTTGTTTGGCTGGTGTGGGTAACTTAGGAACAGGACACCTCTCTAGGTATTGCCTAAACCTCCTTCCTACCAGTCGAACTATCTCTTGAGGTGTCTGCTTGAAGCTATGGATCAATGAGGAAGTATTATGCCTTATACCACTCTTAGAAGAATTCAGTGATGAAAGCCTTTAGAAGTTGGTCTATGCCCCTGAACTATCTCTCATTCAATGGTTGAAACCATGTAAGGGCTCTGTTCCTAAGGGTTAGACCAAAAGCATTGTACTGCGTGAATAGGTCCTCAACTTGTTCAGCTCTCAAGACTTGCCTAAACTCGGCCACATGATCGTATGGGTCTCCTGTGCCATGGAAGTAGTTTTTCATGGATTTAACCAGCTAAGTTGGTCTCAAGCTCCTAGTGTGTTCTGTAGGCCTGGGCAAAGGAAAATCATCAGCATTTCTTAGGCTCCTTGTGGCTCTAGTTCTCTCGGTTTCTTCTCTATCCGTCTCTGTTCTCATCCTTTCTCTTCCCAAGGGGTTGGCAAGCTTACCTCTGGCCTATCTCTACTTCTATCCCTCTGAGCCCCATGAGCTTAGGATGTTCCAGCTCCTTGGTGGCCATACGAGACATTAGATCTTGGTTGGGGAAAAATAAATTCACCCTTCCAAGTGTAGGCATGTCTATCATGTTCTGAGACCACAAAGATTCTCTCTGAAGTATTGTCTAAATAGGTCACCTTGCCTGGGCTATCAAGATCTTTGAACTCATAGATTGTGATCCCTACCTCATTCGGTTGATCAGGCTTATACCTCCAAAAGGCTTCATCGGTCTCTCGGTTCAAGAGCAGATCTATGCTCTTATTGTCCTGAGGAATCCACTCTAGTGTGATAATTCTAGTAAGAACTGATTTGCCTCAAGGTGTTTTAGGCTCTCCCCCTATGTTCCCTTGCTCTAGGTCACCTATGTCCGTTTCTAGGATCACATTACCAAATTCATCAGTCCTATTTGGGTGGCTGGTGACTACGTATATGGTTCCTTCTTTGTCCAGGTATGCTCCATTTTCAAACTTGACTGCTGGATGTTCTAGTCCAATGGGTTGAAGTGGGTTTTTGATCTGGACCACAGATCTTCCTAGGCCGTCCTCATAGATGCACACACCTAATTGGTTGGTCCTAAGGTATTCGAGTTGCGTCTTGCAAGGGCCTTCGGCCCTTTATAAGTATGGCATGCCTGAACTTTCTGTGGGTCTCTCCATACCATGAGACATCTTAGATTTGCTAGTTTCAGAGCTAGGGTAGTGCAAATAATGGCTCAACTGCTAGGCCCAAGACCTAGCAGTATGATTGACACTAGCTTCTGAAGACCTAAGACTCTGTCTATCTCTCCCTAGGTGTCGTCTTGATCTAAGGTTCATATGCCTAATTGAATAGCCCCAATTTTCCCAAGTACAACCTCGTTGCAGATCAATTTGTATTAATCACTTGTTCTTTTTAATTTTCTTAGGATGTCACTTCTTGTCCAATCAATCTTCCTCACAAGGAACACTTAGGTTTTATCGTATTTGAGTTTGATCGCTTGATTTAAATTTTTTTCCCTTAGGTTGTTTTGCAAATGTAATTTCTTTGTACTTGCACTTGAGTGATTAGAGTTCTTGGACTTGGTCGTGCTTAACATAACCCTAATTGATCAAAACCTCTATCCGTGCTTAGCCTAAGCTAGGAATTGACAGAGGGTGTTGAGAATTTCCAACCTTTAGTTTCTC
Organism: Ceratopteris richardii; assembly: GCA_020310875.1. Lineage (NCBI taxonomy): Eukaryota > Viridiplantae > Streptophyta > Polypodiopsida > Polypodiales > Pteridaceae > Ceratopteris > Ceratopteris richardii. The sequence goes on along the minus strand of CM035439.1, from coordinate 105,311,082 downwards.
TCCTTGGTTGTCCTTGTGTGCCCAGGAAGCGTATTCCCAAGCTTGCACTTACTCTTTCTTAGAATGCCCTTCAATGCTCTCAATGGACCTATAAAAGTCCCAAAGTTAGCTCAAGATTTGAATTCAATCGACACAACAAACCATCTTCATTCATGCAATTCAGAGATCAAATTGTTCTTTGGCTTTATGGAAAACAATCCTAAAGATCCCTCAGTTTTCTTCCCCCTGGGTATGGATTTCGTATGAGAAAGTTATGCTAGTTCAGGGTTCTGGGGCTAAAACAGGGTTAAAACAGGCTAACAGGCAAACAAGAATAACTCACCATGTGTTCTGGAGCTTGGTTATGTTCTAATGGCCCTTAATGCTTCCCAGATTTTGACCCAAATTATACCAAGTATTTTTTGCCCTAAAAATAATGCCGAAATTGCCCGTCAACCGCGATCAAGTGGTCTGTCAATCGGGATTGATGTTGTGATCGACATGTCGATCGTGATTGACATGTCCGTCATGGCTGTCAATCGTGATTGATGGGTCAATCACAATTGACACGTGGCCCGAAAATTTCATCAATCGTGATCAAACGATCATTGACTGAGTCGATAACGATTGACAGGTCCGTCGGGACTGTCAGTCGCGATTGATGGGTCCGTCGTGGCTGTTAGTCGTGATTGATCGGTCGATCATGATTGACACGTGGCACGTGAAAAGTCTATCGGTCGTGGTCAGTCGGTCGTTTACTTAGTCGATCGCGATTGACAGGTCCATCGGCAAGTGTCCGTCATCGTTTGTCGATTGCGATTGACGTGTCGATTGCGATTGACAGAAATCTGAGGAATTTTAAAATTCTAAACACACTTATGGAGTGCTCTAGGCCTACACATCCTGTTTATGCACTTAGTTTAGCCATTTGGTCGATTTTTTTGGCGGCCACGATTGACAGAGGTCAACGCTTTGGGACCTACACAGTTAAAAATTTTACCTGTTGAAGCTGGTGCAGCTGCTGGGATGCTGATTCCTACAAAAAATCTCAAAAAAACACAGAAAAGCACAAGCATGCAAATGCTCTCTCGCTCTCTCTCACAAGTGAAATGAGGGGAAACGATATGGGAGGGTGATATGACCAAAAACTGAAAATGTCGCGATGATGGAGATGGAGGTGGGAGATGGTGATGATGATAATGGTGATGAAGAAAACAAAAGAAAGTAGATAAAAGTGAAGAAAATACCTATGACTCCAACATCTCAACTCTACATCTTACCATCACACGTCATCAAAGTTCGATCCCCGGCAATGGCGCCAAAATTTGGTGTAGCTCAGTGATGAGTAGAACCTCCTTTAATGTCAATCTGGGAAGACATGAGGATGGTATGAAGACCTCAAACAAGTGATGGCACAAGTATGTGAGTGAGAAGCACACTAACATGCACACACATACACACACGCGCACACAAGGCAAGAATAAAGAGAGAGGCAATGGAGTTCCTTAGATTACTCAAAAGTGCTCTTACAAGTTCAATTCTACAACAAGCTAACCTCAAAAATGAGCTCTCTAGCTCTTTTTATAGTTTTTGACTAGCTTTGGTCCTGTCCAGAACTAGTGTCCGGCCTAGTTAAAAATTAGGTTCTAAGGCTATTTTGGAGGCTCAAACGAGCTCTAAAAATTATGAAAATTGGTGCATAAATACTACTGATACTCCTCAAGCTCGAGGACTCCTCGGCTTGTACAAAATGGAGTAGGAATAATAAAAAATGGTATTTACAAAGGTGTGGAGTGACTAAAATCACTATTTGGGAAATATTAATTCATGAAAAATGATAGGCCTATTTGCCAGATCTCCGTTGACTGCTTTGCCTACTTGGCCCTTCTCGTTGGCTTCCTTGTCTTGTAAGTCCTTGACTGCCCTGACCACTGCCAACAACAGGGTTCTTCACAATTGCCAATGTGCTCTAACTATAAGTGTAGATGGCGGTGGCAGTAGACTGACCAACACTCAAATCAGCCATAAGGCATCTGAGCCACACACACTCAACAGTCACTATAAAAGCCGCCCTATACTCAGCCTCAACACTAGAAGTGGCGACCACAGTAGGCTGCTTCTTGCTCAACCAATATATGCATGAGCTACTGTAGCTCAAGCGTAAGCACCACCTCCTTTACTTGTCAATCTGTGGAGACGTGAGGACTGGTATGAAGACCACGAGCAAGTGAAGGCACAAGTGCGTGAGTGAAAGCACACAAACATGCACACACATACACACACACGCGCACAAGGTAAGATCAAAGAGAGGAACAATGGGAAGCTTCAATTGCCAAAGAGTTCTCTTACAAAAGCTCTATTCTCTAACAAGCTAACCTCAAAAATGAGCTCTCTAGCTCTTTTTATAGTTTTTTTACTAGTTTTGGCCTTGTCCAGACCTAGTGTCCGACCTAGTTAAAAATTAGGTTCCAAGGCTTATTTGAGGGCTCAAACGAAGTCTAAAAATTATGAAAATTGGTACGATGGTACTTCTAATACTCCTCAAGCTCGAGGACTCCTCGGCTTGAACAAAATGGAGTTATAAAAATAGATAATGGTATTTACAATGGTTTTTAGTGATGAAAATCACTATTTTTGTAGGGGATTCTTCTGAAAATTTGACATACACTTCTTGGAGCTCCCTACTTGCTCCCTCTTCTTCTATGTCCACTTCTTTGATGTGCTTCCATGTTTTATGCTTGACCTTGAGTTCCGACACTCCCCCCCTCTCGAGTCTGTCGTCCCTGACAGACCCTTGTTGTAAGGGTTGTTCCATGTAGTGCTTTGAGAGGTGGTGTCCATCCTTTGTATGAGCTTGTTCCTTGGATTCCAGCAAGAATGTGTCGTTGTGAGCTTCCAAAACTACAAGTTGCTCAAAAGAGGTTGTCAAGATTGATTTGGAGCAACTACTGGCTTCAATTTGCTTCCGAGATATGGATGTTGTTCCCATGACGTCCGCTAGCTCTTCCAAAGATGATGTTGAGAGCAGTCATGCCAACTACTCATAACCCATAATGAATGATGGGTAAGTGTGTTCGTGCATGGGTTGAGGAAAATATGTGTCTTTGTGCACGGCCTTGTAATGTAGCCCTATGCATGCTTACGTGGAAAATGCATCGGAAGAAGTATGGTGCAAAAATTGGGGTCTTGAGCTAAGGGCTCAAGGGTATGCCGATGAAGAGGTTTCCTAAGCTATCATGGTTATGGTGTTTCCAAAGTAGAGATACTTACCATGGAGAAGGTCAATCGATGTTCATCTCTTCGTGTTGTACACTCGGCCTTTGGGATGGAACATTGTTGATGAATGTCCATGTTGATGGTCCACTGATGAGATCTTTTGAGTGGTTGATCCTCTCTCCTCTTTTCAAAGCAACATTTTCCAAATACTGAGAATTGAGTTTCTTTATATTCCTTGGCAAACAACATTGGGTAACTACACCAAGCTTAGTTTCACATATTCTCTTTAGCTCACCATACGCAGGAGTCTTCTCCTCCAGAACTACCCTTTGCAGATATCTCCTTGGATGCTCTCGTACATGAAGTAGTTAAGCATCACTCAAGTTGCGGACCTTCAAGCTCTTCATTCCTACCAAGGTAAGAGAAAATCATAGTTGTAGATGCCATGTTCATGCCAAGTGCTTGCCATCTACCAGATAAGGCAGCAATAATATCATCTGCTAGCCAAGACACACTTCTATCCAAATTGATAAATGCCTAGTAATCAACAACTCCACCTTCAACTAAGCATGACTCATTCATGTTTCATAAGCCAAACCTGGGAACAAGCTCTCTCTCGCTTTTCTTCTTTCTTTCTTTCTTTCTTTCTTTCCCCTTTTTTTCTTTGAGGAACAATGTCACAAAACAAGAAGATAGACGTTAGTATCAGTAAAACTAGTTGACATGTGTCCATGTGCTCTTGTGCCAGGGATTCTCAAATGTGTCTATGCACGGCCATGTAATAGGGCCCTATATCAATGCATACTTTGGAAGTGCATGCCCTGAATGGTGCCAAAGACAGGGTTGTGCAAGAAGCACATGGTTGTCGCTCGTCAAGGCTTTCGATGTTATTTGCGGAGGTTGATGCCGACCTTGGTGGAGGTATCCATTGAGTCTCGAACTGATGTAATCCTCCTTATTGGAGTCCATTTTAGAACAACATTTGGCACTGTAGAGATCACTTCAGGCGTCTTCCTCTTTGGATGCTTTCTGAACTGTGGTATCCAATGTGGTTGGTGCTTTGGTTCGGTGGAGGCTACTTGTACTTTTGGCTTCCAAACCCATATACTTTTTGCACGTCTTCCTACTATTGTTGAAGAGCTGATTTGATCTTCTTTCGGTCTCTGTATGTGGTTCTTACCCTTTTCTCTTTTTGGCTTCTTTGTTGAGACCTTTTGCATGTAGGAGAACATAGGTTGTTGTGGATGTAAGAGCTTCTTAGGTACCCACATCTGTAATCGCCCTTGTTGAGCTGCAGCTAATTTCTTAGGCACCGAAACCTGTTGGATACCTTGTGGTTGAGTTTGTCGTAGCTTCTGCATTCGTCTTCTGGCCTGGTGGGAGTCCCTAGAGGGGAATTGTGGGGTTAAGGCCGGTGGTTGCTCTCCTTTTCGTACCCAGATCTGCTTCATGCTCGGTACTAATTTCCTTTGGAAATCTCGCTGTCTATTTGATATAGCAGTTGTTCTGTTCGGTTGTGCTTGCTTTGTTGGTTGATTTTTAGTGGCGGCATTAGTCCTTGCCCCAGAGGAGGAGTCCGCTTGTCTTTGAGCCTGTTCTTCCATGATTGAGTTCTCCTGCGACATAGAGCTTTTGACACATACAACATCTCTTTTGCTAAGATTAGTCCTAGGAGAACTACAAGATGTGACATCTGGATTTGTGAGCATGCCATTTTCTAGTTCTAATGTAAAGCATTGTCCCTGGACCCAAACTTGAAGAAGTTGACTTCTTAGGTTCAAGTTGACTGCATTGTCATAAATCCAATCTTGTCCTAAGACAAGTGGTTCTGTAAGGTTCTCATCTTGACACACTAGCACTTTGACTTTCATTGGAACATCTTGAAGGTAGATGGGAAGTTCCACCTCGCCCAAACAAGGGGTTTCCACACCTCCCAATCCTATGAGATAAGCTTCTATGGGATTGATGTTCAACTGCAAGTCTTGGCAGTAGGAAAGTCTAACTGCACTACTTGCTGCCCCTGAGAATCAATGCTTTCAAAGTCCTTGCACCCTTTCCTTGTCCTATCTCTATGGTCACGAATGGACGTCGGTCAATGACTTGAGAAGTTGCAATGCCTGATTTTTGGCACATATCCATGTGATATTTTGGAGCTTTTGAGTTGACATCTAGGCCTAGTCGCCTTAACTTATTTCGCCTTATGCACTCTCTAGCCTCTGCTTGTGCTTCTTCCCTCACCCTTAACTCCTCTTCTTTTCGCTTCTTAGCAGTGTTGAGTCTCGTAAGCATATCCTCAGTAAGAGGTTCTTGATATAGCTTGACTCTACAACCACTAATATAGTTTGGCAAGATATCACCTTCTAAAGTAGCCAATTGAACCGCGCCGCTAGTGGAAATTCTGTTAATGATCATGGGTCCATATCCTCGTTTTTCCAACTTATGGGCATGTTGTTTTAGTGTGTAAACCAACACTAGATCTCCCTCTTTCAGTCCCTTATCCTTAATGTGTGCATCGAAGTATGCCTTTTGCCTTTTCTTTGCAGCGTAGATGCCTGCTACCGCTCGTAGCCTCGTCTCACCTAAGCGTTCTAGATCAAAGATCCTGGAGGACAACTCATGTCCATTCCATTCATGCTCTTGTGCTACCTTTAAGGCTGGGATGAGGAAGTCCAATGGTAGAACAACATTCTGTCCGAAGACCATCTGAAATGGGTGGCATTCAGTACCGTTTTATAGGCAACTCGATAAGCCCAAACAACATGATGAAGCTGTTTATCCCAATCCGAGCGTTTATTATTTACCAGTTTTGTCAATATGTTACAGAGGATCTTATTGGTGCTCTCGGCTTGTCCGTTAGCTTGTGGGTGATAAGGGGCAGACTTCTTATGTATCACCAAGAATTCTTGGAGAAGATTTTCAATGACCTCATTCAAGAAGTGTGTGCCTCTATCGCTAACTAGCTCTATTGGTAGCCCATATCTCGTGAACACATTCTCGAATAAGAACTTAGCCGTAGTCTGAGCATCATTCTTTGTTGTGGCTTTGACTTCTACCCACTTTGTAAGGTAATCAGTGGCTACAATAATGTACTCTGCATGGGAGTTTCGAGCTGGGGGGTTAATAGGACCTATGAAGTCTATACCCCACTTTGAAAATGCACGTCCTCCCATCATTGGTCTCAAAGGCATCTCATCTTTTCTAACTGGATATTGTGCCCGTTGGCATGTGTCGCATTTCTTCACATAGGCATGTGCATCCATATGAAGAGTTGGCCACCAAAGTCCTGAGAAAAGAATGGTCTTGATTACTTGGTCAGGACCAAAATGTCCACCTGCAACACTACTGTGTGCAGTCTCTAAGACTTTCAGATAGTCTGATTCATGAACGCACAATCTTAAGTAACCATCTTTGCCTCTTCGATATAGGTTGTCTCCTACCAAGGCATAGCCTTGAACCTCTTGCTCCATGCTTCGTCTTCTTGCTAGACTAGCCTCTTTGGGTAATCTTCCCGACCTCATAAACTCTACCAATGGAGCACTCCAATTTGGAATTAATGACACTTGATAAAGGGTCGCATGCTCCACTGGGGGTCTCTCTCTGCACATTGGACAATTCTTAATCCACTCATGTATTTCTTTGTCCATGCTAGGCCAATACACTCCTAAACGCTTTAGATTCTGCAATGTTCGTTGTTTAGAATAGTGATTTCCTAGCAATCCTTCATGAGCTTGCTGCAACCAACTACTATGTTCATCATCCTTGACACAACAAGCTAATACACCCTCAGTATCTTGTTTGTACATGCTTCCTGCCAATATGTGATATTTTTGTGATTTTACAATTTCTTCTTGTGATGTTTTAACATTTTTATTTGCGGGTCCGAAGGTTAGGACTGGTACCAACTTATTTGCCCATTTAGGAACAACTTCTAAATTGAACAGATAAGTGTCAGGTAGTTCATCAGACACTCCTTGCGGTGACTCTCCTGAAGTGATGCAAGAAAGGTGATCTGCCCTAAGGTGGGTTCTACCTTTCCTGACAACAACTTCAAAGTCATATTCCATTAGTAAGAGAAACCATCTTACTAACCATCATATATTGCAAGGCTTATTGACCAAATATAACAAAGCTTGATGATCAGTGAAAAACTTAAATTTGTTGGCCAATAAATAGTGTCTAAACTTCTTCACAGCATATACCATGCCTAAGCCCTCCCGCTCAGTTGTGGTATAGTTTCGTTCAGCTGTAGTGAGCTGTCTACTAGCATATGCTATGGGCAAATCTAAGTTTCCGTCACCTGTGGGTTGTGCTAGCACACATCCTATGGCCTGATTGGATGCATCCACATGGACATGAAATGGTTTATTCCAATCAGGAGTGGTCAATATTGGTGCTGAGCACAAATGTTTCTTCAGTTCGTTGAAAGAATTCTTGCATTCGTCGTTCCACTCAAAATTAGACAACAAGGCATAAAGGGGTCTAGCTATGATCGCGTACATGTGAATAAACCTACGGTAGTATCCACAATGGCCCATAAAGGCTTGTACCTCTTTAACATTCCTTCACTTGGCAGCTCCGCTATGGCTCGTACCTTATCTTTGTCGGTTGAGATTCCATTCTTAGAAACAATATGACCTAAGATTTTACCTTGACGCACCATGAACACACACTTTTCTGGGTTCAGACACACTCGATATTCTCTACACTTGTTGAAGATTTGTCTGAGCTCAGGGATGTGAAATCCTCTTTCTTGGGAATGAGCACATAAATCGTCCACATACACTTCTAAGCTCTTTCGCAAGAACTCTTTGAAGACATGACACATGAGCCTTTGGAATGTCGTAGGTGCATTGGTAAGCCCTAATGGCATCACACAAAATGCAAAGATTCCCCATTCTGTAGCAAAAGCTGTTTTGTGTTGATCTTCTGGGGCAATGGCTACTTGATTGTAACCTGAAAATCCATCAAGGAAGCTATAAACTTCCTTGCCTGCAACACGCTCCAATAGGTGTTCCGTGATTGGAAGTGGATAACTATCTCTGATCGTAGTGGCATTAACTTTTTTAAGGTTAATACACACTCGCAACTTCCCGTTCTTCTTGGGCACCACTACAATGGGGGACACCCATTCAATATGCTCAATCTCATAGATGAATCTAGCTTCAATCAGTCTATCAATTTCTTCTTTTATTTTGGCTGCGTATGTATCATTATATGTGTAGGGCTTCTATTTGGTGGGTTTGGCATCAGCAGTCATGGGGATCGTATGCGAGCATATTCTTGGATCCACTCCCTTCAAGTCTCTATAGTGCCAAGCAAACACATCCCTATATTCCCTTAATAGAGCTACAAGCTCCATTTCTTCTCTTGCACTCAGGTCATCTCCTACGTAGGTACATCTCTCTTCGTTCTCCTCAATGGTCACCACAATCTTTTTGGTCTTTTCTTTATTATCATATGATTCTGCTATGATGGCCTCTCTCTTAGGCATTCGTACCAAAATTTTGCGGTCGTCCACTTCATATTTCTTGAAGTTTTCTGGTACTTCAAACAATGATTCCTCCTCTTCTTGTTTCACTGCTTTTTTTTCCTTTTTCTTTTGACTACTCTCACTTCCATCCTTTGAATTTACCGTTTTAATACTTGTGAGAGGTTCTTCTTCTTTCTAGGTGAACACTCCTATATCTTCTAGATAGTGCTGCTCTGAGTTAAAGCAACTATCCATCACAATGGACTCTATATCATCGTCATTCTCTTCTTCTTCTATGACCTCACTAGGATCACATTCTTCTAGCAAGGGCTAACACATGAACACTAAAATATCATAACCCTCCTCATCACAATGAGGTGTCCATTGTTCTTCATTGACAGCAATATCCATGGTGGCTAAGATTTCAGGCCAACCATGAGGCTCAAATTCCTCATCTCGAAAGATCATCGGTGTGTAGGTTGGGTCTCTAACTGATCTATCTCCTGGCGAAGTTCCTTCTTCTCTTGCCTTTAACCATTTTTCCTCTTCCTCTACGACCTTGCACATCCACAAATGAGTATCTTGATGCAGCCATGATGGATCAGGTGAACTTTCAGAATGCATAGAGATAGAATCTTCTTTCGCTTTGTGGATAGGATTCCACTGTAGGGGTGGTACATCTCTGAAGGTGTAATCCTTCAAATTGACCTTGGTGGTGACCCCTAAGTGTTGTAAGTACAAGGAGTTGGTTCCCCAATCCTGTACTATTTGCAATTGTCGTAGGAAGGGTCTTCCTAGGATCATCTCATAGACATTATTTTTCTCAAAGTCACATATAGCAAATGTGTGCTCAAACTCTACACCACAAGTGGTTAGAGTTATCCCTTCTAGCAATCCTAGAGGCCTTTCAAAATGACCATCGACCATTTGAAGCTTCATCCTAGTTGGTCTTAAAGTGGGTTTGCCCCATTGCTTCCACAAGGAGGTGGTCGCAATAGCAACACTAGCATCTGAATCTATGATTGCTTTGGTTGTGTAACCTTGGTAGGTGATTGGAAGATAAGTATTACCTTCTTCACCCTCACACATGTCTCCTATTTTATCGAGAGGTATCTCTGGAACTTTTTGCTTAGAGCATGTTTTTGGCATATTGGAATCAAGTTCTGGGACCTGATCCTTCACATGGTTCCATAGCTCGGGTTTTGCTTTGAGCAGCTCTTCTACAGTGAGATGACATTGAACCTTAGTGTTCTTCACGACATCAGTGTTCCTTGGGACCACTGAGTCTTCATGTCTTACCAGTATTGTGGGAGCTCTGATCTGAAGAGATTCAGATTCCCATGGGCCTAGAAATTGAGGCAGTTCTTCTAAGGTATTAGATTCAAAATCTAATCCTTTGTCTTCTTGTTGTTCTGCTTCGTCTCCGTAAATAGATGGAATGTCTTGGGAAAATTGATCATGAAGATCATCAATCTCACGAATAGGAGGGGAATTACCCTTCTCCTTGGCCCATTTCTCCTCTTTTATTTCCCGCAAGAACTCTTGAGAGTACTGTTGAATTGAAGGAGGTATTCCAGCATCCGTGGAAGTAGGAACATATGCTCCCATTGGTGGTGAGCTTCCCCTTTCAATAACTGGTTGAGCCTGTGGAGGTAAAGAAACTTGTGGTTTGTTTACCAACTGCTCTAATCTTTCTAGTAAGCCCTGGAAATGCAAATCCGGTTTGACAGAGTTTGTCTGATTGAACTTTTGACTAGTCTCGAGTATAGCATGAGCTTGTTCTACCATTTTCATGCACATTTTCATTCGTTCAATCTCTAAGTCTGCTCTAGGGTAACTCTTGTCTAGGTTTGCCATTGTTGGCCCTTCTTGAAGTCGAGCCTGGTAGGCCTTGAACATCATGTCCAAGCCTTCTGGGGTTGGATCTGCAAGAACAGACCCTGGTTGCGGCCTATTTACAATGGGTGGTGGGATGGGATGAGATGGAGTGGATGGAGTTTCGACATGTGAGGGGTTTTGAGATGCGATGTCTTCTATTTTTGTTTTTGCATCTTTCAAGCTTTCTTCTAGTTCCGATAACATTTTATTCCACTTGCGATTAGCCTTCTCTCTGGTATCTTTCCATGTTCTTGTTTTTCTCCTACTAGGTTCTCCCGATTCACTCGACTCCGATTGCTCTGCTGGTTTATCCTATTTTAAGGCTTGTGCTCTAGTGACAGCTTGTATAGGAGCCACGTTACTGCAACTTGAACTTGAATCCGCCACTAAGCCTACCACATTAATAGGTGTAATCTTGGGTGCACTAGAGGGGTTTCTTGGACAATCTCTGGGGAGATGGTCTTTGCCACAATCAGGACAAAAATCTTGTATTGTGATAGCCTGTCCTTGACTCGGGGATGGTGGATGGGGACAATCACGAAGGAAATGGTCACCCTGACATCTGAAACATGGTCCTCTAGGGGCTTGTGGCCTTACTTGTCTCAATTGGGGCCTAGGGTTAGCATTTGTGTACATGACATTGGAGTATTCAGGCTCCCAATTCTGGAATTGCATTGGCAAGAGCTGGTGGTTGGTTTCCCGAGACTGGTTGTGGCCTATATGGTGCCTGATATTGCTGTTGTGGTCTATAATATGGCTGTTGGTATTGGTTCTGATACCTACCTTGTGTGTAAGGTTGTTGATAATTCTGTCTAACAGCCTGCCTATTGTAGGGACAATCTTGAGCCGTATGGTTTGTGTACTTCCTTTCAATAGTGCAGTATGGGGTATTCCTTTCTCTCATGTTCCGGTTGTGCATTGGGCATACATTAGCCATGTGGTCGCCTCGGCAAGTATAACACCGATTCAATGGGGTGACTCTCGGTGTTTGTCTATTTTGGACTCCCAGCTTCTTGGCAACTTGCTCAGCTATCTCCTCTATTTCCGTGGAGATTTTCGAAGTATGACTAGTAGAACTATCAGAATCCTTATAGAGTTTGGACAATCCTAATTCCTCTCCCAAGTTATCCTCTATGTCAATGCACGTCCGCACACACTCTTCTATGGATCTAGGCTCTTTCAAGTACACATATGATCTTAACTTAGTGCTTAGTAAGCCATCTAAAAACAAAGCCACTTGTTTGGCTGGTGTGGGTAACTCTGGAGAAGGGCATCTCTCTAGATACTGTCTGAACCTTCTACCTGCTAGCCGCACTGTTTCTTGGGGTGTCTGCTTGAAGCTGTGGATCAAAGATGATGTGTTATGCCTGATACCACTCTTAGAAAATTCTACAATGAATTTGGAAACTGTAGGATACACCCATTCTTCATTCTACACTAGATCAGCAGACTCTGTTTTCGGTGTAGAGGCCTCTACAACAAGCATTCGAACCTCTTTTTTCTTTGCCTCTTTTGCAACCAGTTTTGGACAATTCTTTATGCCATGATCATTTTCTTTACAATACTTGCAAAATGATTCCTTCTTTTTTGTTTTCTTGTCATCTCTGTCATCCTTCTTTGTTTCTGCAAAATTAGCAGATTTCTGCTTACTAGTAGAAGAGGTCCACTTACCTTTGCCCCTCTGACTAGCTAGGAAATCTTGATCTGGAACATGCATAATGGACCTGTTTTGCCTAGAGTGATCTTCTTGCAATAGAATAGAGACTAACTCCTCAAATGTTAAGGCATTTGGATTGCCTTTCATCATCAAACGAAGAGTAGAAGCAAAACTCTGATATGAATCTAGAAGACCATTCAAACATTCTACACAAGTGAACTGTCAGGTAAGACTTCATCAATAGAAATCAACGATTCTTTCAAATCTTTGATTTTTGTCCAAAAACTATCCATGGAATCACCTTCATTCATGTGCTCACTCTCCAATTGTTTTTGGAGGTAAGCAACACAAGCCTCATTCCTTGCTTGCTATAAAGTGATAAGTGTATCCCAAGCATCCTTAGCTATTCTATAAGAGCGAATGCGAGGAATAATGGCATGTTTGACAAAGAAGGCTATCAATGCATGTGCCTGAGCATCTTTGCCATCCCAATGAATTTGCTCTTCACTAGGTGCAGCAAGAATCACAACACGAACAAGAACATGAAGAATAGCATCATCTTCAATGCTATCTGCATCACCTTCAACAATTGTGTTTGCAGGTATAATAGGATGTTTTTCAACATCCTGCACAACATTCCATAATCCTTTTGCAACCAATACATGTCGCATAATATAAGCCCATAATGGAAAATTGGTACCATCCAACTTATCCTCAACAGCCAACATACGAAATACATCACTGCTTTCATCCATGGCCACTAAGTAAAATATCCTAATGCAAAAAAATTACTGTATCTCAAAAAGCTGAGCAAAATTACCCTATCGAGTTCTACTAAACCTGTAGTAGACTTTGAGGCGCTTATACTGGCGAATCAGAGCCTATATATATCTTTGGCATAAAAAGAAAAAATAGCCTACAAAAGCTCGTCAAAGTTTTTGTGATTTTGAGACTGTAACTGGAAGGTTGTCGACGATGCCCTAGATGAAACAACAACCTAATTTGATACCAATTGTTGGAGTTTGAGGTCTTCGAGAGCACGCAAACAACACAAGGATGAAGAAGAAGCTTGGAGCACAAGACACAATACTGAATGCATTACCACTAGAATGTACAAAGATAAGTAACATGGTAGGGAAATAGGCATATATACAAGCTAGGGGGAAAAAACCTCCTAAAGAGGGAAATGTCAGGGGAGCATTAGATTGTGCTCTCTGACTAGAGTAGACAAGATTTTAGAAATATGCTTCTGATTACAAGAATACCCACGTAGGGAAAATAGTACAAGAATATGTAGCTGATACGAGGAGTCCCACAACTCAGGACTGATAGGTATAGATAACTTAGCTAGAGATGATTCAGGAGATCCCACAATCGGGGATTGTAAGTGTGGAGCAAGATCTCTGGATTACAAGAACTCCATTCTGGGAGATGAACTAAATACAAGAAAGAACTCGACAAGGTCTCATACCACGAGATTACAACATGACAAGGCTAGATGTCCACGATACAAGACTAGACAAGACTAGAGCAAGAGACAAGACTAGAACTCGAAATGGAACTTGGAAGTACGTACTTGGTGATCAGGACTCCTTGAGCTCCCAAGACTCGCATTGGCAAGACTGAGCATGTATGTCGCCAAGGCCTTCTTCTATAGGATTTCAAGGGTGGTTGCAAGCTTATGATATCATAAAAAATGTAAGAAATCCAAACAAGACCCTCGAATGTCAGAATTTAGCAAATAGACAATCGATCTTAGGGTTTTAGCATGTTTTAGACACAATGGAAACATTGGTTTCTCCTAATTCTAAACCAATCATGAGATATAGGATTCACATGGAATCTGAGGTTCAGGATGGTTTCCTTTGTCCATGACATCACCTCCCCCTCAAGCGACAATTTCCATGAGGAGCAGTCATGTTCTCTGATCTCGGCTTCATCAGATTTCTCTTATGGAATTCTTGAACCCTGATTGGTGCTCTTTGAAGGTTTTTTCGAGGTTCCCAATTAGGATCACTGATGTCATACCCTTTCCAATGAATAAGGTATTCCAATCTTCCTCAAGATATTCTCAAATCTAGGACATGCTCGAATTCAAATTCTTCATGATCATCAATCTTAATAGGTGGTGAAGGACTAGGTCTCTCCCCCCTCAATGGTGAAAGTTGATATGGTTCAAACATGGATACATAAAAAACTGGATGTATTCTCATGGTACTTCGTAGCTGGAGCTTGAAGGTGACTCGATTAATCTTGGACAAGATGGTGAATGGACCAAATATTTGATGATCTAACTTTGCACAAGGCCTTGAAGTTTGCAAATTGTTTCTAGGTAACCATACTTTATCCCCAATTTGATACGATGGATATTGAACATGATGTTGATCTGCATAATACTTATATTGCTCTTGAGCTTTACAGACCTCCTCCTTGAGCTCTTTGTGAATGTCCATCAGGTACTAGGCCATGTCTCTCACAACTGGGTTCTTGACATGATTTGAAGAGTTGTATATCCATCCTTGGATGTTGTCCATAATTTGCAAAGAAGGGAGTCTGCTTAGTAGATGCATGAACACTATTGTTATACGCAAACTCTGCAAAGGGTAAAATCTCAAACCAATCATTTTGATGATAGTTGCTAGTGCAACAGAGATATTGCTTTAGGACTTGGTTCACCCGTTCTATTTTTCCACCAGTCTGTGGATGATTTGTTATGGATAGTTTAACTTGAACACCAAGGATCTTGCAAAGACTATTCCAAAAGTTGGATATGAACTGTGGACCTCGATCACTCACAATATCACCAGGTAATCCATGAAGCCTAAAGATATATCTGAGAAAAATTCTAGTAGTGGTTGCACCTATGATTGCCTTGGTAGTTGGAATGAAGTGTGCCATCTTTGTAAGTCTATCCACAATAACAAGAATGGCATCATACTTATGTGACTTTGGTAGATCTATGATTAAATCCATAGACAATGAAGCCAACGGCCTTTCTGGAATAGGTAAAGGTTGCAAGAGGCCATGAGGTTTATGTCGGGTACCTTAGATCTATTGCAAGTATCATAAGTTCAGATATATTCTTTGACTTCCTTCCACATTTGAGGCCACAAAAAATCCCTTGATATGAGTTCTATTGTTTTATTCACTCCAAAATGTCCTACTACAAGGTTTTCATGACGTTGTTGAAGTAGTTGGATCTTGGCATTTCCTAGAGGGACATACAATAGGTTCTTCTAGAGTAGTAGTCCATCCTTTTCCTGAAACTCGTTTACCTCTTGGACTTTTCCTTCTTGAGCTTTGTGCTTAACATTACAAAGAATTTCATCTTTGGTAGATTCTCACGGATCAAAAGATTCAAGGCTGAATCTTCATGATGGCTTGAAGAGATAGCTACTAACTAGAGATGCTCAGGCTTGAGTAATACACTCTCTTGTTGATCAAAGGCCTCTTGATCAAAGGCCTCTTCACCCTTCTTTGGTGCAAGGTAAGATCTTCTCGACAGGGCATGTGACTGACATTGTTGACATCCTAGATGGTATGTGATGAAAAAGTCAAAAAATGGATAGGAAGTTACTCCATCGAGATTGCCTTCTATTGAGGATGCAGGTGGTCATAAAATACTCTAGGTTATTGTGATTTGTATACACAGGAACCTTATGAGTTGCTCCTTCTAGATGATGACGCTAGGTATCAAACGCGTCCACTATGGCAAGAAGTTCTTTATCATGAATTTCATAATTGATTTCTAGAGGGGAAAATTTCCTTGAATGATATGGAAAATGATGTAGGTGTCCATCCTCTCCATATTGGGAA
Organism: Ceratopteris richardii; assembly: GCA_020310875.1. Lineage (NCBI taxonomy): Eukaryota > Viridiplantae > Streptophyta > Polypodiopsida > Polypodiales > Pteridaceae > Ceratopteris > Ceratopteris richardii. Next base: position 105,295,066 of record CM035439.1, on the reverse strand, counting down.
AGAATGGCCCCTAGGGTAAAGTCTGATGCATCTGCCTCTAGGAAGAAGGGCTTATTGGAATCAGGATGAACTAGAATTGGAGCAGAAGTGAATGTTGGTTTCAAGGTCTGAAAGGCTTTTTCTGCTTCTTCGGTCCATGAGAATTTGGAGTTCCATGTAAGCTTGGTAAGAGATGTCACTATCTTGGAGTAATCTTTGATGAATATCCTGTAGAAATTGGCAAACCCTAGAAAACATTGTACATCTCGAACATGTGAAGGTGGTTGCCAATCAAGGATTGTCTCAATCTTCTTAGGGTACATAAAAATTCCTTTATTTGATACTACGTACCCTAAAAATTCCCACTTCTGTCTTATGGAAAGAGCACTTCTCCAATTTTGCATATAATCCTTTTTCTCTTAGTTTCTTTAGGACTATCTTTACATGAGATTCATGATCCTCTAGTGTTTTGGAGAATATCAAGATATCATCAAGGTGTATTACAATAAAATCATCTAAATATTCTCAAAAGATATCATTCATCATATGTTGGATGACAGCTGGAGCATTTGTGAGACCGAAGGCATAACTACATATTCAAAATGGCCATACCTTGTTTGAAATGTTGTGTTCCATTCTTCTCCTTCTCTGATCCTAACAAGGTTGTAAGCTCCTCGAAGGTCAATCTTCATGAAGAATTTTGCTTTTCCAAGGCATTCAAAGAGCTCTCATATGAGTGGTAGAGGGTATTTGTTCTTTATAGTGACTTTATTCAATCCATCCGGAGAGTCCCATCCTTCTTTTTTACAAATAAAATAGGAGCTCCTACTGGAGACTTTGAGTGTTTGATAAACCCCTTTGCTAGATTCTCATCAATGTTCTTGCGTAGTTCTATAAGTTCCTCTAGGTATAGTCTATAGATTGGTCCAAAGGGGGATTGTGCTCCCTCTTGAAGTTCTATGGCACAATCATAAGGTCTATGCTCTGGGAGGATATCTGCATTCTTCTTTTCAAAAACATCTTCAAAGCCTTTGTACTGATCGGGTAGTTGCACTGGATCCTCTTTCTTGGATTCTTGAGTTAGTATGGCATAGATCATATTTCTCGGTTCCTTCCTTACTGCATGTATAAAGTCTTTGGCTCCGACATATGTCAGGTTCTTTTGGATATCTTGACGGGTGATTTTATTCTTTTCCCAATTAATGTTTGGATTATGTTTCTTTAAACAGGGCATTCCAATGATAACTAGATGTACTAGGCTCGATATTACATTGAAATATATGTGGGATTCATAGTCACCAAGGTGTACTCTTCATGGTGTGGTTTCCATGGTTATATTCCCAGTTGCTAGAGGTCGACCATCTACTACTTTAGCTACTATTGGTTTGTTCTTCTAAAGTAGACTTTGAAGTGATGTCACAATCTGTTCATAAGCATTCTCCATGATGCCTGGTCTTGAATAGAAGCTAGTCTTGCCAAAATCTCAGGGGAGCACTAGATTCTGCTCTAAACAAGATTTTGGAAATATGCTTCTGATTACAAGAATACCCATGTAGGGAAAATAGTACAAGAATATGTAGCTTATACAAGAAGTCCCACAACCTAGGACTGATAGGTATAGATAACTCAGCTAGAGATGATTCAAGAGATCCCACAATTGGGGATCGTAAGTATGGAGCAAGATCTCTCGATTACAAGAACTCCCTTTTGAGAGATGAACTAGATACAAGAAAGAACTTGACAAGATATCATACTACGAGATTACAACACGACAAGGCTAGATGTCCAGGATACAAGATTAGACAAGACTAGAGCAAAAGATAAGACCAGAGCAAGAAACAAGAGTAGAACTCGAACTAGAACTTGAAAGTACTTACTTGGTGATCAAGACTCCTTGAGCTCCCAAGACTGGCATTGGCAAGACTGAGTATGTATGTGGCCAAGGCCTCCTTAGATAAGATTTCAAGGGCGGTTCTCAACGGTGGTTCCCAAGGGTGGTTGCGAGTTAATGATGTCATCAATGATATCAGCAATCCGAATGGGACCCCTTAATGTCAGAATATAGCAAATAGATAGTTGATCTTAGGGTTTTGGCACGTTTCAAACACAATGGAAGCATTGGTTTCTCATAATTTTGAACCAATCATGAGATATAGGATTCACATGGAATCTCAGGTTTAGGATGGTTTCCTTTGTCCATGACAAGAAAAAAGTGCCCCGGTAGTCCTAGTGTGTTCACACACATCACTACCCAAATATATCAACAACTACATCTGTAGAGTTCCACGGTAGAAATGTATTGGATCCTCTAGAAGAAGTTTTCAGTGTAAAATAACTTTTATGAACCATGTTAAAACCTTATGTGCATCTTACACGTGGAAGTGTACCTTGGAATGATATTTCATAATACTATTTAAAACTAAAGAAAATAAATAGGAAAATTTATGAGAATATAAGTTAAACACGGATCATGAACATAATCAGTTTAATATGATTTTCTGAGTCGAAGATGGGGGCCCAAGGAGGCTTACCCACTCAGAAGGCAGAATCTATCTGTCGCTTCATCTTCCGGAGAAGACTTATACGTGACCTTGCAATCCGAAGATTGTGGTCAACTAACCCCGAAGGATCAATGTGGTGAGATACCCAATGCCCCGGTCACGACATTGGAGTATGCGGACTTGGAATGAGTTGCTCACCAAGCTAAACTGCCCACCCGACGTGTTCCCTCGAAAGGAACGCCATACCCACAAGGAGCATCAGCTCCCAGGAAGAATCCGCACACCAATTCAGAGTCTCCCATCTCTTCACTGGGGACCCGTGAAGAGAATGTTTGACATCAGGAGCACTGTGGCTTCAAACTCTGAAACCCAGGTTTCACACAGAAGAGGAATCTCTGTCTGTTTCATCTTTGGTCTCTATAGGTTCCCCAGCATTTGGCAGCTTGTCTTTGGGGCTAAATAGTTTAATATGGACACGTTGAAGACTGAAAGATATATGCACACCCACGTCCAAATTCATATGGAAGAGAGTAAAAATTCATATTCGCTCTTCAGCGCAAACGAGATTATCAATAAAAGTTGCTGTTATTAGTACATGCTAGTTCGCTCATCAGCGCAAATAAGATTACCAATAAAAATTTATTTTACAATATCAAATTTAAACTTTACTGGAATTTATATGCATTAGCATATGTTCATTTACTTGCACAGGCTTCATTTTTTTTTTCATACAGCTTACAATATGCAAGGATGATACTATCTGAGTACATGGTGAATACAATGCACGTTCTGTTGTAGTAGTCTGCCATGGAAGGTAGCATGGCAGGTTACTGTAGTAGTCGATAATTTGATCATAAACACAGATAACAATTCTTTTTGTCACACTGACAACGTATTATAAACTATGTAATGATAGACAATTAGAGGCAGGTTTAATCATCGTTTCACTTGCTGGGAATGGGGAAGCAACGATTTGGCTGACAAGATTCTGCGAGCTGGTTCTTGATCCATGAAGCCTTTCGGTGCCTAAATTGATGATCAATCAATGAGCTGACATTGCTGGGTTTGGTATATTAACTAAGGAAAGGGGAGAGATGTTTGGTCTTACATGCAGATTATTGTAATCTGCAACGATTATAATATCTTGATTCATATTGACTACATTGTACATTCTGTTATAAAAAAATTATGTCGTGCAATTCAATCTGTGTAGGTCTGCTTCACTCATCAAGGCAGACAAGCTATGGAAAAAGAAAATTTCGTATTCGCAGAACCAAAGTACATATTTTCTGAAACTTACTCGTAAACGTAGTAGGTAGGCTTCTTTGTCTGCAATTCGATTTTGATCTGCAATGATAACGATATGTTTATTCAGATGAATATAGTGCACATTCTATTGCGATATTCCGTCATGCTTGGTTTGAGGATTTACAACACAACAGGCTGTCATTCCTGTGGTTATATTCGCGGAAAATGGCTGAGATTGATCTTTGCCCTACAGGGACATGACATCGCTCGCCTTTTCTGGCTGTCTCGTCTCCTTCACGGGCAACATTTGGCTTTCCCTGGAGCAAATCCTTCTTTTATGTACTTTTATGCAGAAAGAATCGCGGACCTGCGTTATCTTCCGGGTGAATTTCCTAATGTTTGAATCAGGCAGAGAGGCACACATGTGCGAGAGAGGTGCGAAACCGCATTTCTTCAGCTTTTCGTCAGACCGCAAATCGAAAGAGAATGGGCATCGTCAATGTACAACTGCATCCATCTCAGATCCAGCGCAGAGATAGAATCGATTAGGAACGGTTTCAATGGCATTCAGAAACTTGCGGTGGCCTATCTTGGGTTTCTTGTCTGTCATGACATTGATCGCGAACAGAATTCGTCGACGAAGTACGAGAGAGAGCCGCCCCCCTTTGTTGTTGTTCATGACCATTATGTCGAACGGAATCCGCAGAAGAAGAACGAGATAGAGACTCGAGACGGGCACGCAATAACGAGCGTTGTCTGTCATGACATTGATCGCGAACAGAATTCGTCGACGAAGTACGAGAGAGAGCCGCCCCCCTTTGTTGTTGTTCATGACCATTATGTCGAACGGAATCCGCAGAAGAAGAACGAGATAGAGACTCGAGACGGGCACGCAATAACGAGCGTCTGTAGAAGCTTATGGGATCCTTCCAGAAGTCTGTGCACCACCAACACATGTAAGCGCAACAGATCAACATGAATATGCCGATCAACACCGCCATTGCAATAAGGATCGCACGTTCGAATGAATCCTTCATAGGAACTTTCGAGATTGCCCCTCCTCTTGTACTGAGCACCGCCTTGAGCAAGGGGGCGTCATCCCTGTCTGCACCCCGAGGCACGGGGAGATGGGCGGTTATTCATCGTCTCTACCTGAGTGGTGAATGAGCGGCGATTAGCTCTTAAATGCTGGCCTCAACACAATAAAATAGCTTCATAATAACTCTGGCAAACGGTTGGAAAGAAAATAAGACTTTAGAAACCTCTCAGTTGGCAGCAAGCCCTCCTTGGAGAAGCGATCGGTTGCTTCACGACTCTCTGGAACGCCATCAGAGGGGAAGTCCTATGGAAAATCTGGCAGGAAAGATGTGCTTTCAACTTCGGTGACTCTCCCAAAGAGTGATCCATTGAGAAATCATTGTTCCTCCTTGGCAAAAGGATTGTTAACTGTAAGAAATGCCCCCCCTTCAAGCACCATCAAGTACTCCTTTTGATCAATAACAAGCTTAAACCCAAGTGGGCCCCACATGAGGGTGATGAGAGGGTGATTAACCTTCTTTGTAATGCCATCTAAGCTCTGTAAAAGCTTCCCCTGCTTTGTGGGATTTGGGGGGTCCCGTGGGCACTAGTCCCTTTCTCTTGTACTTTTCTTTACTTAATTCAAGTCCGGGAGAATAGGCTACTACTGAACTTCCTTTATATTAAAAAAAAAATATCCCTTTGATTAGAAATGCTAATCCTCTACGTGAATCTGCAAAGATAAATGTGATGGTAGATGGTAAAATGCTAAAGGAAGGTGGAAGTGAAATCTTGATCGGAACTTATTGTTGATAGATTTGGGTAGTGTTGTGTGTGAACACATTAGGATCATCGGGGCACTTTTCTCCCTCTATAGGAGGTTTTCTTTTTCCAGCTTGTATATATGCCTATAACCCTAACTGGTCACTTATCTTTGTACATTCACTTGGCAATACATTCAGTATTGTGTTGTGCTCCAAACTTCTTCTTCTTCCTTGTGTTGTTCACGTGCTTCCGTAGACCTCAAACTCCAACAACTGGTATCATAGCAAGTCACCGCTTCATCTAGGGCATTGTTGACACCCCTCCAGTCACACTCTCAAAATTGCACTAAAATTGGTGAGCATACTCAAACTGATTAAGAGTTCAAAACAGCTTCGCTTTTTGGTGTCGAAATTTTGATATGAGCTCGTTTCAGCCTCCGAATGCACTATCATAGTGCCTCTACTAGCAATGTTATATTTTTGTGTCAAACATATATATAGGTTTCGGTTCACCAGTACAAGCACCTCAAAGTTTGCTACAGGATTAGCAAAGCTTGTGGAAAACAACAAAGGATGCTTGTGATACACCAACCACTTTATACCATGCAAGGAATGAGGCTCGTGTTTCTTACGTCCGAAAATAGTTGGGAAGTGAGCATATGAATGAAGAAGATTCTATGGACATTTTTTTTGTCAAAAATCAAAGATTTGAAAGATCAGTTGATTTCTGTAAATGAAGTCTTGCCAAATACTTCACTTGTGTAGACCATTCTTAATGCTCTTCTAGATTTATATCAGAGTTTTGCTTCTACTCTTCAATTGATGATGAAAGGCAATCCAAATGCCTTCACATTTGATGAGTTAGTCTGTGTGTTATTTTAGGAAGACTAGTCTAAGCAGAACAAGTCCATTATGCGTGTTGCAAATCAAGCTTTCTTAGCTAGTCAAGACGGCAAAGGTAAATGGAGCTCATCTACTAGTAAGTAAATCTACTAATTCTGCATAGTAAAAAAGGGAAGATAAAGAGGAGAAGAAAAAAAAGTAGAATAGTTCAGCAATTATTATAAAGGAAATGATCATATCATACAGAGTTGTTCGAAACTGGCTGCAAAAGAGGCAAATAAGAAAGAGGTTGGAATGGTTGTTGTAGAAGCCTCTACAAATAAAATAGAGTCTGCTAATCTTGTGTAGCATGAAGAATGGGTGTTTACTATTGTTTGCATCAATGACCCATCTTCTCATGAATAGTGTAATGTGTCTATAGTAGACTAAGATGTTTGGTACTTTGATAATAGGTCAACCAAACATATTACCTCGTAGTGCAATTTCTTCAGTTCACTTGAGCATACCCCTATAGGGAATATTGTCACATGTGGTAACAACTCCTTTTATCCTATAATGGGAGTTGGTAAGATCATTCTGTCTGCTATTGATGGTAGTTCTTTCACATTGTCAAATGCTTTGTTTATGCCAAGTATCAAGAAAAAATTGAATTGTCTGTTTCAGCATTAGCCAAGATTGACTTGTTTGTCAAATTTGATGGTGACACATATACAATCCATGATTTGTCAAATTGTGATGTTATTATTGCTTTTGGAATTTTTTTTCATGGGCTTCCTAAGCTCATAGACTATGCAAAATTTGTCAATGATTTAGCATGTGTAGTTCAAGATTCTCAAGTTATCTCAGATGCAAAGCTTTGGCATCCACGGTTTGGTCATCTGATATTTGCTAGTTTGTTATGCCTCCAAGAATCTAAAATAGTGTCCTCTCTCCCAAACTTGAGGCACCTAGTAAACATGTCTGTGAAAGTTGTATTTTGGACAGAATGCAACATTCCTCCTTCCCAAAAGATGGTTTAGCACAAGCTACTGAAAAATTATAGCTTGCCTATTGGAACATCAAGCTTACACTATCCTTGAGGTGGATTTGATCTACATCAAAAGCCATCGCTTGGATTACATCGAAAGAATATCCATTGGAGAGTTATTTTACTTATGCTCACTTATTGTATTTTTGTAAAAGATTTTTTCATGGATCTTTTACCATTGTAAAAGCCTAGAGCTTTACAAATGTAAAAGGATAAAAAGAAATCCCGAATCCCACGAATTCATGGTGGTTGAGTGGCAATCAATCAATCAATAATCCAAAAAGTAGATCAAACTAGATCTTCACTTTTCCTAGATTGTAGGAAAGTGAATCGATTCCCTCCAACAAGTAATCCCGCCTTCATTTGAATTCAAAATCCACTTGTAAAAGTCATGGAGCACTTCAAGAGTCTATATAAAGACTTAAAATCACTTTTACATTACATGGAAGCAATATATGTCCACTTGTGGCCATCATTGTCTTGCTCCTTCATTTTTTTGCATCATCTTCTTCAACAACAATAAGCTTGCAGAGCCTATTGCTCTCTCTACAGAGCTCAAAATTGGATGAAAGAGGACTCCTTGGCAAGCTATTAGTATCTAGTTTATGTCTATAAATTTTCAAAGAATTTGGTTCAGTAGATTGGGAGAAATGTTAGTTTTTCTATCTTGGATTCTATCTCCGTGCATTCCTAAAAAATAGGACGTACCACTGTTGAGTTTTTTATTCATTCCAAAAGCATATTTTTCTTTTTTCTCGTATTCTTGTTCATTCTATACACTCAACCCTCTATGTATTACTCCTCTGGAAGGATTTTTTCTAATTGTAATGATGTTGGTCGCTATGAGCATTTGAAATTGATTGTCTCATCCAAAGATAGTAAACCTATCTATTTTGTACCAACTCTTTCTCCTTGATGCTCCAAAGTACATAGAGCATTTTATTGCACTTATAGCATGCCTATAAGGTCTATTTGAGTCTCTATAAGCTCAATGGCTAGTCTTATGCGGGTTGGTTGGACCAAACTTTGTCGTTTCACACATCTCTTTTTTACCTCCTACAAGCTTGTCCAAGTTCTTTCAGTGGTGTTGGAGCTAGATCAAGATGGGTGACGACTTTCCCTCAATGATTGAGAAGCTTGATTGACACAACTATGTGGCTTGGCAAATGAAAATGGAGGATTATTTGCAAGGTAGAAATCTTTATGGAATTGTAGCAAGTGATGAAGCTATGCCTATTCCAAGATACAAAGGAGGACCTACACAAGAGAAGACAAATAAGCTCACACCTTCGTGCACAATGGATGCTCAAGCAAGGTCATACATACCAAAGTCTATCTTTGACTTTCTATTAATGTTGGAGTTAGATGTCTGCGGAAGCACGCAAACAACACAAGGAAGAAGAAGAAGCTTCGAGCACAACACACAATACTAAATGTATTACCACTAGAATGTACAAAGATAAGTAACCCGTTAGGGCAATAGGCATATATACAAGCCCGGGGAAAAAAACCTCCTAAAGAGGGAAAAAAGTGCCCCGACGGTCCTAGTGTGTTCACACACATCACTACATAAATATATCAACAAATCCCCCCTGGGAGTGATGCAGTGAACAAGGAGTTGGCACTCATGTATAAGGAAGTGCCAAGCTATGTGGAAATCACTCGACAAAAGGAAGTAAACCCAAAGCTTTGCGGAAATCTTCAAAATTCTCCCTAGGCAGAGCCTTCGTGAAAAGGTTTGCAATGTTCTTCCTGCGTGGGCTCATATGCCAAGCTGATCTCCCCAAAAGAGAGCCTCTCCCTGACATAATGATAATACACATCATTGTGCTTAGTGCGAGCATGGAACACAGGGTTCCTCACAACTGCCAATGCGCTCTGACTGTCAGTGAAGATGGTGGTGGTAGAAGACTGACCAACACCCAAATCAGCCATGAGGCGTCTGAGCCACACACACTCAATTATTGCTGTGAAAGCTGCCCTATACTTAGCCTCACAACTGGAAGTGGCCACAGTAGGATGCTTCTTGCTCAGCCAAGATATGCATGAGATACCAAGCATGAAGCAAAAACCACTAGTGGACACACGAGTATCATAGCAACTAGCCCAATGAGAGTCATAAAAAGCATGCAAATCTGGCGGTACTGATCCCCCCTTGGGATAAAACAAACCAAGTAGCCGGGTACCACTCAAGTAGCGAAAGATGCGCTTAACCGCCTCCCAATCCCTGACTCCGAGGCAATGCATAAACCTACTCATCTATGAGACAGAAAACTGAATATGTGGCCAAGTAATGCATACGTAAATCAAGCATCCAACAGCCTCCTGATAGAGAACAACATCAAATGCATCTCCAGCATCATGAAGACTCAATCGTAAACCTGCCTGTATAGGAGTGGCAATAGGTTTATAGTCTTCAAGGCCAAAACACTACAATAATGTGTCAATATATTTTGTTTGAAACAAAGACATTCCACCATCAACGTGCATAAACTAAATGCCCAAATAATGATGCAAATGCCCCAAATCAGACATCTCAAATGAGGCATGTAAATCAGCCTTGAAATCAGCAATATGCTTCTCATGAGTACTAGTGAGCAGCATGTCATCAACATACACCACAATGATGAGAAGTACATCATTAGCATGCTTGAGATATAAGGTCCTTTTAGTTGGACTGTTCTCAAAACCATGTGCAATCAGATAGGCATGTATCTTTTCATACCAAGCACGTGGTGCTTGCTTTAAACCATATAATTCCTTCTTTAAGATGCACATCTGGTTTTCATGCCCTTTTTGCACAAAGCCACGGGGCTGAAAAACATACACTCCTTCATGCAAGTCACCATTCAGAAATGATGTTTTAATGTCTAGCTGATGTACATTCCAACCATGATGAGCTGCAAATGCACAGATGCTACAAACAGTAGTCATATGGCAACTAGGAACAAAGGTTTCATAAAAATCAATGCCTTTTTCCGGCGCATAACCCTTTGTACCAAGCCTAGCCTTATACCTATCAACTGCACCATCAGTCTTACGCTTCAGCTTGTATACCCACTTAGTACCAATGGCCTTCTTGCCAGGAGGCAAGTCACATAAAGACCAAGTACCATTCTTCATTATAGCATCATATTCAGATTGCATAGCAGCCATCCAATTTTCTGAATCTTGTGCTTCATCAAATCAAATAGGCTCATCCTCATCATAGAGATTAGATGCAGCCATAGCATAGCAATCTGATGCAAAAGAGGCATTATGAGAGCCTAAGCGAGTACGATATGACAGAGGTGCATCTAATTTGTTGTCACGCAAAGTCTGCACCAGCCATTTTGGCATAGTTTTTGCCTCCTCAATATCAGTTCTCTCATCAACAAGTGCATCATGTAAATGTGCATCAGAAATGGGATGATCTGCATCATCACATGAAACCTGCAAAGGCTCAAAAGTTGCCTCATTAGGACTAGCACTAGACTGTCCACTTGTAAAAAGAGGCAACAATGTATCATACATGTGCCTGCAAAGGCTCAGAAGTTGCCTCATTAGGACTAGCACTAGACTGTCCACCTTAGTACACGAAAGCAATGGTTGAATAACATCTTCCACAAAATCAACATTATGGCTAAGCAGAATGCGTTTAGTTTGTGGATCATATAGATGATAGCCTTTACTTTCAGAACTATCTATGCCAGACAACCAAAAACACGCATATGAGCAACAGATGGCTTGCGGTCATGCCAAGCCTCATATGGAGTGATAGTTTGCAACGCTTTAGTGGGACACCTATTAAGTACATATGCTGCACACATGACAACCTCAAGCTAGAAACTATGTGGTAAAGCCTGACTCTTGACCATACACCTTGCCATCTCCATGAATGACCTGTTCTTTCGTTCAGCAACTCCATTCTGTTGGGGTGTATACGGCACTGTACATTGGTGTTTTATGAACTGCATTAAAATTAGAAGATATATTTTCCCCCCCTCGATCAGAATAGAGGGTGCTCATTTTACATGCTGATAGATTTTCAGCCAAAAGCAAAAACTGTTTGAAGCATATGAACACTTCAGGCTTTTCCTTCAATGGATATACCCATGCATGCGTGGAAAAATCATTGATGAAATTCAACAAGTAAAGATAATTTCCAAAAGAAGGTGTCTGCATAGGACCACAGACATCACTATGTACAAGGTACAATTTTTGTTGAAGAATCACTCATGAATTTGACATACAGACAGACATAAAGACAAAGAAAGATAAAGAGAAGCAGAATCATAGTATTCACAAAATCAAAGCCTTAGTGAAGGGACAATTTCACGAGCGTAGAATCTTCCAGAATCAGAGTTTGTTAGAGTTTGTTACACTGGATCAAAACTGTATATAAAGAGAGATGAGAACAGAAAAAGTAGTGTAGAGCACGAGAGAGCGAGCAAGAAAGTGCGTGAGTAGAGCGCATCGTATGAGCGCATATAGAAATCAAGAATAGGTTTAGAAGACGGCTGAGATCGCGTATGTAAAGATGAATAACAAAAACCTGAAATGTCAGGTATTCATATGAGAGGGATGGCAAGGAGAAACTACTCAGTATAGGAGAGTTTCCATAGCTTGAGCAAGAAGAGGCCAAGCTAGTTTGTACACATCTTCTCTAATAGAAAACACATGTTCATGTGGAAGTTTTTGCGCACATTCTTCATATGTGAAGAAATCTGAATATTTTCTTGTTACGGTATAAAGTTAGTTAACAGTTGCAGTTTTTTCTCAGTAAACGAATGTTTCGGTCAGTTACAATTTTCTCAGTAAACGAATGTTTCGGTCAGTTACAGTTTTCTTAGTAAATGTGTTTTTTGGTAGAACAATGAAGTATATCTCGCAGAATAAATTAAAGCTGTGTATGAGAGATAGCTTATCTTATAGCTAGACATCTCTACTATCAGTTCATCAAAGATTCCGGTGAAATGGATATGTACATACAGTACAAAGTCTGACTGGAAAGAGGCATTCTGAACTGGTGAAGTTTTTCTTTGGACTTCAGAAAGAGTTCATTCAGTGAAGGAAGTTCATGCATCACTTCCTTACTTCTTGTATATTCACTTGAAGTGATTACAAATAGAAGTGAAGTTGATTTCGGTAAGATTCCAGTATAATTACGGTGACAGTCTGGTGACAGTCCGGTGAAGTTCTAGTGAATTTTTCAATAAATTCAAAACGCAATCTTATATGTTGAGTGACAATAACTGTGCTGAGCTACTGCTGATTATAGAGGTGTTCTGATTTCACTCTAGCTTAGCAACCCTTCGGTGACGTGGTGAATTCCACAGGCTTGACAAGGTTCGGGCCTTTGTCGCGACATCGCCAACACGTGGTATCAGAACCAAGGTTAACCACAACACGTGGTATCAGAGCCAAGGTTAACCACAACACGTGGTATCAGAGCCGGTTAACCACAACAAGTGGTACCAGAACAGAAAAGATTCTAAAGAACGGAAAAAGTTTCTCAGAAGAAGAAACGGAAAGAGAATTTGAAGAATTCTCATAAAGGAAGGTGAAAGCTAACTAACGGCATCAAGAAACGTTTTGAAGTCAATTTCAAGGGCAAAAGTTTGTAAAAGGTAAAACCTTTTAACATTACACTCACCGGAAGTAACAGAAACAAGAAGATTATGGCAGATCATGTTTCTATTGACAAATTGGACAGAGATAATTATCCCGCATGGGTAATGCGCATGGAAGCCTTACTTATGAGTAAGGACTTAATGATGTATGTGACCGGAGAAGAAAAGAAGCCGACTTTGGAAGATGATAGTCGACCAGAAAAAGAAGAATTAGAAGCCTTGAAGTTGTGGCAGAAGAAAGATGCAACGGCAAGAGCATACATTTATAATACCGTTACAGACCATCTACTACAGCACATTAGAGGTCTGGAGAAAGCGGAGGACATATGGAGTGCGTTGGAAGATCATTTCCAAAATACTACGAAAGCTAGGAAGGCTAGCTTATGGTCCGAATTCACAACGTTCAAAAAGAAGTTGAATCAAAGCATTAGTGACTACGTTACTAAAATGAAAGATCTAGCAGATAGTCTTGGATCCATAAATGAAGATGTCGAAGATCACAGATTGATAGCGCAAGTGCTCACAGGTTTGAGAGGAGATGAAAGGTGGAAACCTTTCGTACTCTCAACTGAACTTTCTTTAAATCATTTTGTACCATATTTAAATCAATTGCTTGGTTTGATGCTCACATATGAGCAAGACCTGAAAGGAGATGGAGATAAAGGACAGAGTTCTGCAATGTACATGAAGAACAAGAAAAAAGGAGATAAAGGCAAGTCAAAAGATGAAGAAGAGTCGAGTTCTCAGGCTTACTATGCAAGAGGTAAAGGCAACGGCAGAGGAAGAGCAAGAGGTTTTGGAAGAGGAAGAGGTAATCAGAATAACAACAAGAAGGCTTGCTGGATATGTGGACTAAATAATCATCTGGCTCATGATTGTTGGCACAATGAACAAGGATCAAATCAAAATCAAAACAGTAATAGCAGAGGCAGAAGCGGAAGATATCAAAGTAATTTTCAAAGAGGTAGACAGAATCAAAGAGGAGGCTATGGTAGAGGTGGAGCAAGAAGTTGGGGACAGAATCAATCCTACAACAACTACGCAAATGACACACAAAATGAAGATCATACATTGTTGATGATGAACTCAATCGGCACATCAGATAACGAAGATCTAAAGGTATTTTATATTGATTCTGGATGTTCTAATCATTTGTCAAGAAATATAGAACTGATGTCAGAATTGGAAAGGGGTAGTTCCAGTCATACTGTTCAAACAGGTGACAACACGAGACACAGTGTACATTCAATTGGAAAAGTGAAATGTAAGAGTGGAGCCGATTTGCTAACCAATGTTTTGTATGTTCCGACAATACCTAAAAATTTGATTAGTGTGGGACAGATAGTTGAAAAAGGTTTTCAGGTCAGATTTACAAATGAAGGAGTATTTGTAGAAGATCCCGAGAATGGATATCATCAGATCGTCTCTGGTAAGAAGGAAGGTAGACTCTTTACTTTAAGAGTACAAGGGAACATTGGTCAAGCATTGCTCACACATGGTGAAAAGGTGATTACAGAACTTGATCTCTGGCATAAGAGATTAGGTCATTTTAATGAAAAAGGAATTAAAGCTATGATCTCAAATCAGTCAGTATTGGGATTACCGGATGTACAGAACCAACATATGATTCATAAGTGCGAAGCATGTCAGATGGGAAAAGCCCACACGTTACCATTCCAGAAGAAAGGATTCAAACATGACGGAGTACTTGAACTCATTCATACAGATGTATGGGGTCCAACAAAAGAAGGATCAATCAGCGGATCGAGGTATTATGTTTTATTCATTGATGATGCTGCAAGATGTATAACTCTTTATGTTTTGAAAGAGAAATCAGAAGTGTTTGGAGCTTTCAGGCATTTTCATGCATATGCTGAAAGACTCACAGGTCGAAAGCTTAAGAGACTAAGGTCTGATGGAGGGGGAGAATACTTCTCCCGACAGTTCAATGATTAACTTTGGAATGCAGGTATTAAGAGAGAGATAACTTGCAGGTATACACCACAACAAAATGGTGTAGCAGAAAGAAGGAACCAAACTGTAGTTGAGTTTGCACGAGCTATGCTAAAGAAAAAGGATTATCCAAATTATCTTTGGGCTGAAGATGTAAATACAGCTACATACTTGGTAAACAGATTACCGTGTACGGCTTTAGATGGAATGACCCCTTATGAAGCTTGGTGGGGAAAGAAACCAACACTTGATCATTGTAAAGTGTTTGGATCAGTAGCTTACGCTTATGTACCATCACAACTCAGACATATGCTTGAACCAAAAGCAGAGAAATATGTGTTCGTCGGATATGATGAAAAGCAGATGGGTTACAGGTTATGGAGTCCTCTAACAAAACAGTTTACTGTTTCCAGAGATGTTACATTTGATGAACAGAAAAGCTGGTATGCAGATCAAAGTCATACAACGGAAGAATTTGAAGAAGAGGAAAGAAGAAAAGAGAAAGGGAAATCAATTGTACAGGTGAATAGAGATGAAGACTATATGCAAGCAAGTACGTCCAGAAATGGATTAACAAGAAGGAATGAAGAAATTCCTATATTTGATGAAGAAGTGTATTCAAACACTTATGAAGAATGTGAACCAAGAAGGTCAAGCAGGACTAGAAGACAACCAGAAAGGTATTCTTATGATACTTTGTACATAACTCAGAAAAAATACGCATATATGGTCAAAGATGATGAAGAACCTCAGAACTATGATGAAGCTAAAGGCAAGAAGCAATGGGCAGAAGCAATGGAAGAAGAGTTCAGCGCATTGGAAGAGAACAAGACATGGGAGCTTGTTCCTAAACCAAATGGTAAGAAAGTAATTGGAAATAAATGGGTTTTGAAAGTTAAGAAACTTGCAGATGGAAGGATAGCCAGACACAAAGCAAGATTGGTTATCAAGGGCTATGCTCAGACGCATGGCATAGATTATGATGAGACGTTTAGTCCGGTGGCAAAGATGTCAACCATAAGGACAGTGATTGCTATAGCAGCATCAAAAGGATGGAAGCTAAGTCAGCTAGATATCAAGAATGCATTTCTGAATGGATATATATCAGATGAAGTCTATATGGAACAACCTGAAGGGTTTGTAAGTTCCAGATATCCAAATTTTTTTTGCAGATTAAGAAAAGCACTTTATGGATTGAAGCAAGCTCCAAGAGCTTGGAATTACAGACTTGTGAAATATCTCAATGAACTTGGATACCAAAGTTTGAAGGCAGATGCAAGTCTACTCATCAAAAGAACAGAAGAAGGTATGATCTACATTTGTATTTATGTAGATGACATTATAATCACAGGTACATCAGATGAAGGAATTAAAGAAGTAAAGAGATTGCTCGAAAGGGAGTTTAAGATCAGTGATCTGGGAAAGTTATCATACTTTCTTGGAATGGAAATCACATACACAGATCATGGTGTATATGTTTTGCAAGAAAGATATCTCCTAAACTTACTGAAGAAGTTTAATATAGAGAATTGCAGAGAAGCTTCAACACCGCTTGAAGTAAATCACAAACTCAACAAATATAGTGGTGCAGAGTTTAAAGATATGGGAAAGTATCAATCGTTAGTGGGAAGTCTAATTTATCCTACGCTAATACAACCGGATCTTAGTTATGCAGTGGGAGTTCTCTCACAGTTCATGCATTGTCCGAAAGATCAACATTGGGTTGTAGGACAGAGAGTTCTTAGATATATCAAAAGAACTATAAAGGAAGGATTATATTATCCCTTTACATTAGATATAAAGTTGAGAGCATTCAGTGACTCAGACTGGGCAGGAAGTCAAGATGACAGAAGATCAACACATGGGTATATGATATACCTAGGAGATAAGCTAGTGAGCTGGTGTTCGAAGAAACAACACACAGTGGCTCTATCATCAATAGAAGCCAAATATAAAGGACTTGTAGAAGAAGCTAAAGAAGTGATATGGATGCAGACCTTGTTCAAAAGTATGCATATTGATCAAGGTATACCTATCATACATGGAAATAATATGAGCTCGTTGTATCTTGCAGCAAATCCAGTATTTCATGCAAGAACAAAGCACATAGAAATTCAGTATCATTTCCTAAGGGAAAAGGTAATGGAGAAGGAGATAGAAATAGTGTACACTCCGACAAAAGATCAGATTGCAGATATTTTGACAAAGAGCTTGGATGGAACAAAGACAAACAGATTCAAAGAAATGGCAGGTATAAAAGAAAGAAAAATATATGAAAGACAGGAAGAGTCAAATTAGTGATTGAGGGGGAGCTGTTGAAGAATCACTCACGAATTTGACATACAGACAGACATAAAGAAAAAGAAAGATAAAGAGAAGCAGAATCATAGTATTCAGAAAATCAAAGCCTTAGTGAAGGGACAATTTCATGACCGTAATGTACATCGTATAATCTTCCAGAATCAGAGTTTGTTAGAGTTTGTTACACCGGATCAAAACTGTATATAAAGAGAGACGAGAACAGAAAAAGTAGTGTAGAGCGCGAGAGAGCGAGCAGGAAAGTGCGTGAGTAGAGCGCATCGTATGAGCGCATATAGAAATCAAGAATAGGTTTAGAAGACGCCAGAGATTGCGTATGTAAAGATGAATAACAGAAACCTAAAATGTTAGGTATTCATATGAGAGGGATGGTAAGGAGAAACTACTCAATATAGGAGAGTTTCCATAGCTTGAGCAAGAAGAGGCAAAGCTAGTTTGTACACATCTTCTCTAATAGAAAACACATGTTCATGTGGAAGTTTTTGCGTGCATTCTTCGTATGTTAAGAAATCTGAATATTTTCTTGTTACGGTATAAAGTTAGTTAACAATTGCAGTTTTTTCTCAATAAACGAATGTTTCGGTCAGTTACAGTTTTCTCAGTAAACAAATGTTTTGGTCAGTTACAGTTTTCTCAGTAAATGTGTTTTTCGGTAGAACAACGAAGTATATCTCGCAGAATAAATTAAAGCTGTGTATGAGAGATAGCTTATCTTATAGCTAGACATCTCTACTATCAGTTCATCAAAGATTCCGGTGAAATGGATATGTACATACGGTATAAAGTCTGACAGGAAAGAGGCATTCTGAACTGGTGAAGTTTTTCTTTGAACTTCAGAAAGAGTTCATTCAGTGAAGGAAGTTCACGCATCACTTCCTTACTTCTTGTATATTCACTTGAAGTGATTACAAATAGAAGTGAAGTTGATTTCGATAAGATTCCGGTATAATTACGGTGACAGTTTGGTGATAGTCCGGTGAAGTTCCAATGAATTTTTCAGTAAATTCAAAACGAAGTCTCATATGTTGAGTGACAGTAACTGTGCTGAGCTACTGCTGATTATAGAGGTGTTCTAATTTCACTCTAGCTTAGCAACCCTTCGGTGACGCGGCGAATTCCGCAAGCTTGACAAGTTTCGGGCCTTTGCCGCGACGTCGCCAACAATTTCTGAGTATCCCAAACTAAACCATCTTTTGGAAAGGAAAAACACTCCATTTTGCCCAAAATTCAACCTTCACAAACATGTTTTCCAGGTGCCTCAAGTTTGGGCAAAGAGGACACAATTTTAGACTTCTGTAGGCATAACAAATTAGCAAAATTTAGATGACCAAAGCATGCATGCCAAAGCTTTGCATCTGACATAGCCTAAGAATCATGTATTGCACATGCTGAATCATTTACAGATCTTACATAGTCTATGAGCTTATACAACCCACAACATAGAATTCCAGAAGCAATAATCATATCGCCATTTGACAGATCATGAACTGTACATCTGTCATCAACAAATTCCACAACCAAGCCAATCTTGGCTAATGTAGAAAATGAAAACAGATTTTTCTTGATCCCTGGCACAAACAAAGAATCTAACAAAGTGAAAGAACTACCATCAGCTGTAGTCAAAATGATCTTACCAAGTCCATAATAGGATACGAGGAGTTGTTGGCGCATGTAACAGTATTCCCTGTAGGGGCAGGCTTGAGTGAAGAGAAGAAACTGCGCTGCAAGGCAATATGTTTGGTTGCACCATTGTCAAATTACCAAACATCTGAGTCTACTGCAAACATGCACGGCTCATGAGAAGATGGGTCAAAACTGCAAACAGTAGTAAACATCCATTCTTCTTCCTGCACAAGATTAGCAGACTCTATTTTTGGTGTAGAGGCCTCTGCAACAACCATCCAACCTCTTTCTTCTTTGCCTCTTTAGCAGCTAGTTTTGGACAGTTCTTTATGATATGATAATTTCCTTTATAGTACTTTCAAAACAATTTCTGCTTTTCTGATTTCTTTTCATCTTTGTCTTCCCTCTTCGATTGTATAGAATTAGGAGATTTCTACTTACTAATTGAAGAGCTTCATTTTCTTTTGCCCTTTTGACTAGCCAAGAAAGCTTGATCTCCAACACGCATAATGGACCTGTTCTGCATGGATTGATCCTCCTACAACAAAATAGAGACTAACAAACAATAGAAGCAAAACTTTGATATGAATCAGGAAGACCATTCAGAACGGTCTGCACAAGTGAGCTATGTGGTATAACCTCATCAGTACAAATCAATTGTTCCTCCAAGTCTTTGATCTTTGTTAGAAAACTGTCTATAGAATCACCTTCATTCATGTGTTCAATCTCCAAATGTTATCAGGCATAAGCAACACAAGCCTCATTCCTAGCTTGGTACAATGTGGTAAGTGTATCCCAAGCATCCTTAGGTGTTCTGCAAGAGTGAATGTGAGGAATAATGGCACGTTTGACAGAGAAAGCTATCAATGCATGTGCCTGGGCATCTCTGCCATCCCAATGAATTTGCGTCGCAGTAGGTGTAGTAGAAACCGCAGCACGAATAGGAATATGTAGAATATCATCATCTTTGACACCTTCTGCACCAGCTTTAGTACCTACAGTTGTAATAGTCTCAGGTGTGATAGGATGTTTTTCAACACCCTACACATTGTTGCTTTGCAACCAACACATGTTGCATCATATAAGACCATAACGGGTAGTTGAGACCATCCAACTTATCCTCAACAGCCAACATACAAAATACATCACTGCTTCAAGGCATGGCCGGTGACTAAAATACCTTGATGCAGAAAATTGACTGTATCTCAAAAAGTTGAACAAAACTGCCCATACAAATTTTTCTAGACTTGTAGCAGACTTCAAGACGCTTATGTTGGGGAACCAAAAGTGGTATATACCTTTGGCACAAAAAGATAAAATAGCCTGCACAAGCATTGTGATAGTGCATTCGGAGGCCGAAACGAGCTCATATCGCGATTTCGGCACCACAAAACTAAGCTATTTTGATCTCAAAAACACGCTGAGTATGCTCACCAAAATTCGTGCGATTCTGAGACTGCAATTGGAGGAGTGTCGACGATGCCCTAGATGAAGCGGTGACCTGCTCTGATACTAATTGTTGGAGTTAGACGTCTGCGGAAGCACGCAAACAACACAAGGAAGAAGAAGAAGCTTGGAGCACAACACACAATACTGAATGTATTACCACTACAATAAAAACAAAGATAAGTAGCCCGTTTGGGCAATAGGCATATATACAAGCTGGGGGAAAAAAACCTCCTAAAGAGGGAAAAAAGTGCCCCAACGATCCTAGTGTGTTCACACACAATTACCACATATTAGAGGATGCAAGACATCTCAAGAGACTTGGGGTGCTCTCAAGACTTTCTTTTCTCCTAGTACCAAAGCAAGAAAGAATCATCTTTGGAATGAGTTCAATCAAATGAAGAAGCCTAAACAAACCATCACAGAGTTTTTTTACCAATGTCAAGGAGGTTGCGGATCAGTTAGCATCCATTGGAGAGCTGATTGAGGAAGAGGCTATCATGAGGCAAATTCTCAATGGGATTTGAAATGATAAGCAATGGCAATCCTTCATCATGGCTTATTATCTCATCATGGATGTGAAAACTCTAGACTTCAGCATCTTTCTTGGACAACTCTTCAATCAAGAGGCCAGCAATAGCATAAATGAAGGTAACTCATATCATGGTAATTCAACTAGTGCTCCATATGCAAATAAGAAGGATAAGAAGCTAAAAGTTAAGAAGAAGGAACAAGATGAAGAGGAGACTTCCCAAGACAACTTTGCAAACAAGAGCAAGTGGAAAGGGAAGAAGAAAGGACCAAAGCATGACAAAGCCAAAGTTCAAAATGTTCAACCTTGTGCCATCTATGATTAGACCAACCATACCACTCATGATTACTGGCTCAATGGGAAGACCTAGAAAGGAAGTGGAAGAGGTGGATATGGCAACAATAGAGGCAGAGGTGGACTCAACTTCAACAATAACAATAGAGGCTATAATAGAAGGGACTTCGACAATTATTCACAAGATCCATCACATGAAGACTCATTGCTTCTTATGAATCTAAGCCACAAAGCAGGTAAACAAGATGATCATTTGTTATAGATAGATTCAGGATCTTCAAATCATGTTGGAGACAACATTGATCTTCTATCTGATTTGGAAATTCCAAAGCATATAGATGAAGTTCAAACAGGGGATGAAACAAATCACAATGTGGAGAAGATTGATAATGTCAAAGCTTCCAATGGACGACAAACATTCTGAGTAAGGTTCTCTATGTACCCACTATTACTAAAAACCTAATAAGTGTAGGCCAAATAGTTGAAAAAGTCTTGCAAGTTAGGTTCACCCAACATAGAGCTTTTGTGGAAGATCCATGTCAAGGCTTCAAGAAGATAGCCAGAGGTGAGAAGCATGGTAGGCTCTTTACTTTTGAAGTAGGAGAAACCAGGAACATAGCTCTATTCACTTTTGGGTCTCAAACCCTAAGTGAGCTTGAAGTGTGGCATAATAGACTTTCTCATGTGAATAAAAGAACCTTGAAGGATATATGCAGGGATCAAAGTGTTCTTGGACTGCCAAACATATCAAAGCAACACATGATCAACATGTGCGATGCATGTCAGATTGGAAAGGCACAAAGACAACCATTCAACCACAAAGGCTACATCCACAACAACTTATTGGACTTAGTACATACATATGTATGGCGACCAAGTCAAGAACCTTCATTGCTAGGATCAAGGTATTATGTCTCATTTATTGATGATCATAGTAGATGGACTATTCTATACTTTATCAAAAGTAAGAATGAAGTGTTTGATTGCTTCAAAAAGTACCTAGCATATGTGGAGAATCATATAGGTAGATCACTCAAGAAGCTCAAATTTGATGGATGGGGAGAATATTTCTCCAAATATTTTGATGAGTTCTTGCAGGATAAAGGTACCAAAACGGAAGTGACTACCAAGTACTCTCCTCAACTGAATGGAATTGTAGAGAGGAGAAACAAGACATTGGTTGCATCAACCACAACAATGCTTGACGAGAAGAGGTTGCCAAATTATCTATGGGGAGAGGCTATTTCAACTGCTATGTACCTTGCCAATGAACTACCATTGAAATCACTTCAAGGTATGACTCCTTATGAAGCATGGCATGGAAGAAAACCTAGTCTTGGACATTGCAAGGCGCTTGGTTGTTTAGCTTATGTTCATGTACCATCACAAATAAGAGGTAAACTATATTAAAGGGCAACAAAGGTAGTGTTTATTGGCTATGACTCAAATAAGATGGTTAACAAGTTCTTTAATCCTTCAACAATAATGGGTTCCTTTAGAAGCCCTCAATGAGATGCATCTAATGAAAATATCTTTAGCCTAATTTGAAAAACAAGCTGTGAGTTATAAGAAAAATACTGAGTTGTAGGAAGTGCCAACTCTGCTCCACAACTCACCAAGCTTCACATACACACACACACACATACTACAAGGACAAAACTAGATGGGGAAGGGGTAGATCACACGTCTCAACAAAGATTTCAAGAAATTAACACACATACAAGCTCTTGGAGAAGAAGATATGTAGAAAAGAAGAATCGAATTCGAAATTTTCGCTTGATTACTCACAATGGAAAAAAATCTCTAGAAAGAGTCACAAAATGAATTATATACATGTGCCCTAAAAATGGTCCTTTCACAGAAGAGATCAGCACTTTTATTGAAATTCACTAAATCCCTAGTATTATACAAGGCTAACATTACAATATTTAGGAATCATGCATCTAGAGGACTCCTCTAGAACATTTACATGGCTTTTGATGTAATATCATGGAAATTTGAAGAAGAAAAAATATGCCCAAATTTGAAATTTGTTGGGGCCTTCTCTTTACATTTTTTCTCTGCACCACTCTCCTCCTCTTAGTCTGTGTCGTCCCTTGACATGCTTTTGGAGATTTCCTTGATGCATAATAAGTGGCTGATCTTGGGATACTTATGGCAAATGAGGCTTTCTTTCCTTTTGCACCTCTTTCCAACTTGTCCTTGTTTAACGTGATGCTATATGTTTAAGTTTCTAGCATCAATAATCATAGAAAAAGGATGAGTACGCTCAGAGAGATCGATTCGACAAGTTCACTATGATGATGAAAATGATGCAATGGATAGTACATAGATATGTACTTGAAAGAATGTATCAAAATGTAAATGCTATGGCACATATGATATAGAGAGAGTGTAGTGATGGTGTGAGCTCATGATATGCTCACCAATGTAGCTCAAATCCTCTTAGATTGTCCCTTATCCTGTGACTAAAAGTATGTGTATTTATACACATGCCTTTAGCTTGAATTCAAACTTTCCCTCACCTAAAAGTGTTCCTAGACTTTTTGGAAGTGAATGAGTTGATTCCTCTAGCAAATAAGGCATGGGTTCTCTCTCCTAACTTCACAAGATTCCTTATTTTCTTGACTTTTACAATTATCCATAGTAAATACACTCAAATTGACAAACATGATTTCCTATGTGGTTCTCTATGTGAAGAGGTAAATGGATGTGTAGTCCAAAATCATTAGCAAAGCACTTAGGCTTGCTAATTGCACTAACACCTATAAGCATGAGGCTAATGGAAAATTTGAGAGAGGTCACCCTTCTATTTTGAAGGTGATATCTAAGGCCTCGAATGGTGAAATTGTTGAAAAACAAATCTCGACCATGCCAAAGGACTCGTCAACGCGTTTTGCAAGTGGACCAATAAAAAAGGAGGACTCAAAGTCATGGAATCAAGTTAGAAGCTCCACCAAAATCAATCGAATTCGAATCCCATCAATCACCCACCAAAAAGTGCACCTACACTGATTGGTGGGTGGTAAGGTAGATTGTAGGAAAACTAAAACTCTATATAAGCACCATCCCACCTTTGTTTCTTGCATTGTATGCATTCCACAATTTTCCCACTTAGTTTAGTGAATCTATAAACTCCAACAAGCAGCCCCCTTGCTTGCTTACCTCATTTTTACATGATTTTTCTCCTCTATCTAGAGCTCTAGTTAGGCTTTTCCAAATTTGATTGTACCAAATTACAAAGCATTGTTTGCTTTCTCATTCTACTTATTTTCATTGATTTTGTTGATATATTTTGGTAGTGATGTGTGTGAACACACTAGGACTGTTGGGGCACTTTTTTCCCTCTTTAGGAGGTGTTTTCCCCCAGCTTATATATATGCCTATAGCCCTAACGGGTTACTTATCTTTGTACATTCTAGTGGTAATACATTCAGTATTGTGTGTTGTGCTCCAAGCTTCTTCTTCTTCCTTGTGATGTTCACATGCTTTCACAGATGTCTAACTCCAACAATTGGTATCAAAGCAGGTCACCTCTTCATCTAGGGTGTCGTCGATACCTCTTTGATCACAATCTCAAAATCATGATTTGAGCTCATTTCGGCCTCGGAACACACTATTGTAGTGCTTGTGCAGAATATTTTGCCTTCTTTTGCCAAAGTTATAAACCATTTTTGGTTCGCCAATATAAGCATCTCGAAGTCTGCTATAGGTTTAGGAGAACTCATCAGGGTAGTTCTGCTATAGGTACTGAAGTTGATGTAGATGGCATAGAAGATGATGATATTATGTAGATTCCTGTTTGTGCTGCGATTCCTGTTGCACCTACTGTAGAGCAAATTTGTTGGGATGGCAGAGATGCTCATGCATATGCATTGATGGCCTTACCTATCAAACATGCCACTATTCCTCACATTCGCTCTTGTAGAAGAGCTAAGGATGCTTGGGATACACGTACCACATTATACTAGGCTAAGAATGAGGATCATGTTTCTTACCTTCGAAAACAATTGGAGAGTGAGCATATGAATGAAGGTGATTCTATGGATAGTTTTCTGAAAAAGATGAAGGATTAAAAGGAACATATGATTTCTACTGATGAAGTCCTTCCTGACAGTTCACTTGTGCAGATTGTTTTGAATGGTCTTCCCGACTCATATCAAAGTTTTGCTTCTACTCTTCGTTTGATGATCAAAGGCAATCCAAATGCCTTAACATTTGAAGAGTTAGTTTATGTTCTATTGCAAGAAGATCAGTCTAGATAGAACACGTATATTATGCATGTTGTAGATCAAGCTTTCCTAGCTAGTGAGAAGGGCACAGGTAGATGGAGCTCCTCTACTAGTAAGCAAAAATATGCTAATTTTGCACAAACAAAGAAGGATGACAGAGATGACAAGAAAATAAAAAAACAGAAATTAATTTGCAATTATTGAAAAGCAAATGATTATGTCATCTAGAATTGTCCAAAACTGGCTGCAAAAGAGGCAAGGAAAAAAGACACTCGAATGGTTGTTGCAGAGGCCTCTACACCAAAAATAGAGTCTGCTAATCTAGTGCAGAATGAAGAATGGGAGTCTACTACTATTTGTAGTTTTGATCCATCTTCTCCTTAACAATGTATGTCTATAATAGACTCAAATGTTTGGTACTTTGATAGTGGGGCAACCAAACATATAACCTCCCAGCATAGTTTCTTCACTTCACTTGAGCCTGCCCCTATAGGGAATACTATCATATGCACCAACAACTCCTCTTATCCTGTTATGAGAGTTGGTAAGATCATTCTGACTACTATTGATGTAGTTCTTTTACATTGTCAGATGCTTTATTTGTGTTAGGGATCAAGAAAAATCTATTATCAATTTCTATATAAGCCAAGATTGGTTTTGCTGTGAAATTTGTTGATGAGAGATGTACATTTCATGATTTGTCAAATGCTAACATGATTATTGCTTCAAGAATTTTATGTTGTGGGTTGTATAAGCTCATAGATTTTGAAATCTGTTAATGATTCAACATGTGCAGTACATGATTCTCAGCCTATGTCAAATGCAAAGCTTTGGTATGCATGCTTTGGTCATCTAAATTTTGCTTGTTTGCTATGCCTGCACAAATCCAAAATGGTGTCCTCTTTTCGCAATCTTGAGGCACCGGATAAACATGTCTATGAAGGCTGTATTTTGGGCAAAATGCAGCATTCCTCCTTTCCAAAAGATGGTTCAGTTCGAGCTACTAAAAAATTGCAGCTTGTTCACAATGATGTCTGTGGTCCTATGCACACACCCTCTTTTGGAAACTATCTTTACTTCATGACTTTCATCGATGATTTTTCTAGGCATGCATGGTATATCCATTGAAAGAAAAGTCCAAAGTGCTTATGTGCTTTAAATAGTTTTTGGTTTCGGCCAAAAATCTGTCAGCATGTAAAATGGGCACCCTTCGTTCTAGTCAAGGGTGAGGGGGGGATATATGTCTTCTGACTTTAATGCATTTTTGGCTGAGCATGGGATAAAACATCAGTGTATAGTGTTGTATACACCTCAACACAATCAAGTTGCTAAATAGAAGAACATGTCACTCATGAAGATGGCGAGGTGTATGGTCAAGAGTCAGGCTTTACCACATAGTTTCTGGCTTGAGGTTGTTATGTGTGCATCATATGTACTTAATAGGTGTCCCACTAAAGAATTGCAGTGTATCACTCCATATGAGGCTTGGCATGTTTGCAAGCCATCTGTTGCTCATGTGCGTGTTTTTGGTTGCTTGACATATGCATTAGTGCTTGAACAACATCACAAGAAATTGGATGATAAAGCAGTGAAATGTATTTTTGCTAGGTATAGTTTTGAAAGCAAAGGCAATTTTCTATATCATCCACAGATCAAATGCATTCTGGTTAGCTGTGATGTTTTTGTAGAAGATGCTATTGAGCCGTTACTTTCATGTACTAAGGAGACATCTATCAACTCCAAAAACATGTATGATACTTTGCTGCCTCTTTTTACAGGTGGACAGTCTAGTGCTGGTCCTAATGAGGCAACTTCTCAGCCTTTGCAGGTTTCATGTGATGATCTAGATCATTCCATTTTTGATGCAAATTTACATGATGCACTTGTTGATGAGAGAGCTGACATTGAGGAGGAAAAAACTATGCCAAAATGGCTGGTGCAGACATTGCGTGATAGCAAATTATATGCACCTCCATCATATCATACTGGGTCAGGCTCTCATAGTGCCTCTTTTGCATCAGATTGCTATGTTATGGTTGCTTCTAGTCTCTATGATGAGAGCTTGTTTTGTTTGATGAAGCACAAAATTCTGAAAATTGGATGGTTGTTATGCAATCATAATATGATGTTATCATGAAAAAGGGTACTTGGTCTTTATGTGACTTACCTCTTGGCAAGAAGGCCATTGGCACTAAGAGTGTATACAAGATTAAGTGTGAGCCTAATGGTACAGTTGATAGGTATAAAGCCAGGCTTGTTGCAAAAGGTTATGCTTAGGAAAGAGGTATTGATTTTGATGAGACCTTTGCTCCTACTCGTTGCTATTGTTCATAGCATTTGTGCACTTGCAACTCATCATTTTTGGAATGTGCATCAGTTGGACATTAAAATTGCATTTCTGAATGGTGACTTGCATGAAGAAGTGTATGTTTTTCAGCCCCATGGATTTGTGCAGAAAGGGCATGAAGACTAGGTGCGCAGGTTAAAGAAGACATTATATGGTTTAAAGCAAGCACCACGTGCTTGGTATGAAGAGATACATGCCTATCTGATTGCATATGGTTTTGAGAACAATCCAACTGAGAGCACCTTATATGTTATGTGTGCAAATGATGTGCTTCTGATCAATGTTGTGTATGTTGATGAAATGATCCTCACTAGACCTCATGAGAAGCATATTGCTGATGTCAAGACTAATTTGCATGCCTCATTTGAGATGTCTAATATGGGGCATTTGCATCATTATTTGTGCATTAAGTTTATGCAAGTTGATGATGGAATAGCTTTATGTCAAATGAAATATATTGACACATTATTGCATCATTTTGGCCTTGAAGACTATAAACCTATTGCCACTCCTATGGAGACACGTTTACAATTGAGTGTTCATGATGTTGGAGATGCATTTGATGTTGTTCTCTATCAACATGCTATTGGATGCTTGATTTACTTATGCATTACTCGGTTAGATATTCAGTTTGCTTTCTCATAGATGAGCAGGTTTATGAATTGCCCAGGTATCAAGCCTTGGTAGGCAGTTAAGCGCATCTTTCGCTACCTGAGTGGTACCCGGATACTTGGATTGTTTTATCCCAATGGGGGGATCACTACGGCTAGATTTGAATGCTTTTTCTGGATCTCAGTGGGCTGCTTTCTAGGACACTCCTGTGTCCACTAGTGGCTTTTGCTTCATGCTTGGTAGCCCATGTATATCTTGCTTGAGCAAGAAGCAGCCTACCGTGGCCACTTCTAGTTGTGATGCTAAGTATAGGGCAACTTTCACAATGACTGTTGAGTGTGTGTGGCCCAGATGCCTTATGGTTGATTTAGGTGTTGGTCCATCTTTTGCCACCACCATCTTCACTGACAGTCAGAGGACATTGGTGTTTGCGAGGAACCCAGTGTTCCATGCTTGCACTAAGCACATTGAGGTGCATTCTCATTATGTCAAGTAGAGGTTCTTTGTTGGAGAGATTAGCTTGGCATATGTGCCCACATAAGAGAACATTGTAGACCTTTTCACGAAGGCGGGAGTAGTTTGAAGCTTTCCACAAAGCTTTAGGCTTACTTGCTTTTGTGCATTGATTCCACATAGCTTGGCACTTCCTTATACATGAGTGCCAACTCCTTGTTCCCACATCATTCCAAGGGGGGATTTGTTGATATATTTTGGTAGTGATGTGTGTGAACACACTAGGACCACCGGGGCACTTTTTTCCCTCTTTTGGAGGCTTGTTCCCCTGGCTTGTATATACGCCTATAGTCCTAATGGGTTACTTATCTTTGTACATTCTAGTGGTAATACATTCAGTATTATGTGTTTTGCACCAAGCTTCTTCTTCTTCTTCCTTGTGTTGTTTGCATGCTTCTGTAGATGTCTAACTCCACAGAGTTCAAGCTAGATTTGGTCTCTCATATAGTGCCCCAAAGTTTCAAGTTCTTTGATTGAGTGAATTGTGAGAAATTGCCAAGTTTGTGAAGTTATATCTCTACACATAGGCAGAGTGTTGCAAAGAGGTGGCTTGTTTTGCGAAGGATGATTCTTCCAATTGGAATATCTATTTGGGATGATTCAAATCTTGTTAGATAGCTCTCAAGCTCTAGTTTAAAGGTAAAAAATATGGTTCTATGTTTTTGTAGAGATTCAAAGAAACATTTAGAATAGTGAGCACATATCACTACTTGTGGACCTAGTGGGGGTAGCCATCTTCCATTATTGCATTGGGGTGTTAGAATCTTCCCCCATCCGTGTATGAGATCACTTTGGAGGATTAAAAGCATCAGTGGGCATTTTGTAAATGCATGCTTTTTGAAGTGCCATCCTCATGTATCTTCTATTCACGACATAATGTGAAATACCTATAGATACACATACTCTGATATATTCATCCATTAGAGCATGTGGGGGAAGATTGTACCCAATCTTTTGTCCAATCTCTTGTCTCTCTCTCTCTCTATTTTTTTATGCTTTTGTGAGAAATATGGCATAACTTTGGCATCTTTGGCTTTTGTGGCACTCATGGTTCTCTTTGGTTCCCTTTGGTTCCCCATTGGTTCCGTTGGAAGCTGTTGGCTACAGGTGAACCTTCTCTAACTAATTAGTGGCAATAAGAGCTTCTTATTTCCCTAGTTAGCTTACTTATTTCTATAGTTAGCTTACATATTTCCCTAGTTAGCATGTAGGGGATTTGAACCCACCACCTCTCACTTACAAGAGATATGCTTTATCCACTAGCCTATTTCCACATATTGATACCCCATACCTTTTAATTGATATTTAACATAACTTCTAACAATCTCTTTTCCTTATTCATTTATTTATTATTTTTATTTATTTATTTCTCTAAAACTCATTTATTTTTTAAAAATATATTTCCAATACAAACCTTTCCCTTTCTATTCTAATTCAAATATTGCTAATATTATCTTCACATGTTTAGTAATAGGTTTTGGTTTTATATAAGGCTAGGATCCTATGGATATACAAAGGATTTTGGTAAGTTATTTATTAAATGTATTTTACCTCATCATGGTAAGGTATTAACTAAATGTATTTTTTCGCATCATGGTTTTCAAAAAATTATTCTATCAAATCGAGATGCTTGTTTTTGTAATCACTTTTGGGTTGTATTATTTCAAAATTTAGGTTCCAAATTAGACTTTTGCCCTACATATCATTCACAGTCATTAAATTCTAGTTTAAGCATGTTATACCTTATGGAATAGTGTAGCATTATATGGATTTTAATGTCTTGAGGTTTTTAATGTGATTTGTGTTTTGATTTAACAGGTGAAGAATTATGAAGGTATGAATGCATGTGGGCTTATTCAGATACTTTTAAAGATAGTTAAAAGATAGTATTTTAGATATTTTTTGTAAAAATAGTAGATCGCTTAGAATTTTTTTTGTAAAAATAATAGATCGCTTAGAAAGCAATGATTTTGTAAATAAAGAGAATTTTTGTAAATGAATGCTTTTCGAAGTGCCAGCCTCATGTATCTTTTATTTAGGATGTAATGAGAAATACCTATAAATACACATACTCTCATAGACTCCTCCATCAGAGTATATGGGGGGAGATCGTACCCAATCTTGTGTCCAGTTTCTTGTCTCTCTCTATTATATTTATGATTTTGTGAGATTTTATTTTTTTACTATCTCTACGTACATGCATCTCCAAGATTCGATTAACATTATGTGAGGGATTCCCTACCAGAATTTGATGAATTAGTCACAGTGATGGTGATTGAGGAGATGAACCAAGGAGGTTCATAATCACAGGGCTCCCAAGCCCAAGTTGTCTATGCAAGAAGAGGCAAAGGGAAAAGAGGTGGACAAGACTCCCAAGGTAGAGGGAGAGGAAGGCGAAACTCAAGCTTGTTAGAAGAGATGGATAGATACCTCAAGGAAGTGAGGTGGTACTACTAAAACCTTCTTTGTACCTGCCCTAAATGACTTCATATTTTGATAGTATGCCTATTTAGCTTGCAAATGACACCAAGAAAGTACCTATGTACTTTGTAATAGATACTTGAAACAAATTGAATGAAAACATACTACTTCACAAATTGCTAGTGTCACAAAACTTGATATTTTGTTCAACACACCTGTTGGTTCTTTTGCTCATCCCTCATAGTATAGTAACAATTGATTAAATCACTCTTGAAGTAATTTAATTAGATTAGATTGCTACTGATTACAAGTGGGATCATCTAAAATAATAGACTATGCTATGAGAAATCAATTTAGCAATCCAAAGCTTACCCCCGACTTTTTAGGGATTGAATAGTAG
This sequence comes from Ceratopteris richardii, assembly GCA_020310875.1. Taxonomy (NCBI): domain Eukaryota; kingdom Viridiplantae; phylum Streptophyta; class Polypodiopsida; order Polypodiales; family Pteridaceae; genus Ceratopteris; species Ceratopteris richardii. Next base: position 105,263,383 of record CM035439.1, on the reverse strand, counting down.
ATGACCATTGAGCCATTCGATGGAAATTTCTCCCGATTGTCTAAACCAAATGTTTTGAGACTTTGGTAGCATAAAGTAGACTTCAATGTGGTTCCAACAAGCTATAGATCATGTAAAAGGGTTGAGAAATCACTGAGATATGACCAGACAAAGTTTACTATTCTAAGTAGTCACAGTAGAGAAGTAGACAAAGATGATCAATGAAGTATTTGTATTATAGCACAAGATTATACAAGATCATTGGCATTGTAATAATGCTCAATGATGGTGGAATCAGTAGGCTATGGTGTAAGCTACTCAACTCCTACAAATGATCAATGGAAGAGCTCACAATGGGGCCACTCTCCACGAGTTTTTTTACAAGCTCCTTTTATAAGTGTTTTCCTTCAAGTTTGAATTTGAATTCAAAATTGGTTCCATCTAAAAGTATCTCCTCTAATCTAGGAGATATTCTCTCAATCTAAATATGTAACCAATATTCTGTCTAACTCCACGAGTTGTAGACTTTTACAAGATTCTCTCAATGATTTATGCTTTTACAAGTGGTAAATGATCCAGTATTACAAGCCAAGATTCTCATGCTTCATCAAGTGCTTCTACTTATTGCTTTCCATGCTAAGCTAAGTGTGAGGGCTTGTTTATTTGCACCAATATAGCTCCCCCTCAAGCTAAACATCTTGGCTCGGATAGCTTCATCAATCCTCTTGAATATCCTACAATCCAATGTTTTAAACCTGCAAAGCTTAGTACCATCAAGTGCTTTGGTTAACAAATCTGCACATTGCATGTTTGTAGATACACATGAAAGTTGAATCTCTTTGCTCAATAGCTTTTCTCTAACATAGTGATAGTGCACTTCTATAATGCTTGGCTCTTGCATGATAAATGGGATTGGCTACAAGATGCAAAGAACTTGTGTTGTCACCAAAGATCATAGGTGAGTGAGTGTGAAGTCCCAAATTAGAATAAAGCAATCTAATCCAAATAGCTTCTTGTGTAGCATTTGCTAATCCCCTGTATTCAACCTCTGTTGAAGATAGAGCAATAGTAGGTTGCTTCTTCGAAGACCATGAGATGGGCCTATCACATGCAAAAGATAAATATCTAGAAGTACTTCTTCTGTCATCCTTACATCCTACTCAATCTGCATCTGAGTATAACTTAATATCCAAACCTGATGTGTATGGAAAGTAAAGTCCCTGGTTTTGAGTACCTTTGAGATACTTCAAAATTCTTTTACCAGCTTCCAAGTGAGGTGCTCTAGGTTTATGCATGAACTAACTCAAAACACTTACTCCATAACATATGTCAATCCTTGTTAATGTTGCATAGTTTAGACTTCCAATTATGCCTTGATAACTTGCAATGTCTTCAAGCAAATCACCTTCATGAGCACTCAATCTATGATTTACCTCCATAGGGGTGCTAGCTACCTTTGCATTCTTCAAGTGGAACTTCTTCAACATGTCCTGCACATATTTCCTTTGAGTGATGTAAATTCTAGAGTTAGTGTAGACTAGCTCAGGTCCAAGAAAATACTTCAGAAACCCTAGGGCACTGATTTTGAACTCCTGCATCATCTGGTTTTTTATTTGCTTGATGCCATTAACATTACTATCTTTAAGAATGATTACATCAACACATACACATAATTATATCATTTCTGAGTTACTTCTTTTGATAAATAGAGAAGAATCTACCTTGCTCATCATGAATATTTGGTCTTGAAGGTAGGTTGTTAGCCTATGGTTCCGTGCCCTAGGTGCCTGCTTCAAACCATAAGGAGCTTTGTTCAATTTTCACACATGATTTAGCTTACTTGGGTCTTCATATCAAGGAGGTTGAGTCATGTAAACCTCCTCTGAAATCCATGCAATGAGAAAGGCATTTTTCACATCTAGTTGATACATATACCAATTGCTAGATGCAGCTTCACTTACCAATACCCTAATGGTTGGCATCTTAGCCACAGGTGAAAAGGTTTCTTCATAATCTATTCCTTGGGTTTGTGCAAAACCCTTAGCCACAAGTCTAGCTTTATACTTGTTTATGGATCCATGTGAGCTCCTTTTGATTTTGTAAATCCATCTAGAACCAATTACCTTCATTGATGCTTTCTTGGGTACTAGCTCCCAAGTGTCATCCTCTTGGAGTGCTTCTATTTCTTCATCCATAGCTTCTTTCCATTTTGTTTTAGTACTTGCTTCTTCATATGAAGAAGGTTCTTCAAGTGATAAATCCTTAGCAAGATAAATAGAATGCTTCGTGATTAATGAAGTATCATACCCATATCTGATTGGCTTCTTACTCTCTCTTTGTGATCTCCTTAAGGCTTGGTTGGATGATTTAGGTATGTCATCCAACCTCTTCATCTTGGCCTTTCCTTTTGATATCCATGCTTTGAACTCTTCCAAGTTGATGGTGTCCTCATCATCTGATTTGATGTCTTCGATTGTGCTTGGCTTTTCCTTAGTGAGGCTAGGAAATTCTTCTTCCAAGTCATATGGTAATTTGACCTTCCTGCATTCACTTTCAAACCAAAAATCATTCTCATCAAACACAACATTTCTAATGACCATAAATCCTTTGTTGGATGGATTATAAAACCTGTATCCTTTTTTATTTAAATCATACACTATGAAGATGCATTTCTCTGCCTTAGGGTCTAACTTACCTCTGATTTGAGATGGAACATGACTATAAGCAACACAACCAAATATTTTGCAATGTTCAAGTGATGGTCTCCTACCATGCCATGCTTCATATGGGGTCATCCCATCAAGTGACTTAGAGGGTAACTTGTTAATAAGATAAGTGGCAGTAGAAACACTCTTTGCTCACAAATAATTAGGTAATTTCTTTTCATTAAGCATTGATCCAGCTGTTTCCACAATCAATCTGTTCCTCCTCTCTGCTACTCCATTTTTCTCAGGAGTATATCTAGTAGTGATGTCCCTTTTGATACCTCTGTCTTGCAAAAATGCATCAAAATCATTGGAGAAGTACTCACCTCCTCCATTTGACCTTACCCTCTTTAGGCTTTTTCTTGTTTGATTTTCCAAAAGTGCAAGATACTTCTTGAAACAATTGAACACTTCATCCTTATGTTTCATGAAATACAAGATAGTCTACCTATTGAAATCATCAATGAATGACACATAGTACCTTGAGCGTGAAATTGACGGATCCTTGCATGGTCCCCACACATCTCTGTGGACAAGTTCCAAATAATCCTCATGCATATAGCCTTTCTTTGTAAAGGGTAATCTGTGTGACTTACCAAACTGACAAGCACCACATTTATAGATCATATGTTGCTTGGATACATTAGGTATCCCAAGTACACATTGGTCTCTACATATCTGCTTCAAGGTTCTCTCACCAATGTGCCCTAATCTTTTGTGCCATATCTCTAACTCAGACAAGTTCTGATCCTTATAATTATAAAGTGCAATGTTTCTAGTGTCCTCAAGCTCAAATGTAAACAATCTACCTGTTTTTTCTCCCTTGGAAATTCTCTTGAATCCATGTTGATGGTCCTTTTCAAAAGCTCCATATTTATTGAACCTAACTTGCAAACTCCTTTCCACTATCTATCCAACACTCATCAGATTCTTTGTGATAGTAGCTACATAAAGAACTCTGCTCAACAGATTTCTATTCCCATCAGAAGTTTTGACATTTTCTACCTTGACAACTGAATGCTTGGTGTCATCACCTGTCTGCACTTGGTGCTTTCCCTTGGGCTCCTCAAGATCAGAAAGGAGAGCTACATTGCCTGCTGCATGGTTTGAGCATCTTGAGTCAATATAGAAGAGGTGCTCATCATTCATACCTTGTTTTGAAGTCATATTCATAATGAGAAGAGAATCTTCTTGATCCTCTATATAATTTTTGAAGTTTTTTCTTGATTTGTATCCTCCTTGATAATTGTTGTTATAGCCATGGTTGTAACCTTGATTATCATTGAATCTTCCTCTTGATTGTGAGTAGCCACCTTTTAGAAATCCTCTTCCTCTCTCGTTCTTGAAGTTCCTATAGCACTCATCTATTGTGTGGTTAAACAGTCCACATATATTGGATGGGGAAGAGTTGAAAGGTCTCCCCCTACCTTTCTTACCTCCTCTGCCCCTTCCTCTTGAGTTTCTACCTCTCCTTGCATAGTTAGCTTGAGAAGTAGTACCTTCATCTTCAACTTTCTTGCTCTTTCCTTTATCCTTGGACTTTCCTTTATCTGTATGGAGGGCATAAGAATTGTTACCTCTTGATGGTTCACCTTTTTTTTGAGCTTGGCTTCATGGGTAAAGAGTTGTCCCATGAGTGTGGTAAGATCTAGGATTTGCATGTCCGTGTAAAGGTCCATAGCAGTTGTGAAGGCTTCCCACTTATCATCTGCCTTGATGCCATTGATTATCTGTCTAACTATTTTCTCCTCTTCAATCGCCTCTCCTATGCTTGCCAGTTGATCAACCAGATCCTTTAATTTGTTCACATACTCTGAAACATTCTTCTTAGGTTGCTTCCTTTGAGTAGTAAACTCAATCCATAATTGATTTTTTCTAGCTCTTGTATTGGAAGAAAAATATGAAGATAATGTATCCCAAGTCTCTTGGGAAGTTTTAGAATTCATAATGTGAGGAAGAAGGAAGTCAAAAATAGAGTTAAGTAGATATGACCTTGCTAAAGCATCTTTGGCAAACCATGAGTAGTCTTTCTAGCTCCTCTCTTGTAGGTTGACCTTTGCTTCTGAATATGGGCATCTCCTCATCTCCTGATATGTATCCATAGAGACTCCTTCCTTGTAGATAGGTCTACATCCTCAAGGACCATGGTGAATAATTATTCTTGTCCAATTTATCACTGAAATAAGGAAAAGGATCTCCCATTTTACCTTAACTTGCTCTGGTACCAGTATTAGAAGAGATGGATAGATACCTCAAGGAAGTGAGGTGGTACTGCAAAAACTTGATTTGTACCTAACTAAATCACTTTAGAGTTTGATAGTAGGCCCTTTTAGCTTGAAAATGACACCAAGAAAGTACCTATATACTTTGGAGTAGATACTTGAAACAATTTGAATCAAAACAAACTACTTCACAAATAGCTAGTGTCACAAAACTTGCTATTTTGGTTCACACACCTAATGGTTCTTCTGCTCAGTGCTCACAATATAGTAACAATTGATTAAATTCCTCTTGAGGGAATTTAATTAGCTTAGATAGATAGTGATTACAAGTGGAATCATCTAAAATAATAGACTATGCTCTAAGAAAGCCATTTTGCAATCCAAAGCTTACCCTCAACTTTTTAGAGATTGAACAATAGATGACTAGTGAGTAGTTCGATGGCGTTTCTCCCACTAGACTTCAAGCTGGTTCCAACAAGCTATAGATCATGTAAAACGGTTGAGTAATCACTGAGATATGACCAGACAAAGTTTACTATTTTGAGTAGTCACAGCAAAGAAGTAGATAGAGATGATCAATGAAGTATTTGTATTATAGGACATGATTATACATGATCACTAGCATTGTAATAATGATCAATAATGGTGGAATGAGTAGGCTATGGTGTAAGCTACTCAACGCCTGCAAATGATGAATGAAAGAGCTCACAATGAGGCCACTCTCCACGAGTTTTTTCACAAGCTCATTTTATAAGTGTTTTCCTTCAAGTTTGAATTTGAATTCAAGCTTGGATCCATCTAAAAGTATCTCCTCTAATCTAGGAGATATTCTCTCAATCTAAATTCGTAACCAATATTCTATCTAACTCCATGAGTTGTAGCCTTTTACAAGATTCTCTCAATGATTTATCCTTTTACAAGTGGTAAATGATCAGGTATTACAAGCCAAGCTTCTCATGCTTCATCAAGGGCTTCTACTTATTGTTTTCCATGCTAAGCCAAGTGTGAGGGCTTGTTCATTTGCACCAACAAAGCTCAAGCAACCATGAAGGCTCCAACCAAAGTTATGGATCAAGAGGAGGATGAACGAGTAGAGGAAGAGGAGGAAGATCACAAGGAAGAGAAGCATCCAATGGAGAATGCTACAATTGTGGAAAGCTAGGTGATTATGCAAAAGATTGTTGCTACAAAGGAGGAGGCAATCAAGGATACAAAAGGAACCAAGGTAATTATGCTAGTACTTCAACAAATTAAAAAAATCAGAACTTGCTTATGATGTATGGGTCAAGTGAAAAAGTGAATTAAGATTTTACATGGTACATTGAGAATGGTTGTAGCAACCATATGAGTTGCAATAAAGATGTTTTCTTTAATTTACACTCATCCATCAATCACGCAAATGTAGAGAAAAGGTATGACAATGAGCACAAGATTACACATGTGGGAGATGTTGCATTGAATGTATCTTAAAGCTCCAAGGTGTTGAAGGATGTGTTGCATGTTCCAACCATCACAAAGAACTTGGTTTCAATAGGTCAAATGGTTGAAAGAGGTTATGAGGTGAGGTTCAATGATCAAGGATGTTTTGTTGAAGATCCCATGGAGGACTGAAACCTCATAGCAAAAGGAAAGAAGGAAGGAAGACTCTTCACCATGGAGGTAAAACCATCAACCCCTCACACTATCTACTTGTCAATTGGAAATAAATAGATTGTAGAAATCGACTAATGACATAAAAGAAACAGGCACATAAACTTACAAGGATGAAGGAAATGCAAAAGAAGGGCTTGGTGAGTGGTCTACATGATCTTACATCTTAGAATATGAAACATTTGTGCCATGCTTGCCAATTAGGGAAACAAAGCAGATTGCCATTGAAGAAGACAACACATGTGAGCAATGAAGTATTGAATCTCAAAAACATAGATGTATGGGGACCTACAAGGGAGCCATCTAATAGCTTTTTGTCACATTTATAGATGATCATCCAAGGTTTGTTTGGATGTATTGCATGAAGTCAAAGCAAGAGGTGTTCTACCCCGTGAAGAGGTCCAAAAACTAGTGAAGAAGGGAATAGGGAAGTATATAAAGACTCTCAGATCAGATGGAGGGGGAGAGGTGGCAGAGGAAGAATAGATACATAGCAGAAGGGGTTAGAGCTTTGTTAAATGAAATTAATGTTCCTAACTCTTATTGGGATGATGCAAAAAATACAGCCATATACATTATGAATAGGTGTCCAACCTCTAGAGTACATGGAGTTACATCGTATGAATCTTGGTGTTGTAAGAAGCCCAATCTTTCACATCTCAAAGTACTTGATTGTGTTGGTTATGTTCAGATACCTGAAGGATTCAGACACAAGTTAGACCCGAAGGCTGATAGCTTTATATTTCTTGGATATTCTTCAGAGCAAAAGGGTTCTCGATGTTATAATCCTTGCACCAATGATCTTAAGGTTTCTAGGGATGTAATATTTGATGAGTTGCTACTGTTACCATTAGTGTCCATGTGAAAGGCCAAATGGCCACCGGACACTTCTTTGTATATGTTCTTTAATAAAACATATAGTGCCCTAATCAGTCATAGACTGTAAGTTCGACCGCATTTGCAAGACCTAAGAAGTTTGTCTTCGTGCTCCCTGTGTACTGTGTTTTTCTTCATATTCTGCACCCTCTGTGCGGATTACTGTGTGTGGCCTTAGGAGCTCCATTTTCTACTATGAGGATATCATCGTGGAGCTCTTGATAAGGAGAGCACACCGTGGAGCATCACCATCAAACCTACTCACTGGTATCATAGCAGTTCGACACAAAAGCTTTGTTCCTTTTGTGCAAGCGAAGCGAGCACCCCTTGCCCCCTGACTTTCTCCAAGGCTTACGGCTAAGGTGGTGACCAAGGCATAGACCGTGGCATACCTTGTCATTCGAGTCATTGAAGTCACCGTTGGTGCCGTTGGCTGCACACGAGGGAGGAACTCAACGATCAAGGAAGATAGAGTTTCCTGGTACTTCCCGGAAGGTCACCCATCCCAGTACTATTCGCCCCAGCGCTCGCTTAACCATGGCAATCTCTTGCCACTAAGATTACTCTTGTGGTGTCTGAAGAAGGGGAAAGATTAAGGTTCAAATCACCTTGAACATGTTTTGGTCCCTCAAAGCTTCATTCTTTCCTTTCAAAGCCTATTTTTGAAGCATTTTTGGGGTGTCTTTTAGAGCCATTTTGGAGTACTTTTGCACATAGTTCCAAGAACATCAACAAGAATGTTCTTTGTACTTCTCTGACAATAAATATCAACCTTTGGGGCTGTGTTTTCAGCCACAATCGTAAAACTATAGGTTTCTCGAAAGGTTTTCAGTTTTGGTGGGAGCAATTGTTGCAAATTTATGCATGTTTTTTGAGCTTAAAACGTCAGAGTTGACAAACACTTACAGATGTTGTTGGCTAGTTTTTGGGCTATGTGTTTAGTCTTTTAGCATCATTTTACTGCATATATTGAGCACATACACACCATGTATGCTTTTGTGGATACCGCTTATGTGCATCCATGTGGTCATTGATATAGCGGTTACGTTTTTTGCATAAAGCCTTTTATGTTTGATAAAGAGGGTTGTGGTGAGGTTTTCTTAACTAGGAGACACCCAGATGTCAGGGTCTCTTTGATGATGCTGGTGGAAGACTTACCCAACCTTGCCATAGGAGATGTATGATAGTTGTTCATAGGTGCTCGATAAGTCTAGTTGGCTTTTGTTGGGTAACTGATTATATGCAATGGAGTCAATGATTCACTATGCAGGAAAACACGGCAATACTTACATTTTTATGATATTTTGAAACTAGTCATATGCTCATTTTGCAGAGGATACTCTGGGAAATTCCAATTTTTTGGTTTAGCCAACTATACAGTGGTTGATTTACTCATTGATACACTTATTCATTGGTGTTTGGACTCTTCTAGCTCCATTATCATTCTATCTAGTTCTGTACCATCATGGCAGTAGAGGTCTCAAGCACATCTAGTGGATCAGGTTCTAGTGCCAGTGTTCCGAGGAGGAGCTATAACTTGCAGGGCAAAGACCATTTTGAGATCCAAAAATTTGATGGCACAAACTTTGCTCTATGGAAGAATCAGATTAAAGATGTGTTGATTCAAAGGAGGCAATGGAGGCGACTAAATGGGATTTCAAAGAAGCCTGTTGACATGGATGAAGATGATTGGGATGAGTTAGATGAAATGTCCAGGTCTACCATTCACTTGCACCTGGCAGATAATGTTTACTTTATAGTATTAGACAGTGAAAATGCAGAGAAGCTTTGGAAGAAGTTATGCAATACATATGAAAAAGAGGCGGCATCAAATAAAGTGTATCTGATGAGAAAATTATATGACCTTCGCATGGACACAAATAGTGTTGTTGCTCATCTTAATGCGTTTGATGCTATATTCTCCCAATTACAAGCTCAAAAAATGGATATGGATAATGAAATGAAAGCAGTATTGTTGTTATGAACCCTGCCATCATCATGGGATATGTTTTGCATAGCTATTAGCAATAGTGCACCTGGTGGTAAACTCGTCTATGATGACATATGTGGAGCACTCTTGAGTGAGGAGATTCATAAAAAATCTATGGCTGGCATCAGAGTGGAGATGCATATAATGTTCGTGATTCTTACCAAGGAAAGAATCAGCAACATGGCAGGAGCAAGAACAAGGAAAAGAATGGTCTACAGAATAAGAGTAGAAGTAAATCAAGGAAGAGGGATATGGAATGTCATTATTGTCATAAGAAAGGACATATGAAGAAAGATTGTTATGCATTAAAGAATGCTAAAGGTAAAGGACAGAATGTTGATGGGCATGTTAAACAGTTACCTGCACCATCTACTTTGACCGTGAAGATTGAAGAAATTAATGCTATTTCTGATGATGCTGATGTGTTGACAATTGATTGTACTATGCCAACTAAGGCTCTTATGGTTGAGTCTCTTTCCCACATGTGAGTGCTAGATTTTGGTGCTTCTTTCCATGTGACACCACACAAAGAATGGTTCTCTAATTATGCACCAAAGTCTCTTGGTACTGTGAGACTTGGTGACTCTTACCAGTGTGACGTTGTGGGGATTGGAGATGTGATTGTGCAGTTCATTGATGGTTCAACATTTACTATGCATAATGTATGCCATGTACCTCAGTTATCATGTAGTTTGATGTCAGTTGGTCAACTTGATGACCTTGGTTACAAGGTGGTCTTCTATGCTTAGTCCTTTTGTATATCAAAGGGCAATATGGTTATTGTAAAAGGAAGCAAAGTTGACTCACTTTATCCTTTATTTGTATCACAGAAAGAACACTTGTTAGCTGTTACTAAACAACCTATGGCTTGTATTTGGAATGGTCATTTGGGCCATATATCTCGTAGTGGAATGGAAAATCTTTCTCGTTCTGCTACTTACCTGTGTTATCTTTCTCTGATTTCTCATTTTGTGAGCATTGTCAATATGGAAAGCAAACCAAAAATGTGCATAGAACACACATTGACTCTTTGATTTGGCCTTTAGATCTCGTTCATATAGATGTGTGTGGTCCTATGCCCACTAGGTCCTTAGGTGGTTCTCTCTACTTTGTCACTTTCATAAATGATGCTACTAGAAAAGTCTAGGTATATCCTATCAAATCGAAGGAGGAGGTATTCCCTACTTTCAGAAAGTGGCTTACTTCAGTTGAGCCTGAAAAACAAACTAAGCTTAAGGCTTTATGTTCAGATAATGGGGGTGAGTATACCTCAGATGAATTTAGCCTTTTCTGTCAATCGAGAGGGATTCGTAGAGAGTTTAGAGCTCCTTATACCCTAGTACAGAATGATGTAGTTGAAAGGATGAATAGAACTATTCAAGATAGAGTAGTTTCTATGTTGCATCATGCGAACCTCTCACAAGGCTTTTGGGCAAAAGTAGTATTGACTCCAGTTCATGTGATTAACCTTTCACCTAGTACTGCCAAAGGTCTGAAAGTGGCACAAGAGTTATGGATAGGGAAGCCACCATATTATGATCATCTTTAAGTCTTTGGGTGTGAAGCACATGTTCATATACCCAAGAGTCTTAGACAAAAGTTGGACCATAAGTCAAAGAAATGCATTTTTCTTGGATATGGTCGAGAAGGACAATTTGGATATCACTTATGGGATCCTGAAACACGGTCAATGATCAGAAGTAGTGATGTCATTTTCAATGAGTCTAAGATGCATAAACAACCCATTAAGGAGGTTGAAGTGAGGAGAGTTGTGTTTGAGGATACTAGTCCTCCAGTTAGCATGCATAAAAATGTTGCACATAGGGATGTTCAAGAGAATGTTTGATCACATTAGTCTGCACATGTTCCTATTGAACAACCATTGCGACACTCTACATGTGTCTCACATCCACCTGATAGACATATTCTAGGTTTAGATTTTGTTATGCTAAGAGATGCCGATGAGCCTTCTTGCTACAAAGAGGCTATGCAGATAGAGGATCATGTCAAGTGGGAACGTGCCATGAAGAGTGAGTTGGATTCTATTCACAAGAATGGTACTTTGGATTTTGTAACTTTGCCAAATGGCAGGAAAGCTTTACCATGTAAATGGGTATATAAACTGAAACTCACATCAAATAGTGCTTCTTCAAAATATAAAGCACGACTTGTTGCAAAGGGTTTTTTAGCAACAACATGGTGTTGATTTCGAGGAAATCTTCTCTCCAGTGGTCAAGATGACTACTCTGTGCATGTTGCTTGGATTTGTTGCAATTGAGGACTTAGAGCTAGTCCAAATGGATGTGAATTTCTTGCATGGAGATCTTACAAATGAGATCTATATGGAACAACTAGAGGGTTATGTAGTTCTTGGCAAGGAAAGTCTAGTTTGTAAGCTCAAGAAGAGCTTGTATGGACTTAAACAGTCCCGTAGACAATGCTACCAAAAGTTTGATGCTTTTATGAAGTCTCAAGGCTATTTTGAAAGCAATGAGGATCATTGTCTTTTCACAAAGAGATGCTTAGATGGCAGCTTGATATGTTTGATACTTTATGTCGATGATATGTTGATTGCTGGGAAGTCCTCTTATGACTTGTCAATTCTCAAAAAGAAGTTGAGTCAGACATTTGATATGAAGGATTTGGGGGATGCAAAACATATTCCTGGCATGCGCATTACTCATGATAGGAGTAAAAGATGCATATAATTGTCTCAAAGTGAGTACAAATCCAAAGTACTTCATAGGTTCAATATGCAGGGTGGAAAGGCATTGAGTATACCTTTACTGACATATGTGAAATTGAGCAAGGACGATTGCCCCAAATCAGATGAGGAAAGGGAATTCATGACCAAAATTCCCTATTAGTGTGTTGTTGGTAGTCTCATGTATGCTATGATAGCTATGAGACCGGACATTGCATTTGTAGTGGGAGTTCTGAGCAGATATACGTCTAATCCTGGGAAGAAACATTGGGAAGGTGTCAAGATGATTTTGAGATATCTAAGTGGCACTAAGGACAAGTGTCTATGCTTAGGTAGAGGGAAAGCATCCATTATTGGTTACATAGATTCTGACTATGTTGGTTGTGTAGACAATCGTAAGTCTACATCAGGGTACATTTTTCATTTTGCTGGAGGTTCTATCTCTTGGAGATCTTGTCGTCAAGAATGTACAACCATTTCCACCACAAAAGCAGAGTATGTGAGGCATGTAAGGAAGCATTGTGGCTTTCTTGTCTTGCTTGTGATATGGGTTTACCTCAACAATCACCTCGTTTGCTCAGTAACAGTTAGAGTGCCACTGCTTTGGCTAAGAATCCGGTCTATCATACAAAGACCAAGCACATTCGAGTGAGGTATCACTTCATAAGAGATTGCTTAGCCACTGAGCACATTATTCTTGAGAAGGTTCACACTCGAGATAATGTTGCAGATGCTTTGACTAAAGCTCTACCACATGATAGCTTTCGACACTGTTGTCACTTGATGGGGGTTACTTGATTCATGATCTTACATAGTCACTTGTATACTGTGTAACATGCCCATCGTGTGGGAGGTATAGTTTGTATACTTACACTCAGGTATTCTTTATCATTCTTTATTTTTTCTCCCATGATAACTTTGGCCATATTGGCCTTTAGTGGGAGATTGTTACCATTAGTGTCCATGTGAAAGGCCAAATGGCCACCGGACACTTCTTTGTATATGTTCTTTAATAAAACATATAGTGGTGTGGTCAATCATAGACTATAAGTTCGACCACATTTCTAAGACCTAAGAAGTCTATCTTTGTGCTCCCTGTGTACTGTGTTTTTTTTTGCATATTCTACACCCTCTGTGCAGAGTATTGTGTGCAGCCTTAGGAGCTCCATTTTCTACTATGAGGATATCATCGTGGAGCCCTTGATAAGGAGAGTGCACCATGGTGCATCACCATCGAACCTCTTCAGCCACCTTGGTATGGTAGCAAAGATGTGTTACAAGTTGATGATGCATATGAAGTCGAGAAGAAGTTCAAAGAGCAACAACAAAGCATGGAGATGAGTGGTCCAACCACTTCAAGCACACCATCAAAGGAGAGAAATTCATCAAGTTTGCATGGAAGGACAAGGAATGAATATCACTCAAGTGAAGGAAGTAGCACAGGAAAGGAAAAGGCAAATGAGGAAGACCATCAATGGGTAGACATAGAACCTACAAGTGATGAAGATATGGAAAAATTAGAAACTCTAGTATTTAAAGCATCTAAACCAGGAAGGAGGAGATTCCTACCACCTAATGGTGAGGTAAGGTAACCCAATCGCGTTAAATACCCTATTCAAAGGTTAACTTATGATTCTTTCATTACAAGACACTATGCATACATGAGTCAAGTTATAGCTTGAAAAGAACCTAACTATTTTGAAGATGCAAATGAGAATAGGGAATGGATTGAAGCCATGGAGGAGGAATTCAAGCCACTTGAAGAAAATGATACTTGGTCATTGGTGCCAAGACCAAAGGACATGAAGGTCATTGACAACAAATGGTTGTACAAGGTAAAGATGCATGCAGATGGGAGCATGTCAAGGTAAAAAGCGAGGTTGTTTGCCAAAGTTTTTGTTCAAATCTATGGCATAGAACTTGAGAAAAACATTCATCCCAATAGCTTAGATGTCCACCATAAGAATTTCGATTGCTATTTTAGCCTCAAAAGGTTGGAAGATGTACTAGTTGGATGTGAAGAATGCTTTCCTAAATGAAAAGCTTGAAGAGGTAGTCTTTATAGAGCAGCCCCGAGGCTTTGAAGATGAGAGGTTTCCACATATGGAGGCTTAAGAAGGCTCTTTAAGGACTCAAGCAAGCCCCAAGGCCCTAGAACCAAATTTACAGCGGATGATGAAGCCAACATAAGGAAAGAAAGAGGAAGCTTGGATGTGAGTTTCAAATCTTTGATTTAGGATTTTAAGGTACTTCCTTGGGATTGAAGTACTATATAAGGGGAAGGTATATACTTGATGCAAAGAAAGTACATTCTAGATCTTTTGAAGAAGTTTGGTTCGTGTGATTGCAAGCCCATTTAAATCCATTAGAAGTAAATGTTAAACTAAGTGCTCATGAAGGTGAATAAGTGAAGGATGTGATCATGTTTAGGTAAATAATTAGTTCTCTCTTGTATGCTATTATGGCAAGACTAGATATTGCACATGTAGTTGGAGTGTTATCTCAATTTTTGCATGCACCAAGAGTACGCCATCTTGTTACAGCAAAAAGAGTACTTAGGTACCTCAAAGGATTAGTGAATGAAGGGCTATATTATCCATTTGATGATGGATTAAATGTAAAAACTTATTATGATCCTGATTGGGTAGGTTCCAAAGATGATAGAAGGAGCACTAGTGGATATGTTATTATGCTAGTGAAGAAGACCATCTCATGGATATCAAAGAAACAACCAACAATGGCTCTCTCCTTGATTTAGTTGAGTATAGAGGATTAGCACAAGTCTCATGTGAGCTTATGTGTCTCAAGAAGTTGTTTGTTGATCTCTATTTGTATGTTAAGCAAGTACCTATTTTTTGTGACAATATAAATAGCATATGCTTGGCTCAAAATTTGGTGCTTCATGCAAGATCCAAGCATATAGAAGTGCATTACAACTTTATTAAAGAGATGATCATGTCAAAGGATGTCAAGGTGGAGCATGACCAATATGCAGATATGTTTGCCAAAGCTTTGGATGGAGTAAACCTACAACACTTCAAGCCATGCATTGGAATGAAGGACCTAGGCATTGAATCTTAAGGGGGAGTGTTGAAAATCAAATCTTAACCATGGAAAAGGACTCATCAACGAGTTTTGCAAGTGGAGTAATAAAAATTGAGGACCCAAAGTCATGGAATCAAGTTAGAAGCTCCACCAAACTCAATCAAATTTAAATTCCATCAATCACCCACCAAAAAGTGGACCTACGTTGATTGGTGGATGGTTAGCTAGATTGTAGGAAAAGTAAAATTCTATATAAGCACCATTCCACCTTTGTTTCTTGAGTTGTATGCATTCCATGAGTTTTTAAATTAGTTTGGTGAAGTCATAAACTCCAGCAAGTAGCCCCTTCCTTGCTTACCTCATTTTCTCATGATTTTGCTCCTCTCTATCTAGAGATGTAGTTAGGCTTTTCCAAATATTATTGTACCAAAATGTAGAGCATGGTTTGCTTTCTTATTACAATCATTTTGATTGATTTCAAGCTTCATTTTGTCTCTCATATAGTGCCCAAAAAATTTCCAAAGTTTCAAGTTCTTTGAGTGAGTGATTTGTGAGAAATTTCCAAGTTTGTGAAGTTATATCTTTGCCCATAGGTAGAGAGTGTTGCAAATAGGTAGCTTCTTTCAGAGAGGATGGTTCTCCCAACTGGAATATCCATTTGGCTTGATTTAAAGCTTGTCAACAGCTCTAAAAGTCTAGATTATGTTTGAACAATGTCATTTTAAGTCTTAAAATGGATTTAGAGAAGAGTTTAGAATAGTGAGCACATATGACTACGGAGCCATCTTCCATTGTTCCATTGGGATGTTAGAATCTTCCCCCATCACACATAAAGCACTGTCCTAGATGTCTTCCATTTGCATTATGGGCAAATAGGTTGACATACACTTGGTCTATAGGATTTATGCCTATTGAATTGATGTATTACTAGCAAAAGCCAATTTTCCCCTTCCAAACTCAGATTCTAACATGGATGATGCTCCCTTAGAATGATGAGATGACAAAAGAAGGACTATCATCATTAAGAATTAAAAAATTAAAACAAGGAAATGAAAAGACCAAAGAAGTAGTGCAAAAGATAAAGGAGTCAAGTTTAAGGAATAAAATATACTTTGAAGAAACTCATCAAGTTAGGCCGCATAAGATAGAGACTAATGACTTGGTAGTGGTGTATGAGACTACGTTTGATACTGAGTATGATACGATAAAGAAACTGACTAAAGGATGGTTTGCGCCATATGTAGTAATGTCTATGTTTAATAATGGTATGCATGAGCTTCATGAATTCGAAGATACTCTTTTGAAGTCCTTGATTATAGGAAAAAAGGTCAATTTATTCAAGAAGAAAAATGAAGAAGAGTATGAGATAGATCAAGCACTTCTTGAAGAAGAAGATGAAGATGATGCTGCTTAAAGAAATTAAATCATGTAAATGTATTCTATTTGGTTTGTCCAGTTTCATTTATTATTCTATATACTTTGATTTTATACATATCATATATTGCATTTCATGATGTTCTAAACAAATAAAAGAAGATATTAAATTGAAATAAAGAATTATTAGAAATGTTAGTAGAGATATGTCCACTTAAGAGAGTAGATTGAGATACACTATAGCCATTATGAGGACCTGGATAGGACATTCTCACTTGAATCTCTTAGTAAAATGAGGGCCTTCTTTTATATAGATAGGCTATGTGACATTTTGTGTTGATCGGATCTTGTAAACACACATACATCGAGGATAGTATAGAAATGAAATCTCACAAAAGCATAAACAGAATAGAAAGAGACAAGAGAATTAACACCAGACTAGGTACAATCTCCCCCCACATACTCTGATGAACGAGTCTATCAGAGCATGTGCATTTGTAGGTATTTTTCATTATGTCCTGAATAGAAGATACATGAGGGCAGCACTTCAAAAAGCATGCATTTGCAAAAATCTTCTTTATTTACAAAATCTTCGCTTTTCAAACGATCGACTATTTTTACAAAAATGTTGCTTTCTAAAGCAATCTATTATTTTTACAAAAAATATCTAAAATAATATCTTTTAACTGTCTTAAAAAATATATGATTAAGTCCATGTGTGTTCACACCCTCATGATTCTTCACCTGCTAAATCAAAACACAAATCACATTAAAAAAACACAAGACATTAAAATCCACATAACATTCCATTATCCCATAAAGTATAACATGCCTCTGAGTTGTTGAGCAATTGAACTCAATTGATAAAAATAAAATAGACATGGATGGCCAGTCACATGTCCCATCACTGAACAATCGCAAGCATGTTCCATGTAAAAACACATGCATGGAAATGGAAAACTGGAATTTAATGTGACTGTGAATGATATGTAGACATCAAGTGGTCATAATGTGGAATTAGTGATGTCTTATGAATCCATTGAGATTCTTCAAGTGAGAGAAGTTTATATTTAACTAAATATCTATGATATAGATTACCTCTGCATGTAGTAGTAACATCATAATCAAGTATTTTCTCTGGAATTAAAATTTCAGCATCCTCTTCTAGAAAAGGAGGATCATAAAAAAAAAAGTGAGATGTAAAGTTCCTTTAAAGGATTTCAATAAACTAATATGAAAAGAATTATGTATATTCCAATGAGAAGTTATGTCTAATCTAAAAGCATTCTCATTAATTTTTTGAATAATACGAAGAGGTCCATAATAACATGGTGCAAGTTTAACTCTAGGATGTTGAGAAATATTTTTCAAACATCTTTTAATTATTCATAACAATTCCAAGTCATTTTCATTAAATTGTTTATTTACTCATTTCTTATTAACATCATGCATGTAATATTCTTGACTCTTCTTAATGTGCTCATGAACCTCATGAAGTGTAGAAATATGATCTTGTGCAAAAGAATAAGGCATAAGTATATCAATCTGAGTGAGAGTCATGGGAATGGGAAACTTTTTACCATAAACAATTTCATACGATGCATGTCCAATAGTGGTTTGTGTTGTGTTATTATATGCAAATTGTAGTAAAGGACGATTCTCATCCCAATTACTTGGATTATCAAAGAATAACAACATAATAAATCCAAAATAGTACTATTCATAGCTTCACTTTGCCTTTACTTTCAGGATGAAATGTAGAGCTAAAGTCTATTTTAGAACCTAAATTTTGAAATAATGCGACCCAAAAGTGATTACAAAAACTCACACTTCAATCTGAAAGATTCGAAAAACCATGATCTGGAAAAAAACATTTAATGAATAACTTAGTAGCTTGAGGTAGTCTTTTTACAAGGAATGAAATATCCTTGATTACTAGACCTATCAACAATTATCCAAATCATATCATTATGAGATGTTGTAGGAAGACGAGTACTTAAATCCATATAAATTTATTCCCATGGTCCATTAGGTATGGGAAGTGGCATTAATACTCCAAATGGTTTACCATGATGTCTTTTCACACATTGAAACACAATGCAATGGAAAAGATACTATGCAATATCCTTTTCCATACTTGGCCAAAAGGAAAATTCTTTATTCGTAGAAATAGTACTTTGTATGCCCCTATGACCCACGTATGGTGGTTCATGCATCACTTTCATAAAAAATTCTTTAGAACCTTGTGTGATGCATAACTTGTGTTGGAAATACAAGAATCCATTATGAAAAGTGTGGTGATCCTCATTAGATGGTGTAGATTTATTGAAAGCATTCCATGTTTGTGAAAAATATAAATCAAATGCATAAGTAGAAATCATGTCATGAAATGAATGAATATGAACAACATAAATACTATTGATTGAAACAATATTTGTGTGTGGGTATGGGAAATGAATAAGGACATCACCTACAACATTAGCTTTGCCAGGTTGATATTGAATCATAAGATAGAAATTTTGTATAAATGAAGCCCATTTAATGTGTCTATCAAAAATCAATGGTTTATTTAACAAATGCTTAATGGCCTATTGGTCTATTTTGATTAAAACTTCAGAACCCATAAGGTAATGTTTTCAAAATTTGAAATCATGCACACTAGCTAAAACTTTGTTATCATATGTGCTATAATTCTTTTGAGAAGGTTTTATTTTTCTACTTTCAAATGTAATGGAATGATCATTTTGCATTAATATAGAACCTATACCTAAACCACTCGCATCTGTAATTACATGGAAAGGTTGTGCAAAATTTGGTTATTAATAGGTACATGATAAAGTGCATGTTTGAGTTTTTCAAAAGATTGTTGTTGTGCTAATTGTCGATATATTTAGGTAGTGACATCTGTGAACACTCTAGGATCACCATGGCATTTTTTTCCCTCTTTAGGAGGTTTTTTCCCCCGGCTTGTATATACACCTATTACCCTAATGGGCTACTTATCATTGTACATTCTTTTGATAATTCATTTTTAAGTATTGTGCTCCAAGCTTCTTTTTCTTCCTTGTGCTACTCACATGCTTCTGTAGACCTCAAACTCCAACAATTGGTATCAGAGTGGGTTGTCGTTTCATCTAGGGCATCGTCGACACCCCTTCGATCACAGTCTTAGAATCAAACAAAATTTGTTGAGCATACTAACGGAAATTAGGAGTTCAAAACACTAATGTAGTGCCTATGCAAGAAATGTTTTCTTTTTGTGCGAAAAATATATACACGTTTTGGTTCACTAGTATAAGCCCCTCAAAGTATACTACAACTGTGGAATACTGTGCAAGGTGTTGAAAAATGTCCTATTACACCTACAAATATAGTTACTAAAAGTGATGCATATGGTGTCAAAGATGGCAATATTCTTCATGTTCCTGTTCGTGATGTGGTTCCTGCTGCACCTACTACAGAGCAAATTCATTGGGATGGAAAAAATGCTCAAGTACATGCATTGATAGCCTTGTCTATCAAACATGCCATTATTCATCACATTTCCTCTTGCAAAACAACAAAGGATGCTTGGGATACACTTATCACTTTATACCGTGCAAGGAATGAGGTTGATTTTTCTTACGTTAAAAAACAATTAGAGATTGAGCCCATGAATGAAGGAGATTTTATGGACAATTTTTTAAGAAAGATCACAGATTTGAAGGAGCAGTTGATTTTTGCTAATGAAGTCTTGCCTAAAAGTTCACTTGTGAAGACTGTTCTGAATGGTCTTCTAGATTCATATCAGATTTTTGCTTCTACTCTTCGATTGATGATGAAAGGCAATCCAAATGCCTTAACATTTGAGGAGCTAGTCTTTGTTCTATTGCAAGAAAATCATTCTAGGCAAAACACATTTATTGTGTGTGTTGTAGATCAAGCTTTCATGGCTAGTGAGAAGGGCAAAGGTAAATGGACCTCTTCTACTAGTAAGCAGGAATCTACTGATTCTACACAATCAAAGAAGGATGACACAGATGAGAAGAAAACAAAAAAATAGAAATTGTTTTGTAAATAATGTAAAGGAAATGATCATGTCATAAAGACATTCGAAACTTGTTGCGAAAGAGGCAAAGAAAAAAGATGTTGGAATGGTTGTTGCACAGGCCTCTCTCTCTCTCTCTCTCTCTCTCTCTCTCTCTCTCTCTCTCTCTATATATATATATATATATATATATATATATATATATATATATATATATATATATATATATATATATATATATATATATATATATATATATATATATATATATATATATATATATATATATAGAAAGAGAGAGAGAGAGAGAGAGAGAGAGGAAGTAAATAAATAAAAAGAAATTAAAGTAAGTAGATAAATAGAAAGAAAATAGAAATAGAAATGTGTAATAGAGAAATATAAAGGAAAATAATAAAAAGAAGAAAAAAAGAGAAGACAAAAGAATAAATTAAAGTAAAAATAAACAAATCAAAGCATAGTTGTTTTGTCAAGAGCGTGTTTTTATTCATTTCAAATAAACTGATGGTATATGTTTTTTTACCACTAAATTTTGAGAGATAGAAGTTAAAGTAAAGTGCATTTTGAGAGATAGAAGTTAAAGTTAAATTTTGAGAGATAGAAGTTAAAGTAAAGTGCATGAGATAGAAGTTAAAGTTAAATTTTGAGAGATAGAAGTTAAAAGATATTTTCTTTCCTATAGTAGCAAAGCAAGTGTGTTGTGTTATCTGCCACTAGTGGGGTTTCCATCTTCAGGATGCTTACTTGTTATAGGTTCTTACTTTGTATCTATTAGGCAACATCATGTAACCGGTTGACTCCCCTATACTTTGCAATTCCCATGCATCCATGGATGGCGGCCATGTTTCTTTTAGTGATGATTACGATATGATTGTTGATGTTTCTACTTCACCTTTCACATCCATTGTAGTAGTTAGTTAGTATGATGTCATTCATTCGTGAGGTTCTCTAGCTCGAACTTGTCTTGTCCCTCCAACTCCATTCATCTTCGATCTTACTAGCACATCCGCATGCCTTGTTGCTCCCCCTGAAACAGAGGTGAGGCTCATTTGACTCTCCCTAGGAAGGCGCCTAGTGTGCAAACACCACTCATCAGGCGAACAATAGCAACCCCCTTTCTCTCTACTAGTGGATAGATAAGTGTCTCTTGGATTTAGGTTTTAAAAGATGTGATTCTAATGCTAACTTGTATGTTCTAAAGAGAGAAGGGATGACAATTATGCTTATACTCTAAGTATATGACCATGTGATTATAGGAAATGATTATGCTCTTTTTCAAGAAACAAAAGATGCCTTGACTTCCAAATTTGAAATGAAAAACATGGGCTTAATGCATTATTTCTTAGGCCTTGAAGTATGATAGGAAGTAGGGAATATTTTCATCTCTCAACAAAAGACAAATTTGAAGGCATTCAACATACAAGATTGCAAGGATATTTATACACCTATGGAGGTCAACACAAAAATATCTATTGAAAATACTTCACCTTAAGGGGATATTCAAAGATACATGAATTAAGTTGGAAGTCTCATCTTCTTATGCAATAGTAGACCATATACTGTTGGAACAAACCAATCACAAATTAGTGATTATAAAGATCTCGAAGAAGGCTTATGGTCAGAATGAAGTGAAAGAAGACACTTGAGAAAGTGAAGGAGATTTCAGAATGATAGCTTGTACACATATGTACATATAAGTGGAAATCCTTGTAATCTGAGTAGAGCTAAATCCTTAGGATGATAAGGAGTACTATCATAGACGCGGGATAAGTCTAAAATCATGTATATATAAGTTAATGATGATAAGAAATGTGTAAGAGAGTCACTTGTAGATGACAAATGTCTTAGAGATGTGTAGAGAGTTTTTCCCAGAAAATAGCGACGGGTTTTTCTCTCAGTGCTCTCTGTCTGATAATGTGGATCAAGATTCCTTTTGTACACATCTAATTGAGAAGCTAATGAAGCTATGTTCAGAGTTTCATGATCTAATTTCTCTCCTACTGTGAGAATGATCAATAGGAACATTTGTATGTAGAATGTGAAAACAGAAGTCTGAGAGTAGCGCACTTTTCCGTCTCAGTGTTTTGCTTAGATCTCAGTGTATACTGTAAAGTTTTTGATGAGTGAGCACTTAAAATCTAAGTTAGGAGATAAGGAAGCTATGGCTAAAAGCATTTAGCAAAACGGGTTTTGTGCTGTGAGAAATCAACTTAAGAAGTTGACCATGTCGAAGGCGCTACCTCTGGAAGACAGTTATGACATATCTTTGATCTTAAGGATCAAATTAAACTTTTGATGATTAGTTTTGAGAACTAATGATTAGTATGATTGCGCAAAGGTATTGCAAATACTTGTGCATCATTTACTTGAAGAAATTTGAAGTTATGTGTAGGTAATAAAGTTGATTTCTGAAGCAAACTTTCTGAAGTAGACACTTCTTCACTCAGAGAAGTGTTAATGGAAGTTTTGGTAAAGAAGAACAATATTTGTGTAAAGTTTGGTTTGTAACTGATATAGCAGTGTTCTTAAATCAGTATAGATCAAACCTTTGGAGATTAAGAGGTCTCCAACAGTGGTATCAGAGTTGAAGGTGCAATACAAGAGAAGAAAAGACAATTGAAGTTCCGATTGGTGCAGATATTGGAGTTCTTCCAAATCAAAGGAGGACAAGGACAAATTATTGAAGATAACCTGCAGAAGTTCAAAGCACGAGTTCGAAAAGAATCAAGAAGGATCAAAGCTCATATCAAAGGTACACTTTATCCTTATAAACCATAGTAATTGCAGATACAGAAGGTCAAGGATGGGAGAAAGCTTGCATATTGATAAGCTAGATAGGGAGAACTATCCAGCTTGGTCCATGAGGATGGAGGCACACCTCATGAGTAAAGATTTGATGGCATTCATTACAAGAGATGAAGAAAAGCTTGAATTTGCAGATCCTAGTATTCCAACTAGGGAAGAACTTGCAGTTTTGAAGACTTGGATGAGAAAGGATGCTTAAGCAAGGAGTATCATTTACATGGCTGTAAATGATTATCTTCTACCTCACATTAGAGGATTGGAAAGTGCAGCAGATGTTTGGAATGCTTTGGAAGAGCATTTCCAAAATACAACCAAGTCAAGGAAGTCCTCACTATGGGCTGAGTTCACAACCTTCAAGAAGAAGAGCTCACAATCAATTTGTGATTATGTGGCAAGGATGAAGGATATTGCAGATAGCTTGGGAGTAGTGGATGAAGACATTGAAGAGGATAAGTTGGTAAGACAAATACTTACAGGTCTGAGAGGAGATGAGAAATGGAAGCCTTTCATATTGTCCATAGAGTTGTCACTTGATCACTTTACTCCTGATCTTAATCAATTGCTAGGACACATGCTAACTTTTGAGCAGGACATTAAAGGAGACAATGATAGAAGTGCAAGTCAAGCTATGTACTCCAAGGACAAGAAAAAGAATGGCAAGGGAAAGCAATCGACTGATGATGAAGGGACTTCAAGTCAAGCTAACTTCACAAAAGGAAAGATGAATTTCAGAGGTAAAGGAAGAGGAGGTAAAAACAAAGATAATGCTAAAGCTTGTTGGATTTGTGGCAGAACCAATCATTTGGCAAATGATTGTTGGTATAACAATCAAAATGGTGGAAGCAATAATCAGAATTTTAATCAAAGAGGTAGAGGAGGCAGAAACCAAAGAGGCAACTTCAGAGGAAGAGGTGGTAGGACATCATATGCTAGAGGAGGTGGAAGAAACTTCCAATCTCAGTCCTACAGCAACAATTATTATAATTATGCATCAGATCAGAAGGATGATATGACTCTTATCTTGAATGCACCTCATGAATCAGTGGGAGAAGATCAAAGAGTGTTTTATATTGACTCAGGATGTAGTAACCATCTGAGTGGGAATCTATCCTTGATGACTGATATGGAAGCAAAGGTGAATGGACATACAGTTCAAACAGGTGATAATACCAAACATAAAGTGGAGAGCATTGGATCAGTGAAGACAAAGAGTGGAAGTACACTTTTGAGCAAGGTACTTTATGTTCCTACTATTCCTAAAAATTTGATAAGTGTAGGGCAAATTGTGGAGAAAGGATATGAGGTAAGATTCACAAATGATGGTGTTTATATGCAAGATCCAAATCAAGGATATAGAAACATAATTGCAGGGAAAAAGGAAGGAAGATTGTTCACTCTCAAAGTCCAAGGTAATGTGGGACATGCATTATTTACTTATGGAAGTCAAAAGGTGTCTGAATTAGACCTATGGCATAAAAGGCTAGGTCATTTCAATGAGAGAGCTATAAAGGAAATGTCAAAGAATGAGGTGGTGCTTGGATTGCCGAATGTTGAAGGGCAACATATGGTGTACAAGTGTGAAGCTTGTCAATTAGGTAAAGCACATAAAGGTTCTTACAACAAATCAGGGTACAAGCATTCAAATATGCTTGAATTGGTTCATACAGATGTATGGGGTCCCTCAAGGGACTATAGCATAAATGGATCCAGATATTATGTGTTGTTTGTTGATGATGCAACCAGATGGATTACTTTATATGTAATCAAGGATAAATCAGAAGTTTTCAAGACATTCAAACATTATCATGCCTATGTAGAAAGGATCACAGGGCAAAAGCTTAAGAGGTTAAGGTCAGATGGAGGGGGAGAGTATTTCTCTAAAGAGTTTGATGATTATTTGTGGAATGCAGGTATAAAAAGAGAAGTAACTTGCAGGTACTCTCCTCAACAGAATGGAGTAGCAGAAAGGAGAAATATGACTCTTGTAGAATTTGCAAGAGCAATGATGAAGGAAAAGAATTGTCCAAATTACTTATGGGCAGAAGCCATTAATACTGCAACATACCTTGTGAATAGGTTACCTTGTAAAGCTTTGGATGGAGGAACCCCTTATGAAACATGGTGGGGTAAGAAACCTACTCTTGATCATTGTAAAGTATTTGGATGTGTAGCATATGCTTATGTTCCTTCACAATTAAGACATAAGCTAGAACCAAAAGGAGAGAAGTATGTGTTTATTGGATATGATGATAGACAGATGGGTTACAGGTTGTGGAGTCCATCCACAAAGCAATTTCTTGTTACCAAAGATGTGACATTTGATGAGCAAAATACATGGTATATAGGATCAACAAATGATTATGCAGGTGTTGAAGAGATACAAAGAAAAGGAAATGCAAAAGTAAAAGTGTATGAAGAAAGTATTGATGAAGTTGACTCTAAAAGTAGATTGCAGGATCATGTAGAAGATGGACCAAGATTTGATCCAGAATCAAATGAGGCTGAAACTTCGAGAAGTGCAGAAATCAGAAGATCTTCAAGGCAAAGGAAAGAGCCTATAAGGTATAGTTATGATACATCTTTTCTAACAACAAAAGATTATGCTTATATTGTGAAGACAGAAGAAGATCCAATCACTTATGAAGAAGCCAAAGGTAAACAGAATTGGGAGAAGGCAATGCAGGAAGAGTATGATGCTCTACTTGAAAATGAAACTTGGGAATTAGTACCAAGACCAAAGAATCAGAAAGTCATTGGATGTAAGTGGGTATATAAAACAAAAAGGTTTGCAGATGGTAAGGTGTCTAGATATAAGGCTAGACTTGTGGTCAAAGGTTATGCTCAAACTTATGGGGTTGATTATGATGAAACCTTTAGTCCTGTTGCTAAGATGTCTACAATTAGAACATTGATTGCTATTGCTGCTTGTAAAGGATGGAAGTTATCACAATTAGATGTGAAAAATGCATTTCTAAATGGATACATTGCAGATGAAGTATACATGGAGCAACCAGAAGGTTTTATGAATTCAATTGGATCAGATTATGTGTGTAAGCTCAAGAGAGCTTTGTATGGGTTGAAGCAGGCCCCAAGAGCTTGGAATTACAGACTTGTCAAGTTCTTGAATGAATGTGGATTTCAAGCATCAAAGGCAGATAGTAGCTTGCTAGTGAAGGCAAGTGAAAATGGATACATTTACATGTGCATTTATGTTGATGATATTATTGTCACAGGAACAGATGCTCAAGGAATCAATGAACTTAAAAGGCAAATAGAGAAGGAGTTTAAGATAAGTGATTTGGGAAACTTATCTTATTTCCTAGGAATGCAGATTGTGTATACTCAACATGGAGTATATGTTTCACAAGAGAGGTATTTGAAGAATCTTCTAGTCAAGTTTAACATGGAAAATTGCAAGACTTCAACTACACCATTGGAGGTAAATCATAAATTGAGCAGGTATGGAGGTGAAGAATTCAATGATATGAAGAAATATCAGAGTTTGGTAGGTAGTTTAATCTATGCTACCTTGACAAGACCAGATTTATCATATGCAGTAGGTGTGTTGTCACAATTTATGCATTGTCCAAAGAAGACTCATTGGATTGCAGCTCAAAGGGTACTCAGATATATCAAAGGAACCCTAAGTGAAGGTTTATATTATGGATTCACTTCTGACACTAGAATCAAAGTGTTTAGTGATGCAGATTGGGCAGGTGACTCAGATGATAGAAGGTCTACTCATGGGTATCTCTATTATATTGGAGATAAATTAGTTTCTTGGTGTTCAAAGAAGCAACATACAGTTGCTTTATCATCCACAGAAGCTGAGTATAAAGGGATGGTAGAAGCTGCAAAAGAAGTGATATGGTTGAAGACCTTGATGAAGAGTTTTGAAACTGATCAAAGTACTCCAATCATTTTTGGAGATAATATGAGTTCTTTATATTTGGCAGCTAACCCTGTTTTTCATGCCAGGACTAAGCACATAGAGATTCAGTATCATTTCTTGAGGGAAAAGGTATTGATAAAGAGATTGAAGTGATGTATACTCCAACAAAAGAACAAGTGGCAGATATGATGACAAAGAGCTTGGATGGACCTAAGCTACAGATATTCAAGGAGATGGCAGGAGTGAAGAAGAATGGAATAATCACAATTAGTGATTGAGGGGGAGCTGTTGGAACAAACCAATCACAAATTAGTGATTATAAAGATCTCGAGGAAGGCTTATGGTCAGAATGAAGTGAAAGAAGACACTTGAGAAAGTGAAGGAGATTTCAGAATGATAGCTTGTACACATATGTACATATAAGTGGAAATCCTTGTAATCTGAGTAGAGCTAAATCCTTAGGATGATAAGGAGTAATATCATAGACGCGGGATAAGTCTAAAATCATGTATATATAAGTTAATGATGATAAGAAATGTGTAAGAGAGTCATTTGTAGATGACAAATGTCTTAGAGATGTGTAGAGAGTTTTTCCCAGAAAATAGCGACGGGTTTTTCTCTCAGTGCTCTCTGTCTGATCATGTGGATCAAGATTCCTTTTGTACACATCTAATTGAGAAGCTAATGAAGCTATGTTCAGAGTTTCATGATCTAATTTCTCTCCTACTGTGAGAATGATCAATAGGAACATTTTTATGTAGAATGTGAAAACAAAAGTCTGAGAGTAGCGCACTTTTCTGTCTCAGTGTTTTGCTTAGATCTCAGTGTATACTGTAAAGTTTTTGATGAGTGAGCACTTAAAATCTAAGTTAGGAGATAAGGAAGCTATGGCTAAAAGCATTTAGCAAAACGGGTTTTGTGCTGTGAGAAATCAACTTAAGAAGTTGACCATGTCGAAGGCGCTACCTCTGGAAGACAGTTATGACATATCTTTGATCTTAAGGATCAAATTAAACTTTTGATGATTAGTTTTGAGAACTAATGATTAGTATGATTGCGCAAAGGTATTGCGAATACTTGTGCATCATTTAATTGAAGAAATTTGAAGTTATGTGCAGGTAATAAAGTTGATTTTTGAAGCAGACTTTCTGAAGTAGACACTTCTTCACTCAGAGAAGTGTTAATGGAAGTTTTGGTAAAGAAGAACAATATTTGTGTAAAGTTTGGTTTGTAACTGATATAGAAGTGTTCTTAAATCAGTATAGATCAAACCTTTGGAAATTAAGAGGTCTCCAACATATACCTCCTATGTTTTTGGTGTCATAGGAAAGTTCTCTGATAAGGATTGCCAAATGCATTGAAAAGCAAGCATGCGAGTCCTCATGTATGTGAAAGGAGTCATTGATTATGCTATTCTCTATGAAGAAGGATTATGTTTGGTTGGATACTCAGATTCACATCTGATGGAGATATTGGTACCCAAAAATCATTATTTTTGGATATGGGTTTTCTTTATGATCTAGGATTTTATCTTGGATTAGTAAGAAGCAACTTTTTTTAGCATTATCTTCTACTAAAGTCGAGTACAAAGCAACATTTATTGCAACATATGAAGCAATATGGCTGACGAGGATCCTATGGCACATAGCAATACAAGGACAGAAGGCTATAGTGTTGGAGTTTGACAACCAAAGTTGCATGGACATTTCCTAGAATGTTTTTTTACATGTAGGTACAAAGAAAATAGAAATTCCATATCACTATGTGTGTGAGTTGATAAAGGATGAGGTTGTGGAGATAAGCTATTATCCAACTTAAAAAAATGGAGGAGACATCTTCTCCAAGGCTCTTGGGTGAGAGCAATGTCATTGAAACTTTCAAAATCTTGGCATTGCACCTAGGAGCTAGTTCATCATAGGGTGGACATTTAGGGGGAGGTGTTAGATATACTCAATACTCCACCCTCTGTTTATCAAAAATGATCCATGGTGCTCTACATTCTAAGGCCCCCATTATGAAGAATATCTATTATGAGAGCACATACATTTGTGGAGACTTAACTTCCAAGTTACATCAGGTCTTTTTGTAACTATTGATGGTGATAGATGATGATTGTGAGCCTAGCCATTATGTTAGGTAAGCTATTAGCTTTTAGGATATTGGGATGCCATTCAAGGAAAAAATAAAGGCCTTGTGGTGGTGCATTATTTCCCCATGGAACCTTAATGGGGGGAGTGGAGAGGGGTGCTTGCTCCCTTCTGTGGGGTCTCGAGGGCCTATCACCTCAATCCATAGAGCCAAGATGATAGGTCTTCTAGTCATGGAGATATTTTCATATTGTATATTGTGCTGGCTATTTTGTTTCTCTTGGCGAGTCTACCTATATCACCATCTAAGCTCCATATTTAGAGTGCAAGGGTTGAAAACACCATTTTTGTAGTTGAATTACTCCTAACAATTTGAAAATTTGAGTTCTCCATCTCTTAGTTTGCATCTCTCTTTGTCTACAATTTTTTTGTCAACTCTGTCTACTAGTGTATTCTGCTATGATGTTATTTCTGACATGATATGAGAGATTAGGAGGCTCTGAGTGGTACAAAAGCAAAAACGTAGACATTACAGAGGCTTCAATGACAAAATAGAGAAGATTTCAAAGACTTCATCATTTAACTTCAACTGGATATCAAGGTGGTTCATCCCAACGTTGTCGATATTAACACAAGGTTTTATGGAAGGTAAGCTTAATGTTACGAATTAATCTCTATGGAAGTTTAAAATCAATTATATCCTTGATTCATATGAGCTTTTGGAGACTGTTCTTGGAATTGATCATGAGCCCCAATAAACACCTAAGCCAAAAAATCATGGTCCAATGATTCCTTCTAATGCTGATCTTCTATGTGCTTGGAAACATAGAAATGCACATGTACTCTATGTTCTAGTTAGAAGTACTACTAATAGTTTTATGACTCTCATTTAGCATACTACCAAGCTTTTGAAGCATGGTTCATATTGAGAAATCAATATGAAAACTCATATTTTGAAACATATTCAAACTTGGAGAATGAGCTAATAGTAGAAAGATTTGTTGATGGGGAGACTTTAGAAGTTCTTATCACTTGCAAAAAGAATCTACAAGATCAAATGTCGAGAGTAGGTGTACAAAATAGTCCATACCTCTCATGCCATAACTCTATGGGCATATTTCGGGTTTCTTTATCATTGCCCATTGTTGAAAATGTTGAGACCTCCTTCTTAACTGAAAAGATTTCATTGCTTCTTTTTGGTTGTAGTCACTTTTTATGAGTTCTTTGGATCTTTGATGAGGCATTCTTGGCTGCCAAACTCTACTGTTAGCCTCTTCTTAGTCATAGCTCCAACTAAAAGTAGATTTTTGGTAAGAAATGGTACCAAGAAAACCTTGCCAAGTGTCTTTTTCTTTCCTGTCCCCAATCGGATGGGTATGTCACCTTTCCCTATAATAGAATTTGGAGTGCTATATGCTGTAAAGATAGTGCCATTATGATTATCAATATTTGAAAAATATTCAGCATCAAAAGTCATATGAGAATTGGATCCACTATGAATCCACCATGGTGCATCTTTGGGATCATGTGTGTGGCTTGCTATCTCTTCCAATGATATGAGCAAAGAATTCTTTTTGAAGTGAGCGAATTCTTTTCCACCTTCTCCATCATGTAGTGAGTCAATATTCCTCGCCCCGATAGTCCTAGAGTGTTAACACACATCACTACCTAAATATATCAACAAATCCCCGCTGGGAGTGATGCAGTGAACAAGGAGCTGACAATCATGTATAAGGAAGTGCAAGCTACGTGGAATCAATCCACAAAAGGAAGTACGCCCAAAGCTCCGCAAAAAGCTTCAAACTTCTCCCTAGGTAGAGCCTTCATAAAAGAGTCTGCAATGTTCTCTTGTGTGGGTACATATGCCAAGCTGATCTCCCCAGCAGAGAACCTCTTCCTGACATAATGATAATGCACCTCAATGTGCTTAGTGTGAGCATGGAACACAGGGTTCCTCGCAACTTGCAATGTGCTTTGATTGTCAGTGAAGATGGTGATGGTAGAAGACTAACCAACACCCAAATCAGCCATAAGGCGTGTGAGCCACACACACTCAACAGTCGCGATGAAAGCTGCCCTATACTCAGCCTCACAATTGGAAGTGGCCACAATAGGCTGCTTCTTGCTCAACCAAGATATGCATGAGCTACCAAGCATGAAGCAAAAACAACTAGTGGACATACGAGTGTCATAGCAACCAGCCAAGTTAGAGTCAGCAAAAGCATGCAAATCTAGCGGTAGTGAACTCCCCTTGGGATAAAACAACCCAAGTAGCCGGGTACCACTCAAGTAGTGAAAGATGTGCTTAACCACTTGCCAATGCTTGACACTTGGGCAATGCATAAACCTGCTCATCTCTGAGATAGCAAACTGAATATCTAGCCGAGTAATGCATAGGTAAATCAAGCATCTAATAGCCTGATGATAGAGAACAACATAAATGCATCTCGAGCATCATGAAGACTCAATCGTAAACCTATCTCCATAGGAGTGGCAATAGGTTCAAGGTGAGGATTCTTCAAGATTCATCAAGAGAGTCAAGGATCTACATCAACAACTAGTGGCTATTGGAGATAAGATGTCCGACAATGAGCTCTCTACAATCATCATACATGGATTGTGAGATGGATATGAAGGTTGAGTTCAATGCCTCATCATCTTGAGGGAGAAGCCATCTCCTAATGAGATGGAAAAATCTTTTAGAGATGAAGATCAAAGGTGAACTGCCATGAAATTCATATATGACAGAGGAATGCTGTCAACGTTAAATGACAAAGTGCTCTTCTCATCAATTGGAAGAGGGAAATTCAACACACAAAGATGAAGAGGGAGAAACTATCCCACTCACAAACAAGATGGAAAAGATCATGAAGCTAATCAATCTCACATTAGTGCTTGAATAACATCACAAAAAATTGTATAATAAAGTAGTAAAATGTATTTTTGTTGGTTACTATTTTGAAAGTAAAGGCTATCATCTATATCATCCACATACTAAATGCATTCTGGTTAGTCGTGATGTTGTTTTTGTGGAAGATGTTATTCAGCCATTGCTTTCATGTACTAAGGAGACATCCATTAGCTCCAAAGACATGTATGATACTTTGCTGGCTCTTTTTACAGGAGGACAATCTAGTGCTGGTACTAATGAGGCAACTTCTTAGCCTTTGCAAGTTTCATGTAATGACACAGATCATTCCATTTTTGATGCAATGATGCTATAATGAAGAATGGTACCTAGTCTTTATGTGACTTGCCTCCTAGCAAGAAGGCCATTGGCACTAAATGGGTTTACAAGTTGAAGCATAAGCGTGATGGAATAGTTCACAGGTATAAGGCTAGGCTTGTTGCAAAGGGTTATGCGTAGGAAAGAGGCATTGATTTTGATGAGACCTTTGCACCTACATGCCATATGACTACTGTTTGTAGCATCTGTGCACTTGCAGCTCATCATGGTTGAAATGTACATCAGTTGGACATTAGAACTACATTTCTGAATGGTGACTTGCATGATGAATTGTATGTTTCTTAGCCCCATGGCTTTGTGTAGAAAGGGCATGAAAACCAGGTATGTAGGTTAAGAAAGGCTTTATATGGTTTGAAACAAGCACCGTGTGCTTGGTATGAAAAGATACATGCCTATCTGATTGCACATGGTTTTGAGAATAGTCCAACTAAAAGCACCTTATATGTTAAGCATGCTAATGATGTGCTTCTGCTCATTGTGGTGTATGTTGATGACATGTTGCTCACTGGTCCTCATGAGAAGCATATTGCTAATTTCAAGGCTGATTTACATGCCTCATTTGAGATGTTTGATTTGGGGCATTTGCATCATTATTTGGGCATTCAGTTTATGCACGTTGATGGTGGAATGGCTTTGTGTGAAGTGAAATATATTGACACATTATTGTAGCATTTTGGTCTTGAAGACTATAAACCTATTGCCACTCCTATGGAGACAGGTTTATGATTGGCTCTTCATGATGTTGGAGCTGCATTTGACGTTGTTCTCTATCAGCACGCTGTTAGTTGCTTGATTTACTTATGCATTACTTGACTAGATATTTGGTTTGCTATCTCAGAGATGAGCAGGTTTATGCATTGCCCATGTGTCAACCATTGGTAGGTGGTTAAGTGCATCTTTTGCTACTTGAGTGGTACCCGACTATTTGGGTTGTTTTATGCCAAGGACTAGTGTGAGAAGTGGAGAATGACATGCATGGGACTCAGCTCCTAGCCTATTTATAGCCCTTGCCTAGTCACCATCTAGAGTTCTCTCTAAGGTCCCTCTACTCATCTAGCCATCACGAGTAGGTACCTCGTATGAACTCTCTAGATTTTGGCCTTGGCTATCCTGCAAGCAAGGAACATCTCGTTCCTCCAAGCATTTACATCTCTAGAATATAACACTCTCTCCCTCTTCTAAAGATCTTTGTCCTTAATGATATAGAAGGAGCTATAAGCTAGGAATCGAAATCTGTGATTCCAAATAATAAGAGTACAGTGTGCTAGGTGTGTGAAATACTAGATGCTCAAAAAGTAGACAACTAGTCTCTGTGCTTCCTATCTAGCATTTCCACCAATCAATACTAGTCCTTGCCTTGGGCAAACTATAGGAATCCCTCTGAGACCCAATGAGTCCATATGTGCGCAACATAAGTACTCGGAATATCCACGGACTCCCTATGCCTAGACCTTGATCACTAACTTGTGACAGCTTGTCACCTATAGAGACCTTTAGAAACTTGCTCTTGTCTCTGTGAAATAGCCACTAACAGCTTGTCATATGGTATAATCATGCAAAAACACTTACTCCGCTAGAGTAACAAAAAAAAAAACTATGCTCAATCAAAACAACTTGATTATGTCCCACTCTTTGTGGAAGAATACTAAAAAGAAATGGAAATCTTTTCCAAGTAGTGTTTAATCTCTAAGCTCAAGTAAATTTGCTTGATTTACTCACC
This sequence comes from Ceratopteris richardii, assembly GCA_020310875.1. NCBI lineage: Eukaryota > Viridiplantae > Streptophyta > Polypodiopsida > Polypodiales > Pteridaceae > Ceratopteris > Ceratopteris richardii. The sequence goes on along the minus strand of CM035439.1, from coordinate 105,229,042 downwards.
AATTCATTGGAAAGCTCTTGGAGTCTTCTTTCTATACCAAGTGGAATAATCCAATGTGGACATCATCTGGGAGAGTTATGACCATTTAAGTAATGGTAGGTAGGCTAAAATTGCTCTTTCTACACTGTTCCCTACTTTCTCTAATCTTCACTTTCATCTTCTCTCTTCCTCTTTGTTAATCCATTTCTTGCTCCATATTCCTTTATCTCTTTCTCTCTACCTCTCTTTTTCTATTTCTTTCTCTCTATCTCTTGTTCTTTCTCTTCTCTCTCTTTCTACTTCCTCTCTATTTCTTTCTCTATTCTTATCTCTCTTTTCTACTTTTTCTCCTTCTCTTTCTTCTCTTTTTTTTTCTCTTTCCTTCTTCCCTTTCGCTTTTTTTCTTTCTCCTTCTTCTCTTTCTCCTTCTCTTTCTTCTTTTTCTAAGTGTTTCCTTCTTCTCTTTCTCCTTCTCTTTCTTTCTCTCTTTCTATCATCTTCTCTTTTTTCATCGTTCATCTTCCTTTGTTTAGGTGTTACACAAGAGATATAATGGTATATGTATTAGCATAGCAATTTTCAGCTAAATCGTGATGGTTTAGTGCCTAAGGCATGCGCAGACATTGTGTGAGATGCTGGGTTCGAATCTTGAGTTCTGAAATACCACCTACCTCATAGTATCATTTAATTTGAAGACTAGATATACGCATGCACCTCTTACCTCTAAACGTGAACAATGATGCTTCTTTTACTTGTTGTTTTGCATCAAGAATGATACAATCACTTTGAAATTCGAGCCGCCTGATGCACTTTTTTTGCCGATTTCTCCATGGCTGCTCAAATGATCTCATGGACGATGAAGATGCCACCCCCCAAATTTAGTATGAATCACTCCCTTCTCCTTGCCCAAGGCCTCTCTCTCTCTCCCTGATGCTCTGATACAAAATGTGAGAAATGGAGAATGACATGCCTGGGACTCACCTCCCAGCCTATTTATAGCCCTTGGCTAGTCACCATCTAGAGTTCTCTCTAAGGTCCCTCTACTCATCTCGCCATCATGAGTAGGTACCCCGTATGAACTCTCTAGCTTTTGGCCTTGGCTATCCCCCGAGCAAGGAACTTCTCGTTCCTTCAAGCATGTACATCTCTGGAATATAGCAACTGGTGGTTTTTGCTTCATGCTTCATAGCTCATGCATATCTTGGTTGAGCAAGAAGCAGCGTACTATTGCCACTTCTAGTTATGAGGCCTAGTATAAGGCAACTTTCACAGCGGCTATTGAGTGTGTGTGGCTTAGATGCCTTATGGCCGATTTGGGTGTTGGTTTGTCTTCTGCCACCACCATCTTCACTGACAGTTAGAGTGCATTGGTAGTTGCGAGGAAGCCTGTGTTCCATCCTCGCACTAAGCACATTGAGGTGCATTATCGTTATGTCACGGAGAGGTTCTCTCCTGGGGAGATCAACTTGGCATATGTGCCCATGCAGGAGAATATTGCAAACCTTTTTATGAAGGCTCTGCCTAGGGAGAAGTTTGAGGATTTCTGCAAAGCTTTGGGCTTACTTCCTTTTGTGGATTGATTCCACATAGCTTGGCACTTTCTTATACATGAGTGCCAGCTCCTTGTTCACCACATCACTCTTAGGGGGGATTTTTTGATACATTTAGGTAGTGATGTGTGTGAACACTCTAGGACCACCGGGGCACTTTTTTCCCTCTTTAAGAGGTTTTTTCCCCCCAGCTTGTATATAGGCCTATTGCCCTAATGGGCTACTTATCTTTGTACATTATAGTGGTAATACATTCTGTATTGTGTGTTGTGCTCCAAGCTTCTTCTTCTTCCTTGTGCTCTTCGCGTGCTTCTGCAAATGTCTAACTCCAACACCTCTTGTTTGTACTCTTCTACATATAGGCGATCAACATCGAACATGACTTGTAGCCCATGATCAACGACTTGTCCAATAGAAACTAGATTCTTTGTTATATTTGGAACATGTAGCACATCAGCAAGATGTTTTAACTTCTTGTCCTCCATAGATAGTGCTATGTTTTTTGTATGCTTGTAAGATGTGATGTGTCATTGCTTGTTTTAACATATCCAAGAACTAGAAAATTCTACAAACTACTAAACCATTCTACATGATAGGTCAATTGATTTAAAGCACGTGAAATAACATACCATAAATTACCATTCGATTTCAGGACATTAGCAGACATCATATTCATCGTATGATGTTGGATCATGAACAACTTCTCGAAATCATCCACACTTGTGGATGCATATTTGTTTTGCTATCTTCTATTATTTTGATTCTTCAACATGCAACCACGTAAGGTGGCCATGTTTACCACAATTCCACTGTCATTTACTATCATTACTTGAATCATTTCTTTGGAAATTTTTGAACCCTCTTTGGCTCCCCATGCCTCAAAATTGTCCTTCACCTCTTGCATGATTCTATTGTTGATCGTGATCTTGGTTATTGTGACCTCTTCCACTTCCAAAGCCTCTATCTCTCCCTCTTCCTCTACCAAAGTAGACTACCTGCTCATAAATAGGTTTTTCCTTGGGATTTTGAGTCTTCACCATGATCCTTTTCTTCAATTATTAGCATGAATACCAAACTAGCAAAATTTTGAATATTTTCCCTCGTCTGAATAGACATTCTAAAGTGCTTATATGCAGTTCCTAAACCATGAAGGCACACTTCCACCTTGTCATCCGAATCTTCATTCATGCCAATAGATGCAAGAAACTCACATCCTTTTGATTTTAAAGGTGTAGTCACTTACTGGCATGCTCTTTTTCTCCAATGTATGCAGCTCGTTATTGAGTTGTAATTTTCATACCTTTGTATTGGTTTCATACAATGTGACCAAACTCGTTCCAACCTATTTTGGCGTTTTGACATCCTATATGAGCCCAATCATGCTATATTGTATGCTAATAGACAACCAATACATTACCTTTCATGCTCCTTGATTCCATTCTTCATATACTCTTAGCTTCTCTACAGTCCAATTCCTCTCTCGTAATTGCAAAGCATTTTCATTTTCTCCTTTGATGTACTTCCAATAGCCTTTTCCCATTATGAATTTATCGTTTTGAATCTCCAAGAATGCAAGTTGTTCTTTTCCAACTTATCACTCATAAGCTGACTCTTTCAATTAGCACTTGCCATTTTTGTAGCAATTCATAACACTACTATAACAGTAGAAGCAATACCTCTGCTTGAATATTGTCAAACTGTGACATGATAGTTTGATCTCAAGAAGACATAGTTTTCATGTATCAATAGTACACAAGATTTCTTGAAATTTGGGATCTTGAGTATTTTAGTATTTTGAACAAAATGAAAGACACAATTCTGCAAACTGACCTCGTTTCTCCATGGCCCCACCTTGCGGGCTCAAAATGGAGGTTGACATGGCACCTTCTACCTTCACATCAATTTTCATACCAACCTAAGGTCATTTGTGAATCGTTCTTTCTCCATGACTTCTCCCATACTCTTCAGTATCAGCCTCCTCCACAAGCTCTCTACATCGACACTACATCTAATACCATGTCATGAGAAAGGAGATAAGGAAGAGAGGTCACTCACACACTCTCACACTCAAAGAGGAACACACAAGTAGATTAAGGCAAGGAAGAATAATCTTCTTTATTTTCTTCTTCTATTACATAAAGATAATCTACAAGAATGACCTAATACAACAATATGACTAGTGCAATATGTAAAGAATAGTACAAAAGGAAAATCCTAATGTCTGTGAATGTGTGAGCTAGCAAGAGACACTTGATAGATAAATCTAGTAAATCTCAATGAAGTACCCTTGACATATACCGACATGACCACTATACATGTCAGAGAAATGAAAAAGAGATACGTGTCATCTTGGATCATCACATGTTAAGATTGATATCTCAACATAGAGAAGTCCACCCATTTCATTAGTTGATAGGTACGAGACATGCATGTACCTTCAATGGTACTAAGGGAAAATGATTTGGGTAGGTATTTTGAGTCCTCTCCTTTCATACAAGGAAGGTGGTAGCCCTTATCTGATTATAGGAAACAAAGCTAAAGAGAGGGATGACTATGTTCAATGTAGATCATGATGCATGGGGAATACTCCACATATTATACCTACACACATTTTCAAAGATGAAAATGTCAAAGGGGTGAAGAATGTTGTATAACAATGGGTCGAAGCAACAAAATGCATGGGTGTTAAAAGTCCAAAGCCCCTTGAAGAACCCTTGGATTTCTATGACAAACCCATGGGAGAGTATCTCCAAGTATAGGGCTTGAACCCTTGAGATATTTAATTCAATTGGACTCCCATTTGAAGGGTCTCGAATCTAGGCTTGATTTATGTTGGAGATAGACGTCTCGGGAAGCATGCAAACAACACAAGGAAGGAGAAGAAGCTTGGAGCACAACACACAATACTGAATGTGTTATTAGAGAATGTACAAAGATAAGTAGCCCATTAGGGCAATAGGCATATATACAAGCCGAGGGAAAAAACCTCCTAAAGACAGAATAAAGTGCCCCGGTGGTCCTAGTGTATTCACACACATCACTACCTAAATATATCAATAAATCTCCTCTGGGAGTGATGCAGTGAACAAGGAGTTGGCACTCATGTATAAGGAAGTGCCAAGTTATGTGGAAATCACTCCACAAAAGGAAGTAAGCCCAAAGCTTTGCGGAAAGCTTCAAACTTCTCCATAGATAGAGCCTTCGTGAAAAGGTCTACAATGTTCTCCTGCGTGGGCACATATGCCAAGATGATCTCCCCAGCAAAGAACCTCTCCCTGACATAGTGATAATGCATCTCAATGTGCTTAGTGCGAGCATGGAACACAAGGTTCCTCGCAACTACCAATGCGCTCTGACTGTCAGTGAAGATGGTGGTGGTAGCAGACTGACCAACACCCAAATCACCCATAAGGCATCTGAGCCACACACACTGAACAATCACTGTGAAAGTTGCCCTATACTCAGCCTCACAACTAGAAATGGCCACAGTAGGCTACTTCTTGCTCAACCAAGATATACATGAGCTACCAAGCATGAAGCAAAAGCCACTAGTGGGCACATGAGTGTCATAGCAACCGGCCCAATCAGAGTCACAAAAAGCATGCAAATCTCACGGTAGTGATCCCCCCTTGGGATAAAACAACCCAAGTAGCCGAGTACCACTCAAGTAGTGAAAGATGCTCTTAACCGTTTGCCAATGCTTGACTCCTGGGCAATGCATAAATCTGCTCATCTGTGAGACAACAAACTGAATATCTGGCTGAGTAATGCATAAGTAAATCAAGCATCCAATAGCCTACTGATAGAGAACAACATCAAATGCATCTCCAGCATCATGAAGACTCAATCATAAACCTGTCTCCATAGGAGTGGCAATAGACTTACAGTCTTCAAGGCCAAAATGCTGCAATAATGTGTCAATATATTTCGTTTGACACATCCATTCCACCATCAACTTGCATAAATTGAATGCCCAAATAGTGAGCAAATGCCCCAAATCAGACATCTCAAATGAGGCATGCAAATCAGCCTTAAAATCAGCAATATGCCTCTCATGAGGACCAGTGAGCAGCATGTCATCAACATAAACCAAAATGATCAGAAGTACATCATTAGCATGCTTAACATATAAGGTGCTTTCAGTTGGACTGTTCTCAAAACCATGTGCAATCAGATAGGTGTGTATCTCAAGCATGTGGTGCTTGCTTTAAACCATATAATGCCTTCTTTAACCTGCACACCTGGTTTTCATGCCCTTTCTGCGCAATGCCACGGGGCTGAAAAACATACACTTCTTCATGCAAGTCACCATTCAGAAATGCAGTTTTATTGTCCAACTGATGTACATTCCAACCATGATGATCTCCAAGTGCAGTGATGCTCCGACACAGTAGTCATACGACATGTAGGTGCAAAGGTCTCATCAAAATCAATGCCTCTTTCCTGTGCATAACCCTTTGCAACAAGCCTAGCCTTATACCTGTCAACTGTACCATCCGATTTATGCTTCAACTTGTATACCCACTTAGTGCCAATGGCCTTCTTGCTAGGAGGCAAGTCAGATAAAGACCAAGTACCATTCTTCGATATAGCATCATATTCAGATTGCATAGCAGCCATCCAATTTTTTGAATTTTGTGCTTCATCAAACAAAAAACGCTCATTCTCATCACAGAGACTAGATACAGCCATAGCATAGCAATCTGATGCAAAACAAGCACTATGAGAGCCTAAAGGAGTACGATATGACAGAGGTGCATCTAATTTGCTATCACACAAAGTTTGCACTAGCCATTTTGGCATAGTTTTTGCCTACTCAGTATTAGCTCTCTCATCAACTAGTGCATCATGTAAATCCGCATCAGAAATGGAATGATGTGCATCATCACATGAAACCTGCAAAGGCGGAGAAGTTGCCTCATTGGGACTAGCACTAGATTGTCTACCTGTAAAAAGAGGCAACAAAGTATCATACATGTCTTTGGAGCTAGCATATGTCTCCTTAGTACATGAAAGCAATGGTTGAATAGCATCTTCCACAAAAACAACATCACAACTAACCAGAATGCATTTATTCTATGGATGATACAAACGATAGCCTTTACTTTCAGAACTATATCGAACAAAATACATTTTACTGCTTTATCATCCAATTTTCTGCGATGTTGTTCAGACACTAATGCATATGCCAAACAACCAAAAACATGCAAATGTGCAACAAATGGCTTGCGATCATGCCAAGCCTCATATGGAGTGATAGACTGTAGCGCTTTAGTGGGACACTTGTTAAGTATATATGCTGCACACATGACAACCTCAAGCCAGAAACTATGTGGTAAAGCCTGACTCTTGACCATACACCTCGCCATCTCCATGAGTGACCTGTTCTTTCATTCAACAAGTTTATTCTATTGAGGTGTATACAACGGTGTACACTGGTGTTTTATCCCACGTTCAGCTAGAAATGCATTAAAATCATACGACATATATCCCCCCCCCCCCCCCCCCCCCCCCCCCCGAATTGAATGGAGGGTGCCCATTTTACATGCTAAGAGATTTTCAACCAAAAGCAAAAATAGTTTGAAGCAAATGAACACTTCGAACTTTGCCTTCAATGGATATACCCATGCATGCCTGGAAAAAGCATCAATGAAAGTCACAAAGTAAAGATAATTTCCAAAAGAAGGTGTTTATATAGGACCACAGACATCACTATGTACAAGCTGCAATTTCTGAGTAGCCCGAACTGAACCATCTTTTGGAAATGAGGAACGCTGCGTTTTGCCCAAAATACAGCCTTCACAAACATGTTTTCCAGGTGCCTCAAGTTTGGGCAAAGAGGACACCATTTTAGATTTCTGCAGGTCTAGCAAACTACCAAAATTCAGATGACCAAAGCATGCATGCCAAAGCTTTGCATCTGACATAGCCTGAGAATCATGTACTGCACATGCCAAATCATTCATAGATCTTTCATAGCCTATGAGCTTATACAACCCACGACATAAAATGCCAGAAGCAATAATCACATCGCCATTTGACAGATCATGAACTGTACACCTGTCATCAACAAATTTCACAACCAAGCCAATCTTGGCTAATGGAGAAACTGATAACAGGTTCTTCTTGATCCTTGGCACAAACAAAGCATCTGATAAAGTGAAAGAACTACCATCAGTAGTAGTTAAAATGATCTTACCAACTCCCATAACAGGATAAGAGGAGTTGTTGGTGCATGTAACAGTATTCCCTGTAGGGGCAGGCTCGAGTGAAGAGAAGAAACTGCGCTATGAGGTAATATGTTTGGTCGCCCCACTATCAAAATACCAAACATCTGAGTCTACTGCAGACATGTACTGCTCATGAGAGGATGGGTCAAAATTGTGGACAGTAGTAAACGCTCGTTCTTCTTCCTACACAAGATTAACAGAATCTGTTTTTGGTGTAGAGGCCTCTGCAACAACCATTCCAGCCTCTTTCTTCTTTGCCTCTTTAGTAGCCAGTTTTGGACAGTTTTTTATGATATGATCGTTCCCTTTACACTACTTGCAAAACAATTTTTTCTTTTCTGATTTCCTCTCATCTTTATCGTCCTTCTTCGAATGTGCAGCATTTGCATATTTCTGCTTGCTAGTTGAAGAGCTCCGTCCTTCTTCGAATGTGCAGCATTTGCATATTTCTGCTTGCTAGTTGAAGAGCTCCATTTTCCTTTGCCCTTCTGACTAGCCAGGAAAGCTTGATCTTCAACACACATAATGGACCTGTTCTACCTGGACTGATCTTCCTGCAACAGAACACAGACTAACTCCTCGTATGACAAGGCATTTGGATTGCCTTTCATCATCAACCGAAGATTAGAAGAAAAACTCTGATATGAATAAGGAAGACCATTCAGAACGGTCTGCACAAGTGAGCTATCTGGTATAACCTCATCAGTAGAAATCAACTATTCCTTCAAGTCTTTGATCTTTGTTAGAAAACTGTCCATAGAATCACCTTCATTCATGTGCTCACTCTCCAACTGTTTTTGGAGGTAAGCAACATGAGCCTCATTCCTAGCTTGGTACAATGTGGTAAGTATATCCTATGGTAAGTATATCCCAAGCATCCTTAGCTATTTTGCAAGAGCGAATGTGAGGAATAATGGCAGGTTTGATAGACAAAGCTATCAATGCATGTGCTTGGGCATCTCTGCCATCCCAACGAATGTGCTCTACAGTAGGTGCAACAAAAACTGTAGCACAAACAGGAATATGCAGAATATCATCATCTTCGACACCTTCTGCATTAGCTTCAATACCTCTTGTTGTAATAGTTGCAGGTGTGATAGGAAATTTCTCAACACCCTACACAATGTTCCACAGTCCTTTAGCAACCAATACATGTCGCATCATATAAGCCCATAATGGGTAGTTGGTACCATCCAACTTATCCTCAATAGCCAACATACGGAATACATCACTGCTTTCAGCCATGGCCAATGACTAAAATACCTTGATGCAAAAAATTGACTGTATCTCAAAAAGTTGAACAAAACTGCCAAGACGAATTTTGCTAGACCTGTAGCAGACTTCAAGACGCTTATACTGGCGAACGGAAACTGGTATATACCTTTGGCACAAAAAGATGAAATAGCCTACACACGCACTGCGATAGTGTATTTGGAGCCGAAACGAGCTCAGATCGCGATTTTGGCACCACAAAAGCAAAGCTCTTTTGATCTTGAAAACATGTTGAGTATGCTCACCAAAATTCATGCGATTTTGAGACTGCAATCGGAGGAGTGTCGACGGCACCCTAGATGAAGCGACGACCTGCTCTGATACCAATTGTTGGAGATAGACGTCTGTGGAAGCACACGAACAGCACAAGGAAGGAGAAGAAGCTTGGAGCACAACACACAATACTGAATGTATTACTAGAGAATGTACAAAGATACTACCTAAATATATCAACAATTTATCCTAAGGTGTGGAAACCTTAGTCTTGGGAGAGGCTTCTCCTAGTGACACTTGCGGTGTACTTGAGAGGAGGAGTCTCACCTGATTAAGTATCCATGTGATACCATGTGGTTGGACCTTAGGCAAGTGTCCACATGAGGGACACTTGGAGGAGGACAATGCAGCCCCCTTGTCCCAGAGGTATATATGGGTGGAGTTGGCTGGGTGGATATGTGCTCTCTCTTTGTGAGGTGGTCTTGTTAGTTAGCCCCTTGGTAGATAGTTTGCTTGTAGTTATATCCATTATGCAACAAGAAATTTCCAAAAAATATCCAGAAAAAAGCTCCGAGAAATGGACAACGCAACCCTTCTATAAACCATACAGAAAGCCAGCACGAACATCAAAGATCCCATCAAATTTGAAGTGTTTGGGTTTATTTTCCAAAAGAGATGTACATTTCTTAGACGTAGATTGTATAAAACATTCAAAGAGAGTTATTCTACCCCATGTAGAATCTACCAACTTCAGCTACCCATGGTTGCATTCAAGGCGGGAAATTAATGACCCTTTGATTGTTGATGCGGGTTGTATGCTTGCCATCTCATCTCACAAGATGCACACATTGGAAGAAAAATATGGTGAAGCCCTCCTTGCTTTGGACACTACTCATGGATATATGGAGAAGCACTCTACCAAAGTACAAGGATGAAGTTTCATTGAGATAGGAGAATTACAAATAGGAGATGGAGAAGAAATTTTGACATGTTTAGGAACCCAAAGATGGACTGAGCTAGATAATCTCATCCTAGATCAAGGGACTATCGATGTGTAAAAAGAGATATATGATTGGTATGGTAAATACCAGGAGATTACATTGAATTTTTAAACAATGTAGTCTCTAGTAGACAAGAGTGTGCACATCACATCACAATTATACGCCTTGGAAGAGAAGGTTAGTAGCTTGGGGACATGCTCACTATAGTCATTAAAATAAACTTTCGAAGCCACTAAAAAGCACGTAGGGTTTGATGTCCATATTGAGCAGAAAGAGACACTAAAGCAAAGGGACAAATAACTCCAGAAATACAAAGAAGATAGTTCTTGGTTAATGACATGATGTAGATAGCAAACTATAGTCAAGGTTGAAGCCTAGAGGGAAGCTCTAGACTTATGGCAGCAACACACAGTTTTGTGGCCAAATGCGAGAGTAAATCATAGCCAAAGCCGTTAGTGTACTTTGGTTGATTTGAAGAAAAATTACACACAATTTTGTGGCTCGACGTAGAAGGAACTCCTATGGGCAAAGCAATTGAAGTAGCCTAGACTAGAATGTTGCAGATGGTGAAACTATGGTGGATCCTAAAGCATTCTAAGATTAGATTAATGTGGTCAAGGAGATTATGCAAGAAATTTGGAACGAATTCATTGCTGATTGGGAGTGTGTGATACAACCATCAGATGGATGTGAGTGATGCGATGGTAGGCCAATCTTTGTGCATTCAAGGCCAGTTTTGCATTCTAGTGTAAGGGCACGAGATAGAAATTGTGATTTTCTTTGTACATGTATTTTATTTGGACCACTTTATTATTTGAAACCCATAATAACTATTTACTCGAAAGCATTTTCTATAACGGTGCACTACTTGGCGAACAAATGTTTGTACACTATGATCAGAATTCCTTGAGTTTGAAGATATAATGAGCTTTGCTACTATGTAATTAGGTGGAAGCTCTAAACTAGTACCTATCCATCTCGGAGTGCAAATAGATGACATAGATGGGCTGAGCCTACATCATCAATTTAGTGTCCTCTAGTATTTTATCACTAATACAAACCAACCTTCTTTCTATACTTCATTATTTATTCTGTGAGTTGTGAAGTGCAAAGTAGGATATTATGCTGAAGCAGTCTAGTATAGTAATTACTAAGTTGCACTTTGTGTAAAGTAATTCAATATAATCATGAATGAATCTTCTGAGGAAGATGATATGGTGAATTCGATAGAACAAGTGCGTCACATTAATATGTGTATTGTGGTCTAAGAAAGGAATAAGGAAGCAAAAATATAACACTCATTGGATTAATCCACTAAGGTTCCTTGCTTCAAAACCCCCTAGCTTTGGTGAAGTTCTAGGATGAAATCGATGCTAACAAGGCCTTTTCTCCCACGCACTAGATGATAAATCTGTAGCATCTACACACTTGGAGATCTTTATGATTGGAATGTACAACAAATGGACATCAACAACTCATTTATGAATGATGATGTAGATAAGGGAGTGTACATATTTCAATCCCATGCTTTTGAGCAAAAGGGCACGAGAACAAATTTTCTAGGTTGGAAAGGAGATTCTATGGATTGAAGCAATCACCACGTGCTTGGTATGAGAAGAAAAATGCCTACTTGTTAGCACATGGATTTGACAATAGCCGAACACAGAGAACCTTATAGGTTAAGCATGTAGATGATGTAATTATCATCATTGCTGTATATGTTGATGGTGTGATGCTCACCAATCTTAACAAGAAACATATTAGTGAATTTAAGGGTAATTTGCATGTCTTTTTTGAGATGTTAGATTAGGGGCTCTCACATCATTACTAGGACATTGAATTTCTCTAAGTTGATGGGGGGGTAGCATTGTGTTAGAGAAAATGCATTGATATTTTCTTATAGTGTTTTGTATAGAAGATTGCAAACCTATTGCCACTCCCATGGAGAGAGGTTTAGGATAGAGTCTTCATGATGCCATAGATGCACATGATGTTATCCATGAGCAGGTTGTTAGATGCTTGATTAAATTATGCATAACCTAGTATGATATTGAGTTTGTTGTCTCTTAGACAACCAAGTTTATGCATGGTTCAAGTATCAAGCATTGGAATGTAGCTAAGTGCATATTTCTCTACTTGAGTGGTACTCAGCTAATTGGGTTGTTTTATCCCAAGGGGGATCCTTACCGCTAGATTTACATGATTTTTTCAACTTAGATTGGGATGGTTGCTATGACACTCCCATGTCCACCAATGGGTTTTGCTTCATGCTTGCTATCTCATGCATATCTATATTGAGCCAGAAGAAGTGGAATGTTACAACTTCTAGTTTTGAGGTTGTGTATATGACAACTTTCATATCTACTTTCATAGCTACTATTGAATGTGTGTGTGTGGATCAAATGCCTTTTGCCTGATTTGGGTGTTGTTCAATCTTTTGCCACCACTATCTTTACTAATAGTTAGAGTACATTGGCACTTGTGAGGAACCCTATGTTCAATGCTCGCACAAGGCACATAAAGGTGCACTATCATTATGTCTAGGACAAAATCTCTACTAGAGAGATAAATTTGGATTATGTGCTCACACATGATAATGTTGTAGATCTTCTCACAAAGACTTTGTCTAGGAACAAGATTGAAGGTTTTTGCAAAGCTTTGGCCTTACTTCCTTTTGTGGATTGATTTCAGTCCACATTTCTTGGCATTTCTATTGATATATTTAGGTAGTGATGTGTGTGAACACACTAGGACCACTGGGGCACATTTTCCCTCTTTAGGAGGTTTTTTCCCCTCACCTTATATATACACCTATAACCCTAACAAGCTACTTATCTTTGTACATTCTAGTGGTAATACATTCAGTATTCTGTGTTGTGCTCCAAGCTTCATCTTCCTCCTTGTGTTGTTCACATGCTTTTGAAAACCTCAAACTCCAATAATTCGTATCAAAGCAGGTCACCGCTTCATCTAGGGCACATCGACACCCGTCCAGTCACAGTCTAAGAATCACATGAAAATTGGTTAGCATACTCAAGGTGATAAGCAGATCATAATGCTTGTGCAGGCAATTTCATCTTTTTGTGCCCAACATATATATAGGTTTTGATTCGCCAGTATAAGTGTCTCAAAGTCTGCTACAAGTCTAACAAAACTAAGCAAGTAGTTTTGTTCAACTTTTTGAGATACATTCATTTTTTGCATCAAAGTATTTTAGTTAGTGACCATGGCTGAAAGTAGTGATGTATTCTATATGTTGGCTATCAAGGATAAGTTGGACGGTACCAATCACCCACTATGGGCTTATATGACGCATCATGTGTTGGTTGCAAAAGGACTATGGAATATTATGTAGGGTGTTGAAAAATGTCCTCTTACACCTACAAACATTGTTGCTGAAGGTGATGCAAATGGTGTTGAAGATGGCGATATGCTTCATGATCCTGTTCATGTTGCGGTTCTTGTTGCACCTACTATAGAGAAAATTCGTTGGGATGGCAGAGATGCTCATGCACATGCATTGATAGCCTTGTCTCTCAAACATGCCATTATTCTTCGCATTTGCTCTTGCATAATAGTTAGGCATGTTCGGGATATACTTACCACTTTATACCAGGCAAGGAATGAGGCTTGTGTTGCTTATCTCCAAAAATAGCTGGAGAGTGAGCACATGAATGAAGGAGATTCCATGGATACTTTTTTGACAAAGATCAGAGATTTGAAGGAGTTATTGATTTCTAGTGATGAAGTATTGCCTGACATATCACTTGTGTAGACTATTTTGAATGGTCTTCCCAACTCATATTAGAGTTTTGTTTTTAGTCTTTGTTTGATGATGAAAGGGAATCCAAATGCCTTAACATTTGAGGAGTTAGTCTATGTTCCATTGTAGGAAGATCAATCTAGGTAGAACAGGTCCATTATGTATAGTTATAGATCAAGCTTTCCTAGCTAGTCAGAACGACAAAGGTAAATGGAGCTCTTCTACTAGTAAGCGAAAATCTGCTAACTATGCACAATCAAAGAAGGATGCCACAGACGAGAAAAAAATAGAAAAACAAAAATTGTTTTGCAAATATTTTAAAGGGAATGATCACGTCATAAAGATTGTGCAAAATTTGCTGCTAAAGAGGAAAGGAAGAAAGAGGCTGGAATGATTGTTGTAGAGGCCTCTAGTCCCAAAGCACAGTCTGCTAATCTTATGTAGAATCAAGAATGGACATTTACCACTATTTGCAGTTATGACCCACCTTCTCATGAACAATGTATGTCTATTGTAGACTCAGATGTTTGATACTTTGATAGTGGGGCAACCAAACATATCACCTCGTAGTGTAATTTCTTGACTTCACTTGAGCCTAGCCCTAGAGGGAATATTGTCACATGTGCCAAAAACGTCTCTTATCCTATCATGGGAGTTGGTAAGATCATTCTGACTACTATTGATGGTAGCTCTTTTACATTGTTGGATGCTTTATTTGTACCAAGGATGAAGAAGAATCTGCTATTTGTTTCAGCTTTAGCCAAGATTGGCTTAGTTAGGAAATTTTTTGATTAAAGATATATAGTTCATGATCTGTCAAATGGCAATGTCATTATTGCTTCTTGCATTTTATGTCTTGGGCTCTATAAGCTCATAGAATATGAAAAGTATGTGAATGATTGAGCATGTGCAATACATGATTCTTAGGCTATGTCAAATGCAAAGCTTTGGCATGCATGCTTTGGTGATCTGAATTTTGCTAGTTTGCTATGCCTTTGGAAATATGAAATGGTGTCCTCTTTGCCCAAACTTAAGGCAGCCGGTAAACACGCATGTGAAGGATGTATTCTGGGAAAAATCCCACGTTTCTCATTCCCAAAATTGTTGATATATTTAAGTAGTGATGTGTGTGAACACACTAGGACCGCCGTTGCACTTTTTTCCCTCTTTAGGAGGTTTTTTTCCCCCGACTTGTATATACGCCTATTGCCCTAATGGGCTACTTATCTTTGTACATTCTCTAGTAATACATTCAGTATTGTGTGTTTGTGCTCCAAGCTTCTTCTTCTTCCTTGTGCTATTTGCGTGCTTGCGCAGACATCTATCTCCAACAATTGGTATCAGAGCAGGTTGTTGCTTCATCTAGGGCGCCATCGACACTCCTCCATTTGCAGTCTCAGATTTGCACGAAATTTGGTGAGCATACTCAGGGTGTTTCAGAGATCAAAACAGCTTCGCCTTGTGGTGCCAAAATCACGATCAGAGTTCGTTTCGGCCTCCAAACACATTATCACAGTGCTTGTGTAGGCTATTTCATCTTTTTGTGCCAAAGGTATATCCCACTTTCTGTTCGCCAGTATAAGCGTTTCGAAGTCTGCTACAAGTCTAGCAGAATTCGTTGGGGCAGTCTTGTTCAAATTTTTGAGATACACTCAATTTTCTGCATCAAGGTATTTTAGTCACCGGCCATGGCTGAAAGCAGTGATGTATTCCGTATGTTGGCTATTGAGGATAAGTTGGATGGTACCAACTACCCATTATGGGCTTATATGATGCGACATGTATTGGTTGCAAAAGGATTGTGGAACATTGTGCAGGGTGTTGAAAGACATCTTGTTACACCTCTGACTACATGTACTGCAAATACAGGTGATGGAGCTGATGAAGATGGTGTCGAAGATGATATTCTGCAGATTCCTATTCGTGCTGCTATTTCTCTTGCACCTACTGTAGAGCAGCTTCATTGGGATGGCAGAGATGCCCAGGCATATGCATTGATAGCTTTGTCTGTCAAACGTGCCATTATTCCTCATATTCGCTCTTGCAGAATAGCTAAGGATCCTTGGGATACACTTACCACATTGTACCAAGCTAGGAATGAGGTTCGTGTTGCTTACCTCCGAAAAAAGTTGGAGAGTGAGCACATGAATGAAGGTGATTCTATGGACAATTTCCTAACAAAGATCAAAGACTTGAAGGAACATCTGATTTCTGCTGATGAGGTTATACCAGATAGCTCACTTGTGCAGACCGTTCTAAATGGTCTTCCTGATTCATATGAGAGTTTTGCTTCTACTCTTCGGTTGATGATGAAAGGCAATCCAAATGCCTTGTCATTTGAGGAGTCAGTCTTTGTTCTGTTGTAGGAAGAAAACTCCAGGCAAAACAGGTCCATTATGCGAGTTGCAGATCAAGCTTTCCTGGCTAGTCAGAAGGGCAAATGAAAATGGAGCTCTTCAACTAGTAAGCAGAAATCTGGTAATTCTGCATATTCGAAGAAGAAAGATAAAGATGAGAATAAATCAGAAAAGCAGAAATTATTTTGTACGTACTGTAAAGGGAATGATCATATCATAAAGAACTGTCCAAAAATGGCTACTAAAGAGGCAAAGAAGAAAGAGGCTGGAATGGTTGTTGCAGAGGCCTCTACACAAAAAACAGAGTCTGCAAATCTTGTGCAGGAAGAAGAATGGTTGTTTACTACTATCTGTAATTTTGACCCATCTTCTCATGATCAATGCATGTCTACAGTAGACTCAGATGTTTGGTACTTTGACAGCGGGGCGACCAAACATATTACCTCGCAGCGCAGTTTCTTCTCTTCACTCGAGCCTGCCCCTACAGGGAACACTGTTACATGCGCCAACAACTCCGCTCATCCTATTATGGGAGTTGGTAAGATCATTTTGACTACTGCTGATGGTAGTTCTTTCAATTTGTCAGATGCTTTATTTGTGCCAGGGATCAAGAAGAATCTGTTATCAGTTTCTGCATTAGCCAAGATTGGCTTGGTTGTGAAATTTGTTGATGACACTTGTACAATTCATGATCTATCAAATGTCAATGTTATTATTGCTTCTGGCATTTTATTTCGTGGGCTGTATAAGCTCATAAACTATGAAAGATCTGAAAATGATTTGGCATGTGCAGTAAATGATTCTCAAGCTATTTCAGATGCAAAGCTTTGGCATGCACGCTTTGGTCATCTGAATTTTGCTAGTTTGCTATGCCTTCAGAAATCTGAAATGGTGTCCTCTTTGCCCAAACTTGAGGCACCTGGAAAACATGTTTGTGAAGGCTGTATTTTGGGCAAAATGCAGCGTTCCTCCTTTCCAAAAGATGGTTCAGTTCGGGCTACACAGAAATTGTAGCTTGTACATAGTGATGTCTGTGGTCCTACGCAGACACCCTCTTTTGGAAATTACCTTTACTTCGTGACTTTCATTGATGATTTTTCCAGACATGCATGGGTATATCCACTCAAAGTAAAGTCCGAAGTGTTCATGTGCTTGAAACAATTTTTGGTTTTGGCTGAAAATCTGTCAGTATGTAAAATGGGCACCCTCCGTTCTGATCGAGGGGGGGAATATATGTCTTCTGATTTTAATGCATTTCTGGCTGAACGTGGGATAAAAGACTAGTGTACAGTGCCGTATACACCTCAACAGAATGGAGTTGCTAAACGAAAGAACAAGTCACTGATGGAGATGGCAAGGTGCATGTCAAGAGTCAGGCTTTACCACATAGTTTCTGGATTGAAGTTGTCATGTGTGCAACATATGTACCGAATAGGTGTCCCACTAAAGCGCTGCAGTCTATCACTCCATATGAGGCTTGGCATGACTGCAAGACATCTGTTGCTCATCTGCGTGTTTTTAGTTGTTTGGCATATGCACTAGTGCCTGAACAACATCGTAGAAAATTGGATGATAAGGCAGTAAAATGTATTTTTGTTGGGTATAGTTCTGAAAGTAAAGGCTATCGTCTCTATCATCCACAGACTAAACGCATTTTGGTTAGCCGTGATGTTGTCTTTGTGGAAGATGCTATTCAGCCATTGCTTTCATGTACTAAGGAGACATCTGTTAGCTCCAAAGACATGTATGATACTTTGATGCTTCTTTTTACAGGTGGATAGTCTAGTGCTGGTCCTAATGAGGCAACTTCTTAGCCTTTGCAGGTTTCATATGATGATGCACATCATTCCATTTCTGATGCAGATTTATATGATGCACTTGTTGATGAGAGAGCTGATATTGAGCAGGGAAAAACTATGCCAAAATGGCTGGCGCAGACTTTGCGTGAAAGCAAATTAGATGCACCTTTGTCATATCATACTCGTTCAGGCTCTCATAGTGCCTCCTTTGCATTAGATTGCTATGCTATGGCTGCCTCTAGTCTCTGTGATGAGAATGAGCTTGTTTCTTTTGATGAAGCACAAAATTCAGAAAATTGGATGGCTGCTATGCAATCTGAATATGATGCTATAATGAAGAATGATACATGGTCTTTATGTGACTTGCCTCCTGGCAAGAAGGCCATTGGCACTAAGTGGGTCTACAAGCTGAAGTGTAAACCTGATGGTACAGTTGACAGGTATAAGGCTAGGCTTGTTGCAAAGGGTTATGCGCAGGAAAGAGGCACTGATTTTGATGAGACTTTTGCACCTACATGCCGTATGACTACTGTTCGGAGCATTTGTGCACTTGCAACCCATCATGGTTGGCATGTACATCAGTTAGACATTAAAAAAGCATTTCTGAATGGTGACTTGCATGAAGAAGTGTATGTTTTTCAGCCCCGTGGCTTTGTGCAGAAAGGGCATGAAAACCAGGTGTGTAGGTTAAAGAAGGCATTATATGGTTTAAAGCAAGCACCACGTGCTTGGTATGAGAAGATACATGCCTATCTGGTTGCACATGGTTTTGAAAACAGTCCAACTGAAAGCACCTTATATGTTAAGCGAGCTAATGATGTGCTTCTGATCATTGTTGTCTATGTTGACGACATGCTGCTCATTGATCCTATTGAGAAGCATATTGCTGATTTCAAGGCTGATTTGCATGCCTCATTTGAGATTTCTGATTTGGGGCATTTGCATCACTATTTGGGCATTCAATTTATGCAAGTTGATGGTGGAATGGCTTTGTGTCAAAGGAAATATATTGACACACTATTACAGCCTTTTGGCCTTGAAGACTGTAAGCCTATTGCCACTCCTATGGAGACAGGTTTATGATTGAGTCTTCATGATGCTGGAGATGCATTTGATGTTGTTCTCTATCAGCAGGCTGTTGGATGCTTGATTTACTTATGCATTACGTGGCCATATATTCAGTTTGCTGTCTCACAGATGAGCAGGTTTATGCATTGCCCAGCATTCACACATTGGAAGGCGGTTAAGCGCATCTTTCGTTACTTGAGTGGTACTCAGCTACTTGGGTTGTTTTATCCCAAGGGGGGATCACTACCGCCAAATTTGCATGCTTTTTCTGACTCAGATTGGGCTGGTTGCTATGACACTCGTGTGTCCACCAGTGGTTTTTGCTTCATGCTTGGTAGCTCATGTATATCTTGGTTGAGCAAGGGCAGCTTTCACAGCGACTGTTGAGTGTGTGTGGCTCAGACGCCTTAGGGCTGATTTGGGTGTTGGCTAGTCTTCTACCACCACCATCTTCACTGAAATTGAGAGTGCATTGGCAGTTGTGAGGAAACCTGTGTTCCATGCTCATACTAAGCATATTGAGGTGCATTATCATTATGTGACGGAGAGGTTCTCTGCTAGAGAAATTAGTTTGGCATATGTATCCACATAGGAGAACATTGAAGACCTTTTCACAAAGGCTCTGCCTAGGGAGAAGTTTGAAGCTTTCCACAAAGCTTTGGGCTTACTTCCTTCTGTGGATTGATTCCACATAGGTTGGCACTTCCTTATACTTGAGTGCCAGCTCCTTGTTCACCAGATCACTGTGTTCCATGCTCGCACTAAGCACATTGAGGTGCATTATCACTATGTCAGGGAGAGGTTCTCCGCTGGGGAGATCAGCTTGGCATATGTGCCCACGCAGGAGAACATTGTAGACCTTTTCACGAAGGCTCTGCCTAGGGAGAAGTTTGAAGCTTTCTGCAAAGCTTTGGGCTTACTTCCTTTTGTGGAGTGATTTCCACATAGCTTGGCACTTCCTTACACATGAGTGCCAGCTCCTTGTTCACCGCATCACTCCTAGGGAGGATTTGTTGATATATTTAGGTAGTGATGTTTGTGAACACACTAGGACCGCTGGGGCACTTTTTTCCCTCTTTAGGAGATTTTTTTCCCCGGCTTGTATATATGCCTATTGCCCTAATGGGCTACTTGTCTTTGTACATTCTCTAGTAATACATTCAGTATTGTGTGTTTGTGCTCCAAGCTTCTTCTTCTTCCTTGTGCTATTCGCGTGCTTCCGCAGACATCTATCTCCAACAAGAACATGGTTCAGTTCAAGCTACTCAGAAATTGTAACTTGTTCACAGTGATGCATATGGTTCTATGTAGAAACCCTCTTTTGGATACTATCTTTACTTCATGAATTTCATTGATGATTTTTTTGCATGGGTATATCCATTGAAAGCAAAGTCCAAATTGTTTATGTGCTTCAAACAGTTTTTGGTTTTGGCTGAAAATCTATCAGCATGTAAAATGGGAACCCTTCATTCTGATCAAGGGGGGAATATATGTCTTCTGACTTTAATGCATTTTTGGCTAAACGTGGGATAAACCATCAATGTACAGTGCTCTATACACCTCAACAAAATGGAGTTGCTGAATGGAAGAATAGGTCACTCATAAAGATTGGGAGGTATATGGTCAAGAGTCAGGCTTTACCACATAGTTTCTAGCTTGAAGCTATTATGTGTGCAACATATGTACTTTACAGGTGTCCCACTAAAGCATTGGAGTCTATCACTCCATATGATGCTTGGCATGGATGCAAGCAATCTGTTGCTCACTTGTGTGTTTTTGGTTGTCTGGCATACGCATTAGTGCCTGAACAACATCGCAAGAAATTGGATGATAGAGGAGTGAAATGTATTTTTTTTGGGTACAATTATGAAAACAAAGGCTATCGTCTATATCATCCATAGAATAAACCCATTTTGGTTAGCCATGATGTTGTTTTTGTGGAAGATGCTATTCAGCCATTACTTTCATGTGCGAAGGAGACATTTATTAGCTCCAAAGACATGTATGGTAGTTTGCTACCTCTTTTTACACGTGGATAGTCTAGTGCTAGTCCTAATGAGGCAACTTCTAAGCCTTTAGATTTTTCATGTGATGATGTAGATCATTCCATTTTTTATGTAGATTTACATGATGCACTCATTGATGAGAGAGCTGATATTGAGGAGGCAAAACTATGCCAAAATGGGTAGTGCAAACTTTGCGTGATAGCAAATTAGATGCACCTATCTCATATCATACTTGTTTTGGCTCTCATAGCGCTTCCTTTGCATCAGATTGCTATGGCTACCTCTACTCGCTGTGATGCAAATGAGCTTGTTTCCTCGCAAGAAGGCCATTGGCACTAAGTGGGTATACAAGCTGAAGCGTAAGCCTGATGGAACAATTGATAGGTATAAGGTGAGGCTTATTCCAAAGGGTTATGCATAGGAAAGAGGCATTGATTTTGATGAGACCTTTGCACCTACATGCCGAATGACAAATGTTTGTAGCATCTGTGCATTTGTAGCTCATCGTGGTTGGAATGTACATAAGTTGGACATTAAAATTGCATTTTGGATGATGACTTGCATTAAGAAGTGTATGTTTTTTAGCCCCATGGCTTTGTGTAGAAAGGGCATGAAAATCAAGTGTGTAGGTTGAAAAAGGCATTATATGGCTTGAAACAAGAACCACATGCTTGGTATGGAAAAATACATGCCTATCGGATTGCACATGGTTTTGAGAATAGTCCAACTGAGAGCAGCTTATATGTTAAGCGTGCTAATGATGTGCTTCTGAGCATTGTTCTATATATTGATGACATGATGGTCACTGTTCCTCATGAGAAGCATATTACTAATTTTAAGGCTGATCTGCATGCCTCATTTGAGATGTTAGATTTGGGGGCATTTGCATCATTATTTGGGCATTCAATTTATGCAAGTTGATGGTAGAATAGCTTTGTGTCAAACAAAATATGTTGACACATTATTGAAGCATTTTGGCCACTGCAAACCACTCCTATGGAGATAGGTTTATGATTGAGTATTCATGATGTTGGAGATGCATTTGATGTTGTTCTCTATCAGTAGGTTACTGGATGCTTGATTTACTTATGCATTACTTGACTTAATATTCAATTTCCTATCTCACAGATGAGTAGGTTTATGCATTTCCCATGTGTCAAGCATTTGCATGCAATTAAGTGCATCTTTCACTACTTAAGTCGTATTCCGCTATTCGATTGTTTTATCCCTAGGGGGGTCGCTACCGCCAGATTTACATGCTCTTTTTAACTCTGACTATGTTGGTCTCTATGACATTCATGTGTCCACTAGTGGTTTTTGCTTCATGCTTGGTAGCTCATGTATATCTTGGTTGAGCAAGAAGCAGCCTACTGTGGCCACTTCCAGTTGTGAGGCTGAGTGTAGGGAAGCTTTCACAGTGATTGTTGAGTGTTTGTGGCTCAGATGCCTTATAGCTGATTTGAGTGTTGGTCAATCTTTTGCCACCACCATCTTCACTGAAATTGAGAGTGCATTGGCAGTTGTGAGGAAACCTGTGTTCCATGCTCATACTATGCATATTGAGGTGCATTATCATTATGTGACGGAGAGGTTCTCTGCTAGAGAAATTAGTTTGGCATATGTATCCATACGAGAACATTGGAGACCTTTTCACAAAGGCTCTGCCTAGGGAGAAGTTTGAAGCTTTCCACAAAGCTTTGGGCTTACTTCCTTCTGTAGATTGATTCCACATAGGTTGGCACTTCCTTATACTTGAGTGCCAGCTCCTTGTTCACCACATCACTCATAGGGGGGAGTTTTTGATATATTTAAGTAGTGATGTGTGTGAACACATTAGGACTATCAGGACACTTTTTTCCATCTTTAAGAGGTTTTTTCTCGGGCTTGTAAACACACATATAACCCTAATAGGTTACTTATCTTTGTACATTCTAATGGTAATACATTCAGTATTGTGTGTTGTGCTCCAAGCTTCTTCTGCTTCCTTGTGCTGTTCGTGTGCTTCCATAGACCTCAAACTCCAACAATTTCCTTATACATAAGTGCCAACTCCTTGTTGACTGGAGCACTCATATGAAAACTTTGTTCATATATTGAGGATTACTCCCTAATAATCTCCCTTAGGGTTTAGTTCAACCATCTCCTATCTATCAAGGGTGTGGTTCAACTGTCTCCTACTTTTCACTTTATTACATTCTTCTCCCCTTGGTTGCTCATTGTCCTCAATGATCTACCCTTGTATCCCTCTAGGCTCAATGATCAGCTCTTGAAATCCCAGGGTACCCTTGAATTGATTTCCTCAACCTCGCATGGTTTCTTGAACCTTGTTCTCAACCTTGGTGTCTTGAACCGTGTTATCAACCTTAGTATCTTGAACCTCATCCTCACATATATTTCATATTTTGAACCCTTAGTCAAGTGGCACCCAAGGTGTCTTAAGTCTTCAAACTTCGTAGCTATCTCAGTATATTTGAAAATTCTGCTCCGAGAGTTCCAACATTACTTTACACACCTCAATCCGACATACAGATTGAGAGATACACTCCAACCTTTGTTGGACACATTTCTCAAAGCACCACCTTCTCCCAAAGTACCCTTTGACATGATAGAGTGTCCAAGTTCCATTTTTTGAGGGCATCGAGTCAATCCACTTTGCCCAAACCTACTTCCTAGGTGTGATATCAATGTAATGAACTATAGGATACTTGAACTCACAACCTCTTGGTTACAAGTGGGATGGGTTAACCATGCCCCAGAAGCCATGGTTGAGGATTACTTTCTAATCCTCCCTCCTAGGGTATAGTTCAACCATCTCCTATATATCAAGGGTGGAGTCGAGTTGTCTCCTACTTTTCACTTTATTACAACCCCCATCGTGGATGTTATCATCCATGATAAGGGTTTTGTGCTTGAACGATGACATTTGAATTTCGTTGAGTATTGATTACACCAAGGATAAACTATTTTTCTTATTCTGCACCTTCTTTATGTGTCCAATCTGTAATATGCGGACATCCCGAGATTCTGTAACTTGATGTTTTAAAAGTGAAGCATGAGTGTTCCAAAGAGAGCTATTCAAACTTATGATACCAAAAATATGTAATGAATCATGCTTGAAAAAATTTGGATCTTCTCATGAGAAGAGAACTTTGTGCAAATACTTTTCATTTTCTTTAAGTCATAAGTCATTGATCGGTCTCCAACAAGCGAGGAAATAGATGATGAAGAAAATACCATTGCCCGTCCACCTTACTGAGAATCCAACCTTATCGGTTCATTGAGACCTCATAACATAATGGAATCCCAAGCAGCCTGAAGACATGGCCCAATGCACGCTCTCTACACCCTTGCTCAATGACAAATTGGGGAGGTGGCTGACAAGTAGATTTGAAAGTACTATTGCCATGGTTAAATTTGGAGCTCTAGGTAGAGAAAAAAAGATCAAGGCATAGTTAAAACCTAGAGTCACATCAAACTTCATTCAGAATGAAAGCATGCGTGTCATTAACAAACATCCTAAGAACCATTTTGGTTATGAGCTTCTCGGAGAAAAAGGACTATAATATACCCATATTGAACTTGTCTTTTAGGAAGGCAACTGAGGCCACTAATTGCACTGGCATTTAACAAAGGAGCAAGAGGGCATCCCTAATTGATTGACCTATTGAACCAAATGGGACCTAAAAGACTATTGTTGAGGGAGGCGACACTCTAACAAACCTGAGGCCAAACCCTAGATCCTTAAGGGATTGTAAAATGAAGTCTCCCTCTAGCCTATCACAGGCCTTGTCAAAGTGAGTCTTAACAAATAGAAAATTTTCATTCCATTCCGTAGCAAAATCGAGGCCCTCCTAGATGTCCATGATGGCTTCTATAATGTTCTTGCCCTTGATGAATCTTTTTCTAACTTTGTAGAGCCAATCATGAAGGTGGTGTGTAATGGGATTGGCTTAGGCCTTGGCAATAATCTTGTAGTATGCTTGAGGCATAAGTATCAGCCTCAAAATTTCAATCTTGTTCTTACTAGAGTTAAGGGACATCAAGGAAGTCTCTAGATTCTTTGAAGAAGTCATTTGTGAGGCCATCAAGATGAGGGCTCTTCCTCGAGGGAAGGGAATCGATAGTAGTCTTGATCCCTCCAATAGAGAGCAAATCCTCAAGCATTAAGCAATAAATTGCAGGATCATTTTAGATTTAGCTTTAGGGATATTGTCTATGCATTTATTTCTCCTTCTTGAAAGAGTCTCCACATGGAGGAGCTCTAGAAAATACTTCACAATGTGATCATGATTCCCATTCCCAATTGCACACTTCACACCGTTCTTATTAATCATAAGTGAAAGGCTTTCCTTAACTTGCTTTTCCTTTAAAATCTTACATAAATCTTTCCTTAGTCTATCCAATTTTCCTACTCACCAATCTTTGAAGAAGATAGAAAGCTTCTTACGTTGAATTTCCTCTTAGGGTCTAAGCTTGATCCTAATTTTGAGATGGCCTTTTTGAAGGTGCAAATTCATGCTCGCTTCCTCTTCAAGGCATGCAATAATTTTATAGATTATTTCTCCTCTTTCCTTTCTAATTCTTTGGATGTCAATTTTGGCATTACACATGATACTTTGAGTAGGCTTAAGTAGTTTGATAGAATGCTTAGCAGGAGATGCAAGGTCAAGGAATGCTTGGTGCCATCTTGAAGAACAAAAGGAAGCATGAACATTGATGGGTCACTATAGAACCATAAAACCTTCCTTCCTTGAGAAGAGGACTTGAAGGAAGCAACATTTGGAAAATATTGATGCAAAACCACAATATCCATGCTAAGAGAGGGACCTAGAGGTTCAAAATAGGTGATGATATTTTGCGGAATGTAACATCTATCAATTTTAGCTTTATGAAGGTAGACCCCACCCTATAGGTTGGACCAAGAGTACCCTTCATAGTATTTGAAATCAAAAAAGTCTTCGTAGATCTTAAAGCTATCCCATTTGACTTTCTCATTGTTTTCTATAGGCATACATTTTTTCTCCCAGCAATCGATTGTCGTTTCCACCATGTTAAATTCAATCAAGAGGATCATGTTATTGTAAAGCGAATCCAAAGAGTCCCAAATTTTTCTTCCTCCTTGGCTCTATTTTGGGGCATACACATAAATCACTGAGAAGGAGAGTGGGTCACTCAACCTGACTGCAATCCACAAGTGTTTAGGACTATAAGTAGATCCCTAGAACGACAAGCACGAACTCTGTTTATATCCCACAACAACAACACCACTACCTCTAGGATGCATAGTGGAAACCCAACAATGATGAACAAAAATAGACATGAATCTTTTTCATTAGGTTCTCATTGTCATTTTTTACTTCTTGGAGGCAAATGAAGTCGGGGTTAAGAAAATTTTGATTCAACCATCGACCAATGATTATTTCTTTATCGAGGTCCAGAAGCCCATGAAAATTAAAAGGGAGGAACAATCATTGTTGAGTAGGAGGGGTTTTTCAAATCGAGGTTTTATGTTTCTTTTCCTTGGGACAAATTTCAATATTTTGCTTGTATGAAGGGCCACCATTTTGGGATATTTACATTGATGATGCTTCTCCAATGAAGGGGAAGTGAAGCATAGCCTTCCCTTGCAGATCCCTTTTTGGCATAGGAATCCAGAACACTAAAACTCATAATGGCCCTCTCACTTTTTGGGTTCTCCTCTTTAGTCATTGAGTACTCTTTTGATGATTTGTTTCCCTCAGAGGGCTCAGTGTCCTATATCAGACTGAACCCTCTCGAGTAGTCAATGATATTTTCTTGCTTCTCAAGGATGCGGGTTTCTTGAGCATGAGATCATTCTCCCTTCTGTGAAAATTTTTGAGGCTTGGTTTTTTTCTTCCTTTTGACTTTTGTAAACTCTTCTATATCCTTAAGGTTGATTGTTCATTAAGATTTTAGTTCTTCTATATCCTTAAGGTTGATTGTTCATTAAGATTTTAGTTTGGATTTGGGTTTTGAGAGTTTTATGGACTCCTCCCTAAGTATGGGAATCTCTACCGACCGCAACGTTTTTCTTGGAATTCATAGCTCCTTTTCTAAGTGGACATCCTTTAAATTTTTTCCCTTGAATCTAAGTGGACTCCTCCCAAAGTAACAGTAGGTGATGGAAAGGTTTTTAAAATGGAGGTTCAGCCAAGGCCTACTCCCCCCAGCTTTAACTTTGATATTGCAATTGTACAAGTGAACAGGTATAGTACCCATGGGACCCCCCCATCCCACAAAGCAGGGGTTAGACTTCCCAAAGAAGACCCAAGAGAGGACTGGTTTCAATTGGAATTATCATGGTTTACACTGGCCTTAGGCCCACACTGTCCTCCCAATGGTGGAGATTGAACCTTTGTCCCTACCGCGGTGTCGAGGGGTGTGAAAGGAGGCAGCTGCTCATCAGAACTGACTTGCGTTAGCCTCTCTAAGTGACTACACGTTGGGTGTTTCATTGTGTACTTTAGGAACTAGGATGTGTTTTCAGTGTGAGAGGAGTTATTAGTTATAATTTAATACTCTATTTAAGTTTAGCCTATAATTTTAAGGTCCGTAAGGAAGTGCAGCTCTATACCTAGAAATAGCGTCTTGATACGCTTTCAAGGTTAAATATTCTTTAGTTATCCTATCTTTGATAACTTCAGTCACGTCATTTTTAGTTCTTTTGGATTGAGTATTTATTTTGGGAGATGGTGGAAACAGAAGCTCACTTTCCTTAAGATTTGGTGACACAATTGAACAGAAGTCTAAAAATTTAGATAAACAGTAAGCATATAATGGAGAGTGTCAAGATATAGTAACAATACAATCTTTAAGTACTTCTTCAACTTCTAATTCTTCACTAGTCTTATTCTCGTTGAATTGAGTAGTCGTATTCTCAATAGGAGCAGGTAATAGAGTCTCTAAAATAAAAGAGGAATGTATGTTATGTTCACTAGAAGATTTACTTGACAATGCATTGTCTGCAGACATGAGAAATAAAATGCAATATAACCTTTTGATTGATAATTGAACTGTTTAGTGATAATACTAAGAACTCAGAACCAAAATAATCCTATACAAGCGCTTTGAGAAAACTTCTAATACAGATACTTTGAAGATATTCCTATACAAATCCTTAGATAAAAAGCCTAATACAAGATTTTATGTTTCAAATATGAAAAAGGGAAACTAGGAAAAGCGGCATAAATGAAGCTCCTAGTCAAAAATCTCGTAGATCTCGCCAAGTTGTCACTACTTGTCAATTCTTCTTCAAAAGGTCTGCATAACAACATTAGAAAAACACATAAGTATGTCTTTTGAAAACATAAAACACTCATTCATTTTCATAGATTCATTATGATTACGCACTTCATTCATGATTTCCATACACTTATGCACTAAAATTATACTCACTTTCATATGCATGTCTTGTTCATATGTGCCTATCTCATATGCATGCACACATGCACATGCATTAATCATTTAGATGCATTTATATGCATACATTCATACTTATATACACTCATACATATGCATTCAACTTTTATGTATTCTCATTCTCATACACACACATGCATTATGCTCATACATTAATTTTACTTACACATGCGCTTTATGCATCCTTAAATATCTAATTAGTTACTCATATACATGCATTCATTCTTAGGTTTACTTATGCACATGCATTTACACTTAGGTTTACTTATGTACATGCATTTACACTTAGATATACTCATGCATATGCATGCTATCATATGCTAATAAGCTTATATTAATTCACATACTTTTATGCTAACACACATGCATAAACCCAACACACATTTATCATAAACTTAAAATCATGCTAATACATACTAACGAGCTTTCTTATGCATCTATTATTACATACTCACATCCATACATCTAAGCTTGCATATTATTCACATATTCATGTATTCATACATGCATGCACTCATTTCACATACACGTGCACTCATGCATACATCTACCTCTTATATGCACATGCACACACTACATATGCACATGCATTCATCTTCCTCTTATATGCACATGGAACCACTAAATATGCACATGCATCTCTCACATACACATGCACTCATGCACATGCACTTATCTCACATACACATGCACCCATGCACACATCTACCTCTTATATGCACATGCACACACTACATATGCACATGCATTCATCTTCCTCTTATATGCACATGCACACACTACATATGCACATGCATCTCTCACATACACATGCACTCATGCACATGCACTTATCTCACATACACATGCACTCATGCACACATCTACCTCTTATATGCACATGCACACACTACATATGCACATGCATTCATCTTCCTCTTATATGCACATGCACACACTACGTATGCACATGCATCTCTGACATACACATGCACTCATGCACATGCACTTATCTCACATACACATGCACTCATGCACATGCACTTATCTACCTCTTATATGCACATGGACACACTACATATGCACATGCATTATCATATACATATGCATGCATCTACACACATATTAATCCTTCTCTTACTTTCACATAAGCATACCTACATCCATACATGCACACACACTTTTATGTATGCACATGAACGCATCCATGCATATGTATGCATGCTCATATACATACATCCAAACATATGCATATGTATGTAACCATCTATAAGTCTATGCATAAATTCTAATTATAAAATTAACTAACTACAAACACATTAATTATCTATAAAATCAATTAATTAATGAAATAATCATTAAAAATTACATAATTATTAATGAACTAACTAATTTTATCTCTCTCTCTCGTGCGGTGTGCTCTGACATTGGCCTCCTGCAGCAGCCTAAGGACTTGTTCTCTCCCCATGATCACGATCCTGCAGCCACCAAAAAAGGAGGGATGGAACGTGATCAAGACTCTACAGCTGTCGGAAAAGGAGAAGGCTCCAAAATCCCTCTCTCTCTCTCTCTCTCTCTCTCTCTCTCCCCTAACACTTCAACGGCGCCAGTCTCCAACCGTCCCTACCGCGAGAAGTCCTACTTCTTCTTCTTCTTCTTCTTCTCTCTCTCTCTCGATTGTCTTCTCCATCCCTGCATGAGCCAAGAACGGACCTCCATCTCTCTCTCTCTATTGTCTTCTCCATCCCTGCGTGAACCAAGAACGGACCTCTCTCTCTCTCTCTCTCTCTCTCTCTCTCTCTCTCGGACGCACTTGCATAACAACATTAGAAAAACATATAGTACACAATGTAAATATATACATATACACATAGTAAATCACATACGTAGCTAACTTAACTCATAGCAATTCTACCACTTCACATGCATATACCTAATTCACACTAACTTTAAC
Source organism: Ceratopteris richardii (assembly GCA_020310875.1). Taxonomy (NCBI): domain Eukaryota; kingdom Viridiplantae; phylum Streptophyta; class Polypodiopsida; order Polypodiales; family Pteridaceae; genus Ceratopteris; species Ceratopteris richardii. The sequence goes on along the minus strand of CM035439.1, from coordinate 105,198,431 downwards.
TTACACAAACACATGCAACTACATTCACACGACTCATACTCACGTGAAAGCTTATAGTTAGACACTCATATTTATGCACTTTATAATTTTTTACTTAATACACAGTATTTTATTTAATGTAAAATATTTTTGTTAATATATAGTATTTTAATTAATACATAACCCAAATTCAATATTAGATATATCTACAGTTTTTGAAAGTGTAGGTTTAATATTTAGTGATGTAATAAGTAACACACATATACATATAGTTATATAAGTTCCTAAGATAAAGTATCTTTTTCAGCTTTATTCTAAGGTGACTTACATAGTCTTAGGATGAATTTAATGTTAACATTTATAGGTATACTTATAATAGTAAGCACAAACATAGGGTTGACTCCACACATAGACTAAGGGTTCTTGCACTTAGAAGTAGATAAATGCATAGGGTTGAATTCACACATGGACTTCAGTTCTAACCCTTATTCATACTCATGAAACATTTAAGCATTTATAGGGTATACAATCGCATAGATAGTTACAATTTATGGAGCACATCAGTGACTATTCATGCACTCAAAACTAAACACTCATATATATGTGCACATATAAACACATATAGACCAATAATTGTTTTTCTCTGCATGAAGAATGGAGATAAGTCTTCAAAAGCTACACATAGATATATGCATCTGTTCACATCCACATGTAATAAATACAAGCATATAGCCATATAAACTTCTCAATACATTCTTACCCATGCATCTAACATCATTGCTCATGCATACACATGGCACATACTCATGCATACACACACATGGTCATGACTAATATATGGATACTCATAGGAGTTTGTTTGCATGCAACTACTTAAGACTTCATAAGTATAAATAATTTAAATGTCAAGATCTTTGATCAATTCCAAATCTTCAGAGCTTTGTTGCCTGCAGGTACTAAGAGAAATTAGTCAAATCAAAGAAATGCATCAAAAAGTTTTTGAGAGAGATAAAAGTTAACCATCTTGAAATCAAAAAGTTTTTATTTTTTTGAATGTTTATTTGGATTTGGAAATCCCTCCAACATCTGTCCCCACCAAACCTACACATCGTCCCGATGGGCCAACTTGCAGTTCATGGAAAGCGGCATCAAATGCTTTGGAAAAAGCTTAACAAATGACTCTAAATAAGATGATAAAAAATGCTTCTAAATTCAAACTAAGTTTGTGATAATAAAGAAAATTCATAAAATTATGTAAATGTGAATTGAAAATCATTTCGTGCAATGCATGAAGTCAAAAAGACAAATTTAGAAAAGCCTATAATAGTCATTTAGACAGTCGTGGTACTTACCATTCCATTAACCCTGTTCATGAGTAAGATTAAATTTATATAAGTATTCTATCTTCTATCTCTTAGTTGTTTGCCCTAAGATACATATAACTAATTCTTCTATAGCAAACCTCCGCCTCATATAGCCCTCAATACATTTCAAAGTGATTTTGAGACCACAACTAGATCATAATAATTTTTCTTCTTCTTTTTCTTTTTTTTTCTTTTTTTTTCTTTTCTTTTTCTTTTTCCATCTTGCAGCAGCCATTAATGTACTGGAGTTGATGTATTCATTTTTTTTCTTTCTTCTTTATTAGCAACTTTTTTGTTTAAGGGGAAAGGCTTAACCCCTAATCAGAGCTGAGGATCTAGAAGCATGCTACAGTCAGAACTAAGATCTCATTTGCTAAACAATTTCAGAAAATAAAGAAGTCTACTTGTATAAAGTAAATTTACCTTTACTAAGGGTCGCAGTCAAGTGTTCATCTCTCCTATCCTCATAACAAATTATGAGTTTCCTAAATTGGCCTTCAACTTGCATACACATTCCCACTTTGATTTCTTTTTCATTATCTACATAATTTTAATAAAATTCCTTTTATACCAGAAACATATAAAACCCTAATTATGAAATGCATGGAAAGAAACATTTTTATAAACATTTAATAACAATTAGAATTATTTCACCTGATTATGCTTCATCTTCATCTTCCAGGAAGTCTTCATCGAGCTCGAACTCACTGCTTGCCCTTCTTTTAAATAGCTTTATTCTCTTTCCTACAATCACATTTCTTAAAATAGTTCCATCAAATTCTCGTAACTTATATGTACCTGTGTCAAAAACAGAAACAACAACATATAGCCCAAACCAACGTTTAGTTTATTTATGATGTGCATCATATTGAGTCTCAAAAGTACTATCATATACAAGTACCCAATCCCCACTCTCTATTAGTTGTGACCTCAATCGATGTTTCTTGTCAAAGTAAATTTTATTTTTCAATCGTGATGTTTTTAATTTTTTAGTAACTTCTTTTAAATTTTCATTACCTTGTTTTAATTGTTTAATTCTTAATGCTAATAATTCTTCTCGTGTTACATTGTCTTTCCATTTTAAGCTCATCCAATTTACTATGTGAGTATGTATAGGAAATATCGGCTGTTGATAATACATGAGTTCAGCCAGCATAAAACAAGTTGTTCTTGTGTACGTTATCTTATCGGCCCATTCTGCAAATGGGAGATATTTTGGCCATTGTCCAATATCTCCATGGCATGCTTTTGAAATAGCTTTCACTATGGAAGGATGCCCTTGTTCAATCTTTCCATTTGCCTCTGGGTTGTAGGCAGTCGTAAGAGACAATTGAATTCCATGATGTGCAAAGAACTCTCTTGCCTCTCTAGCATCAAGTCCACCTCCATCTGCTACTACTTTCTCAACATAACCAAATCTGGATAAGACTTCTTCTAATAGAAATAAGCATACATTATAAGTAGTATTAGAACAAATTTCTCTACCCTCAACGTGATTTCATAAATCTTCACGTGCAAGTACGATGTATCTCATACCCACTATTGCTTTTAGGCATGGTCACAAGGTCGACTACCTACTTGTAATGAATACAAGGCGGATAAGTCGGATGTAAGGGGTCCCTATGTTTGACTGAGGAATGTAACTCGCATGTAGAACAAGTACTCAAAAATTCTTTTAAAGTTACATACATCCTCGACCACTAGTAAGTTTCCCAAATCTTCTCATACGTAGCTACAAAACCCTTATGACCAGCCCATAGGCTTTCTTGCATTTCCCTCATAGTATGCAAATGAACGCCTCCATGCATATGTATGCATGCTCATATACATACATCCAAACATATGCATATGTATGTAACCATCTATAAGTCTACGCATAAAATGTAATTATAAAATTAACTAACTATAAATATAGTAATTATAGTATAAAATCAAATAATTAATGGAATAATCATTAAAAATTTACATAATTATCAATGAACTAACTAATTCTCTCTCTCTCTTGTGTGTGTGTGTGTGTGTCCATCCTTCCACATCAGTCTCCAGTCATTGGCCATCACCGTAAGCAACAACAATTTCTTTGCGGATTTGTCTGCACTCTACACGTTCAAGTCCTACCATCAGTGGCATGCTGTGGAGATCTCTCTCTCTCTCTCTCTCTCTCTCTCTCTCTCTCTCTCTCTCTCTCTCTCTCTCCCTTCCCCCTCCACCATGCAGGCATCTGTCAGCCATCGATAGTCAGCATCTCTCTCTCTCTCTCTCTCTCTCTCTCTCTCTCCCTCTCTCTCTCTCTCCGTGCATTGCACATCTACTGGTAGGAAGAGGGGGGGAAGAACCTCCCTCTCTCTCTCTCTCTCTCTCTTTCTCTCTCTCTCTCTCTCTCTCTCTCTCTCTCTCTCTCTCTCTCCCCCTCTCTCTCTCTGTTCATTGTGCGTCTATAGGCAGGAAGAGGGGGGGAAGAACCTCCCTCTCTGATGAAGAGTGTTAATCTCCAAAAGAACAAGCTACTCTTGAATTTAGAACACCTCTATATCAAGAGTAACTCCAAACCTTCACCAATTTAGAGGATCAATGACCAATCAAAACTTTGACCAAACTGTGAAGATGATAACTCTACAGAAAGTCTACTGCACATAACTCTCTCATTGACTTATCAAATGTGTAAAGTTTTTGATAAAGCTTTGCACAAGCTGTCGGCTATAGTTTGCACACCTTCTCCAAGTTAAATCACTTCAAAAGACTTAGTAGATCTTGAGAAATGAACTTAACAAGTCACGTATGTCTAAAATTGTTCTTCTGAGAAGTCCATTCAGACACCTATAACTTCTAACACTTGTTTCTCTTAATCTAGAACCCATTTATGAAAATGCTTTAGTCACTGGTAGCTTACCTTCCAACTTAAAGATTGAGTGGTTGCTTGCTCAAAACTTTACACTGTGGAAGGAGAACTCACCAAAACATTAACATCAAATTTTGTGCCTTTTTCAGGAACTAGTGAACACTTCTTCACATATGAATGTTCCTACTCATAATTCTCACAGCCTATTTACAATTAGGCTCTCAAACTTTAACCATAGACTCATTAACTATGGACTTAGACATCTACAAAAGGATTCTTGAAATGATCAAGCACATAAGGAGAATACACAGAAAGTTCGGGTGCAACATTTTTCATTTTTGAGAAATTCTTACATCTGAGTAATGAGAGAGATTCTACTTACTTCTAAAAGTCAAATGACATCTAGTTCTTCTCAAATCTTGTTCTCACATAATCTCTCTAATTTGCCCGACATTTTCTTTGTATATATAGGCAAAGTTTTTTACAAGCTCATGACCATAGAAAAGTATATGATGAACTGACTCTAAAATAATGTACATATATATACACATCTTTATCTCTTGGATATGCATTTCCTTCATGCTTCATGACTCGGTCTTTTCTTCAGTCCTTGACTTCAAGTCTTCACCCAAAACTTCAATTGTTGATAACCCTGCACAAACAGCTCCCCCTCAATCATCAATTGAGGTTTTATCTATCTTCTTTATGTCTGCCATGTCTTTGAATCTCTGTAGCTTTGGTCCATCCAAGCTTTTGGTTAGCATATCAGCTATCTGATCTTTTGTTGAAGTATGTATGACTTCAATCTCTTTATCCATCACCTTCTCTCTTAGAAAGTGATACTGAATCTCAATATGTTTAGTCCTGGCATGAAACACAGGGTTAGCAGCTAAATACAATGAACTCATGTTATCTCCATGAATAGTGGGTGTACTCTGAATGATGTCAAAACTCTTCATCAGATTCTTAAGCCATATCACTTCCTTTGCAGCTTCAACCATACTTTTGTACTCTACTTTTGTAGATGACAAAGCAACTGTGTGTTGCTTCTTTGAACACCAAGAAATTAACTTATCTCCCACATAACACAAGTATCCATAAGTTGATCTCCTATCATCAGGATTACCTACCCAATCCGCATCACTATATATCTTGATGTTTGTATCTGATGTAAAACCATAATACAAACCTTCTTTGAGTGTACACTTAATGTACCTTAACACTCTTTGTCTTGCAATCCAATGTTCTTTCCTAGGACAATGCATGAATTGAGACAAAACTCCAACTGCATATGAAAAGTCAGGTCTAGTTAAAGTAGCATAAATCAAACTACCAACCAAACTTTGATATAGCTTCATATCTTTGAACTCTTCTCCTCCATATCTGCTTAACTTATTATTCACCTCCATTGGAGTAGGCGCTACCCTGCAATCATCCATTTTAAACTTGATCAATAAGTTTTTCAAATACCTTTCTTGAGTTACATACACTCCATGTTGAGTGTATGAGATCTCCATGCCCAAGAAATATGACCCAAGTCACTGATCTTGAACTCTTTCTCCATTTGCTTCTTTAGGCTTTGAATGCCTTTCTCATCTGTACCTGTAAGAATTATATCATCAACATATGTGCACATGTAAATGAACCCATTATCACTTGCTTTAACAAGCAAGATACTATCTGCCTTTGATACTTGGAATCCTAGTTCTTTCAAGAACTTCACAAGTCTATAATTCCATGCCCTTGGGGCCTGCTTCAAGCCATACAAAGCTCTCTTGAGCTTGCACACATGATCTCGATACCTTCCATCTCCGAATCCTTGTGGTTGCTCCATGAAAACATCATCTGAAATATAACCATTTAAAAAAGCACTCTTCACATCTAATCGACATAATTTCCAACCTTTACATGCAGCAATAGCTATGAGTGTCCTGATGGTTGTCATCTTTGCCACAAGACTATAGGTCTCATCATAGTCTACACCATATGTCTGAGCAAAACCCTTCACAACAAGTCTAGCTTTATACCTAGACACACTTCCATCTGCAAACCTCTTTGTCTTGTAGACCCATTTACATCCAATGATCTTCTGACTATTTGGTTTAGGAATCAAATTCCAAGTCTCATTCTCCATCAATGCATCATACTCTTCCTGCATAGCTTTCTCCCAATTTTCCTTACCTTTTGCATATTCATATGTAGAAGGGTCTTCATCTGCCTTTATCATATAAGCATAATCTTTGGTAGCCAAAAAAGAAGTGTCATAGCTATACCTTGTAGGTTGCCATTTCTGTCTTGTTGACCTTCTAAGTTCTCCACATCTTGAGGTTTTTGGTTCATCACACTCTGGATCAAATCTTGGCACTTCTTCAACTTCAACTTGTACTTCATTGTTTTTTTCTTCATCAAATATCCGAACCTTTGATTTACCTTTCTTTTGATCCACAATTTCTTCATCACCTGCATAAATATTTATTGTACCTGCATACCAAGTACCTTGCTCATCAAATGTAACATCCTTAGACACTAGGAATTGTTTTGTGGATGGACTCCACAACCTATATCCCATCTGCTTATCATCATATCCAATAAACACATACTTTTCAGCTTTAGGCTCCAATTTATGCCTCAATTGTGATGGCACATATGCATATGCCAAACATCCAAATACTTTGCAATGATCTAGAGTAGGTCTCTTACCCCACCATGCCTCATATGGTATCATACCCTGCAAAGCTTTACATGGTAACCTATTGACCAAATAAGTAGCTGTGTTTACAGCCTCAGCCCACAAATAATTAGGGCAATTATTCTCCTTCATCATTGACCTTGCAAACTCAACAAGAGTTCTATTTCTTCTCTTTGCTACACCATTTTGTTGAGGAGAGTACTTGCAAGTAATTTCCCTTTTTATACCTGCATTCCACAAGTAATTATTGAACTCATTAGAGAAATACTCTCCCCCTCCATCTGACCTTAGTCTCTTCAATTTATGACCTGTAATAATCTCTGCATACATCTGATAATGTTTGAATGTATTGAATACCTCTGACTTACCTTTGATCACATAGATAGTGATCCATCTGGTAGCATCATCAACATAAATCACATAATACCTTGAACCATTGATATTGAAATCTTTTGGTGGTCCCCACACATCTGTGTGTACCAACTCAAGCTTTTCTGGATACATAAAACCATGCTTGGAATAAGATTGCTTATGAGCCTTACCTAATTGACATGCCTCACATTTGTATGTCGTATGTTGACCTGCAATATTAGGCACTCCAAGCACTGAACCATTATTAACCATATCTTTGATACCTCTTTTATTGAAATGTCCAAGCCTCTTGTGCCAAAGATCTAACTCAGAGATCTTATGTCCTCCATAAGTGAACAAGGCATGACCAACATTACCTTGGATCTTCAATGTGAACAATCTTCCTTCTTTCTTCCCTGAAACAATCTGTTTATACCCATTGCTAGGGTCTTCCACAAATACTCCTTCATTAGTGAACCTAACTTCATAACCTTTTTCAACACTTATCAGATTCTTAGGAATTGTAGGAACATACAAAACCTTACTCAAGAGAGTACTTCCATCCTTGGCCTTCACTTATCATATTCTTAGGAATTGTAGGAACATACAAAACCTTACTCAAGAGAGTACTTCCATCCTTGTTCTACACTTATCAGATTCTTAGGAATTGTAGGAACATACAAAACCTTACTCAAGAGAGTACTTCCATCCTTGGCCTTCACTGATCCAATTGACTTCACATTGTGCTTTGTATTGTCACCTGTTTGAACTACATGATTAGTTACCTTATTCTCCAAATCAGTCATCAAAGCTATGTTGCCACTCAGGTGATTGCTACACCCTCAGTCAATGTAGAAGGCTCTTTGGTCTTCACTTTGCCTTTCACAATTTGCATTCAGTATCAATTTTGAATCCTCCTTCTGATCTGAAGCATAATTGTAGTAGGTATTGTTGTATTGTTGACTTTGGAATCCTCTACCTGCATTTCTTCCAAAGTAAAGTCTACTACCTCTACCTCTGAAATTACCTCTTTGATTCTTGCCACCTCTTCCTCTTGAATTAAAATTCTGATTATATCCACCATTACTTTGAGTATTATGCCAACAATCATTAGCTAAGTGATTTGTCTTACCACAAATCCAGCAAGCTTTGACTCCATCTTTATTACTCCTGCCTCTTCCTCTACCTTTGCCACCTCCTCTTCCTCTTAGGAAGTTAGCTTGGCTACTTGTACCTTCATCTTCATTTGCTTGTTGCTTCCCTTTGATATTCTTCTTCTTATCCTTTGAATACATTGCTTGACCTGCACTCTTATCACTTTCACCTTTGACATCCTGCTCAAATGTTATCATATGTTCTAGCAGCTGATTTAAATCAGGAGTGAAATGATCAAGTGATAATTCAGTAGAAAAAATGAATGGCTTCCATTTGTCATCACCTCTCAAACCTGTGAGGATTTTCCTTACCAATTTATCCTCCTCAATGTCTTCATCAACTCCTCCTAATGCATCTGCAATGTCCTTCATCCTTGTTACATAATCTGAGATGGATTGGGAGGCCTTCTTCTTGAAAGTGGTAAATTCTGCCCACAAGGATGCCTTCCTTGACTTTGTGGTGTTTTGGAAATGCTCCTCCAAAGCATTCCATATATCACTTGCACTTTCAAGACCTCTAATGTGAGGTAGCAAGTAATCACTGACTGCCATATAGATAATGCTCCTAGCTTGAGCATCTTTCTTCATCCAATTCTGATAATTCTGATAATTCCTCCCTAGTTGGAACACTAGGATCTCTGAACTGCGGCTTTTCTTCGCTATCAAGTCTTTGCTCATAAGATGAGCTTCCATCCTCATTGATCATGCTGGATAGTTCTCTCTATCCAACTTCTCTATCTGAAGAGAGTCTCCCATCCTTTCTTCACCTGTGTATTGAATTCTTCAAATTTTATGAGTAATAGATGTACCTTTACTTCAACTAATGTTCCTTTTGTCTTTCTTGATGTCGTATGAACTCCTTCTCAAGCTTTGTCCTCAAGCTTTCACCTTTTGAACCTTCAGATGTTGAATTCTTTATGACTGTAGCAGTCAGGATCCTCCTTTCTTCAATTCTGATGCTTCTTGCTCTGATACCATTGATGGAGAGTGTTAATCTCCAAAAGAACAAGCTACTCTTGAATTTAGAACACCTCTATATCAAGAGTAACTCCAAACCTTCACCAATTTAGAGGATCAATGACCAATTATCAAAATTTTGACCAAACTGTGAAGATGATAACTCTACAGAAAGTTTGCTGCACATAACTCTCTCATTGACTTATCAAATGTGTAAATTTTTTGATAAAGACTTTGCACAAGGTGTCGCCTATAGTTTGCGCACCTTCTCCAAGTTAAATCTTTTCAAAAGACTCAGTAGACCTTGAGAAATGAACTTAACAAGTCACCTATGTCTAAAACTGTTCTTCTGAGAAGTCGATTCAGACACCTATAACTTCTAACACTTGGTTCTCTTAATCTAGAACCCGTTTATGAAAATCCTTTTAGTCACAGGTAGCTTACCTTCCAACTTAAATATTGAGTGCTTGCTTGCTCAAAACTTTACACTGTGGAAGGAGAACTGACCAAAACATTAACATCAAATTTTGTGCCTATTTCAGGAACCAGTGAACACTTCTTCATATATGAATGTTCCTACTCATAATTCTCACAACCTGTTTACAGTTAGGCTCTCAAACTTTAAACATAGACTCATTAACTATGGATTAGACATCTACAAAAGGATTCTTGAAATGATCAAGCACAGAAGGAGAATACATAGAAAGATCGGGTGCAACATTTTTCATTTCTGAGAAATTCTTACATCTGAGTAATGAGAGAGATTCTACTTACTTCTAAAAGTCTAATGACATCTAATTCTTCTCAAATCTTGTTCTCACATAATCTCTCTAATTTGCCCCGACATTTTCTTTGTATATATAGGCAAATTTTTTTACAAGCTCATGACCATACAAAAGTATATGATGAACTGACTCTAAAATAATGTACATATGTATACACATCCTTATCTCCTGGATATGCATTTCCTTCATGCTTCATGACTTGGTCTTTTCTTCAGTCCTTGACTTCAAGTCTTCACCCAAAACTTCAATTGTTGATTGCCCTACACCAACACTTTCTCTCTCTCTCTCTCTCTCTCTCTCTCTCTCTCTCTCTCTCTTTTGCATGGTGTGCTCTGACATTGGCCTCTTGTAGCAGCCTAAAGACTTGTTCTCTCCATATGATCAGGACCATGTAGCCATTGAAAAAGGAGGGATTGAGCGTGATCAAGACTCTGCCGCTGTCGAAAAAGAAGAAGACTCAAAAATCTCTTTCTCTCTCTCTCTCAACACTTCAGCATCACCCGTCTATAGTCATCCCTGCTGCCAAAAGTCCTACTTCTACTCTCTCTCTCTCTCTCTCTCTTTTCTCTCTCTCTCTCTTTCTCTCTCTCTCTCTCTCTCTCTCTCTCTCTCTCTCTCTCTCTCTCTCTCTCTCTCTCTCTTTGTTGATTTTCTTCTCCATCCCTTCGTGAACCAAGAACTGACCTCCATCTCTCTCTCTCTCTCTCTCTCTCTCTCTCTCTCTCTCTCTCGGACGCACTTGCATAACAACATTAGAAAAACATATAGTACACAATGTAAATATATATATATATATATAAATAGTAAATCACATACGTAGCTAACTTAACTCATAGTAATTCTACCACTTCACATGCATATACCTAATTCACACTAACTTTAACTTACACAAACACATGCAACTACATTCACATGACTCATACTCACGTGAAGGCTTATAGTTAGACACTCACATTTATGCACTTTATAATTTTTTAATTAATACATAATATTTTATTTAAAGTAAAATATTTTAGTTAATATATAATATTTTATTTAATACATAATCCAAATTCAACATTAGATATATATATAATTTTTTAAAGTGTAGATTTAATATCTAATCATGTAATAATTTACACACATATACATATAGTTATATAAGTTCTTAAGATAAAGTATTTTTTTTGGCTTTATTCTAAGGTGACTTGCATAAGCTTAGGATGAATTTAATCTTAACATTTATAGGTATACTTATCATAGTAAGCACATACATAGGGTTGATTCCACACATACACTAAGGGTTTCCGCACTCACAAGTAGATAAACTCATAGCGTTGAATTCACACATGGACTTCGGTTCTTACCCTTATTCATACTCATAAAACTTTTAAGCATTTATAGTTTATACAATCGCATAGATAGTTAGAATTTACGGAGCACATCAGTGACTATTCATGCACTCATAAATAAACACTCACATATAGATCAACAATTGTTTCTCTCTACATGAAGAATGGAGATAAGTCTTCAAAAGCTACACATAGATATATGCATCTGTTCACATCCACATGTAATAAATACAAGCATATAGTCATATAAACTTTTCAATACATTCTTACCCATGCTTCTAACATCATTGCTCATGCATACACATGACACATACTCATGCATACACACACATGGTCATGACTAATACATGGATAATCATAAGAGTTTGTTTACATGCAACTACTTAAGACTTCATAAACATAAATAATCTAAATGTCGAGATTTTTTATCAGTTTCAAATCTTCAAATCTTTGTTGCCTGCAGGTACTAAGAGAAATTAGTCAAATCAAAAAAATGCATCAAAAAAAAATTTGAGAGAGATAAAAGTTAACAATCTTGAAATCAAAAAGTTTTAATTTTTTTAATGTTTATTTGGATTTGGAAATCCCTCCGACAGCGGAAGAAGGTTTTTGTGAACGATTTCTTGTTTTACAATAGTTTCATCACAACTGTCAATGTTGATGGAAGATGGGAGATCAATATTGAGATATGCTTCCACATAAACTTGGACATGCCAACGTGCATGGAAACAATGAGAAGCAGCAGCAACATAAACGGGACCCCCAACTTCAGCTTTCCTCGCCATTAGCTTTTGCCAAGATGGGAGACAATGTCTTTGATGTTATCGGAGTGATCGTTGTTGATGGAAATAGTTCGTGTCTGCTACCGTTTCTTGCTGACATTCTTGCTGCGGTTGCGCTCTTTCTGTTGAGTGGGATGTCATTGTGTGCTACGGGATTGGTCCTCTTCAACACTTTGTTCCCTGTGTCGGTTTGCCGGCGCATGTTGCGCTCTCTCTCTCTCTCTCTCTCTCGCCATTGTTGTTCTTGAGCCTTGCCTATCGTCGTCGCCATTGGCGTCGCTTGTGCCTCACCTTCGCCACAGACATGGCTATCATGCCGGGGGCCTGCTGTATCGCCCATGGCAATAGACATGGCTATCATGCGGAGGGCCTGCTCTATCGCCCATTGCAATAGGACAACATGGTTTGTGTACATAAAGCTTTTTGAGTTTGTGCTTTAATTTGAGAAAAAATTAAGCTTGTTGGGTCGGAAGAGGGTATCGTGGAGATTACTGACTGTCTAGCCGACAACTTTTGAATATATATATATATATATATATATATATATATATATATATATATATATATATATATATATAAAGCTTTTGAATGCTCTACCTTTTGTTTTAGAATTGTTTGATTATCCTTTTGCTCTTGAAAAATGTAAAAGAGAGGCAAACAAATAAAAGGATACAGTAGAAAAATAAAAAATCAAAAGAAAAGAAGAGGAAATTATAAGAAAAAAAAGAGAGAAGTTAGATGACTATATTCTACAGTTTCTATGGCTTTTCTTGGGGTCTTCTCTCTCCCCCTTCCCCTCTCTCTCTATTGTTATCCTCTCTCTCTCTTTCTCTCCCCCTCTCTCTCGTTGTCTCTCCCTCTCCTCTCTCTCTCTCCTTCTTTCCTTTCCTCCTTTTCTCTCCCTCCCTCTCTCTCTTTCTTTCTCACTCTCTCCCTCCCTTTTTCCTCTTTTTTTCTCGCTTTTGCCTCTTTCTCCTATGGCCATTGCCTCTCTCGTTTTGTTTGAGCAAGGTGGTCCGGCCGCTGTCATTGTTGCCATTGGGAATTTTTTCTCCACTCTTTTTTATAAAAGGAAGTTGGGCAATAACCTACTCTCCCAGACTTCAATGAAAATAAAGGAAACAATTCTACAGGTGAACGAATCTAGCACCCATGGGACCCCTCGAATCCCACAAAGTTGATAACCCTCTCGTCCCCCTCATGCGGGACACACTTGAATTTAATCTTGTTGTTCTCGAGGAAAAACACTCTATGATGCCTAAAAGTTGGGGGCTTCTTACAATTGGAAATTCTTTTTCGTAGTAAGAAAATAGATTTCTCAATAGAACATTCTTTAGGAGGGTTTCTAGAATTGGAAGCACACCTCTCTCTCCAAATCTTCGAGAGGGTCTCACCTCTTATAACATTCTACAATGATGAGGAGAAGCCAATCACCTTGCCCACTAATGCTTGCTTCCAACTGATTTGTTCTTGTAGGAGCGAAATTTTTTCAAGGACTCACTAGATAGAGATAGATTTGGGGGCATGAGAAAAAAATATGTCCCAAATCCTCATTGCCGTGATGACACCACTTGCACCATGGTGGAGCCCCACAAATTTTGCTAGCCTTTATATTGGTCCAGACTCCCCGGAGGATTTGCCACATGAGCACCAACTTTTTTATCTCGATGAGGGGGTGCCAGAGAGACATGGACTTCAAATCCCATCGCAAGCCCATCCAAGTAAGACACCACTTCTTATTAAGCATGATATGATAGTCCAGATTCTCAGGGTGAAGCTCACAACTGATAATCAAGCTTGCTAGACGAGATATAGCATCAATGTGTTATTCACCAAACTTTGATGGTCTGAGCCTCTAATTTTTCCTAATAGTCTAATACTTCTTCTTGGTATTCTTTTTTTTTCAAGCATAGCCTTGAGCACTTCTATTTGTTAAACAATTATTTCATGTTCCATTTTTGTACTATCAATGGTACTTTGAACGGTACTTTCTTCTTCAAAAATCTGTCCAACATTATTTATTAATTGTAAGTCATTAATAGTTGGAGCACTAATTGGTTGCTATTTTAGGGCACTATTGGGGAAATAATATTTAGAAAATCTAAAATTCTACAATCAATGATTCATGTTAGATGTTTATTTTTCATTATGAAATTTCTAAACTAGCCTTTGGGAGCACCTTCCATTTGCTGAGCTTTTGTTTTGGTTTCATTGATGGTAACTATCTTCAATCAAACGTAACTATCTTACTTTTAAGCATCTAAGGTGTGCATTACTTCGAGATAGAGTTATGCATGTTATAAATAGTTTATTGAGTTTTTTTTTAGATACAGAAGCAATTGAATATAATTTGTATTGATTGAAGTATTCCAATCTCTTCCAACATAAAAAAGAAACACTACTTCTCAATAGACTATTGAGACTAGTCTTACTCGAGCTACATATATTAATCATTTGTATCTAATTTCTCAGATTTTAAAGAGATTATACATATGATTCAACACCCACTCATTATATTAAGTGAGGGAAAAAAATGAGATTATAATAAAATGAAATTATCAAAATAATAAATATTCTCTATCATTAAATTAATAGCCTGTTAGCTGAATCATATTATTTTTGGGCAAGGTATATGTAAATCAAGATTATGTGTCATCTATCAAGAAGCAAGGTTAAACAAACAATGAATTTCCATATAATTAATCATGTAGTAAACAAGCTAATGAAAACGGAGGATGTTCATGGCATTAGGAACAAGACTCCTGTAAATATGGAAGTCTCAAAATAGTATTCACACTTAGAAACTTACTCTATATCACAATAATTAAATTTTAGATTCCTAATTAACCAATTGGATTCGAAATCTATGTGAAACTTTTTTGGCTAAAATATTACTTTTTTAGGTTCTTCTTTATTTATTTTAAATTTAGATCTTCATCTATACTTAAATTTACTACGGTTGATCCTTAAATTTCAAACCCAAGCTTCACCTAGGTCATTTATAAAAAATGTACTTGTTGATATATTTAAGTAGTGATGTGTGTGAACACACTAGGACCGCCAAGGCATTTTTTTCCCTCTTTAGGAGGTTTTTTCCCTCGGCTTGTATATACACCTATTGCCCTAAAGGGTTACTTATCTTTGTACATTCCAATGATAATACATTCAGTATTGTGTGTTATGCACCAAGCTTCATCTTCCTTGTGTTGTTCATGTGCTTCCACAGATGTCTAACTCCAACAATTGGTATTAGAACAGGTCGCCCCTTCGTCTAGGATGTCATCATCACCCCTCTGGTCACAATCTCAGAATCATACAAAATTTGGTGTGTAGGCTGTTTCCTCTTTTGTGCCGAAGATATATACATGTTTCGGTTTTCTAGTATAAGCATCTCAAAGTCTTCTACAGGTTTAGCAGAACTTGTCAGGGTAGTACTATTCAATGTTTTTAGGTACAATCATTTTTCTACATCAGGGTATTTTAGTTAGTGGCCATGGCTGAAAGTAGTGATGTATTTTGTATGTTGGTTATTGAGGATAAGTTGGATGGTATGAATTACCCATTGTGGTCTTATATGATGCGTCATGTATTGGTCACAAAAGGATTCTGGAACATTGTGCAAGGTGTTAAAAAACATCCTATTACACTTCCAAATACAGGCATTGAAGCTGATGTAGATGGCATCAGTAGATTCATGTTCGTGTTGCGGTTCATGTTGCACCTATTGTAGAGCAAATTCGCTGGGATAGCAGAGATGCTCAGGCACATACATTGATAGCCTTGTCTTTCAAATGTGCCATTATTCCTCACATTCACTCTTGTAGAACTGCTAAGGATCCATGGGATACACTTACCACATTATTCCAGGCTAGGAATGAGGCTCGTGTTGCTTACTCAGAAAATAGATGGAGAGTGAGCATATGAATGAAGGTGATTCTATGGACAGTTTTTTAACAAAGATCAAAGATTTGAAGGAATAATTAATTTCTATTGATGAAGCCTTTCCTGATAGTTCACTTGTTCACATTGTTCTGTGTTGGTGCAGGACAATCAACAATTGATGATTTGGACATGGATTGAAGTCGAACAATAAATCAAATATCAAATTCTAAGGCTTGAAGATTAGTGCATGGTCAAAAAATGAAGACTTGTATATACATGTACATTAAGCTTAAAATTAGTTCACTTATATCTTTGTAATGGTGACGTTTGGATCATGTCTCAAGATCTACTGAATCTTTTGAGAAGTTTAACTTGGAGAAGGTATGCAACCTTTAGGTGACACCTTGTACAAAGTTTCATTTGAAACTTTACACATTTGATCAGTCAATGAGTGGATAAAGTGTAGCAGACTTTTCTAAGTAATCAGTTTCTTCACAATTAGCTCAAATTTTGATAATTTGGTATTGGTCTTCCAAAATTAGTTGAGTTTTTGAGTTGTTCTTGATATAGAGATGCTCTAACATCAATGATAACTTGTTGTTTTGGAGATTAACACTCTCCATCAGTGGTATCAGAGTAGGAGTCATCAGAATTGAAGAAAGAAGGACCCCGACTATTGCAGTTATACAGAAATCAACCTTTGAAGATTCAAAAGGTGAAAGTTTGAAGTAAAAGCTAGAAAAGGAAGCCAGACACTATCAAGAAGATCAAAAGGAACTATATTCAAAGTAAAGGTACATTCATTATTCACAAAGCTTGAAGAATTTATATAGAACTCTTGTTGAGTTTGCAAGGTCAATGATGAAGGAGAAAAATTACCCTAATTATTTATGGGTTGATGCTGTAAATACAGCCATACTTGGTTAATAGGCTACCATGTAAAGCTTTGCAGGGTATGACACCATATGAAGCTTGGTGGGATAAGAGACCTACCCTAGATCATTGCAAAGTGTTTGGATGTTTGGCCTATGCATATGTCCCATCTCAGTTGAGGCATAAATTGGAACCTAAAGCTGAAAAGTATGTGTTCATTGGTTATGATGATAAGAGGATGGGTTATAGGTTGTGAAGTCCATCCACAAAGCGATTTCTTGTGTCTAAGGATGTTACATTTGATGAGCAAGGTACTTGTTATGCAGATACAATTAATATTCATGCAGGTGATGAAGAAGTCGTGACCCAAAGGAAGGGGAAATCAAAGATTCATATTCATGATGATGAAGAGATTTTTGATGCTTAGATTGATAACGAAGAGATGCCAAGATTTGATCCGAAATATGAAGAACCAAAGACTTCAAAGAGTGGAGAAGCTAGAAGGTCAACAAGGAACAGAAAGCAACCCATAAGGTACAGTTATGATACATCATTTTTTACTACTAGATATTATGCTTATATGGTGAAAGTAGAAGAAGATCCTTCTACATATGATGAGGCAAAAGGTAAAGAAAATTGCGAGAAAGCTATGTAAGAGGAGTATGATGCATTAATGGAGAATGAGACATGGGATTTGGTTCGTAAACCAAATTAGCATAAGATCATTGGATGCAAATGGGTCTACAAGACAAAGAGGTATGCAAATGGAAGTGTGTCTAGATATAAAGCTAGACTTGTTGTGAAAGGGTATGCTCATATGTATAGATTATGATGAGACTTATAGTCTTGTGGCAAAGATGAAAACTATAAGGACTCTCATAGCTATTGCTGCATGTGAAGGTTGGAAGATATGTCAATTAGATGTGAAGAATGCTTTTCTAAATGGTTAAATTTTAGATGATGTTTTCATGCAGCAACCAAAAGGTTTCAAGGATAAAAGGTATCCAGAGTATGTATGTAAGCTCAAGAGATCTTTGTATGGTTTGAAGCAAGCCCCAAGGGCATGGAATTATAGAATTGTGAAGTTCTTGAAGGACCTTGGTTTCCAAATGTCTTAAGTAGATAGTAGCTTGCTTGTTAAAGCAAGTGATGATGGGTTCATTTACATGTGCATATATGTTGATGACATAATTCTTACAGGAACAGTTGAGAAGGGCATACAAAGTCTTAAGAAGCAAATGGAGAAAGAGTTCAAGATTAGTGACTTGGGAGACTTGTCATATTTCTTGTGCATGGAAATTTCATATACTCAACATGGAGTGTATGTGACTCAAGAAAGGTATCTGGAGAACTTGCTAATCAAGTTTAAAATGGAAGATTGAAGGGTAGCACCTACTCCAATGGAGGTGAATCATAAATTGAGCAAATATGGAGGAGAAGAATTCAAGGATAGGAAGCTATATCAAAGTCTGGTTGGTAGTTTAATCTATGCTACATTAAATAGGCCTGATTTGTCATATGCAGTTGGAGTATTGTCTCAATTCATGCATTGTCCTAGGAAAGAACATTGGGTTGCAGGACAAAGGGGGCTAAGGTACATTAAGGGTACACTCAAAGAAGGTTTGTATTATGGATTCACATCAGATACAAACATCAAGATATATAGTGACACAGATTGGGCGTGTAATCCTGATGATAGGAGATCAACTTAAGCATATCTATGTTATGTGGGAGATAAGTTAATCTCTTGGTGTTCTAAGAAGCAACATACACTTGCTTTGTCATCCATGGAAGCAGGTTATAAAGGTATGGATGAAGTTGCAAAGGAGATTATATGGTTGAAGACTCTCATGAAGAGTTTTTGTCACCTACTATTCATGGAGATAATATGAGTTCATTGTATCTTGCTGCTAACCCTGTATTTCATGCCAGAACTAAACATATTGAGATCTAATATCATTTCTTGAGAGAGAAGGTGAGATAAAGATATTGAAGTCATACATACTTTTACAAAAGATCAGATTGCAGATATGTTAACCAAAAGCTTCGATAGACCTAAGTGTTAGGTATAAAGAAGACGGAGAAAATCACAATTGATGATTGAGGGGGAGTTGTTGGTTTAGGACAATCAACAATTGATGATTTGGACATGGATTGAAGTCAAATAATAAATCAAAGATCAAATTATGAGGCTTGAAGATTAGTGCATGGTCAAAAAATGAAGATTTGTATATACATGTACATTAAGCTTAAAATTAGTTCACTTATACCTTTGTAATTGTGTCGAGTTTGTACATATATGCCTATATATACAAGTATAGAGTTGGGACAAATATGTGAGAAGAGATATAGAACAAATATAAATGATTAGAAGAAGAATATGTGTGATGAATGAATGAGATTCATCAAATCAATTGTGTTGGGGGGATTCTTGTGCAGAAAGGGATTTGAGAGTTTGTAGGAGAAGGGAGAAAGATAAGAAGAAAGATACAGACACTAGAAGCTTTTGTAGATTGATTATAAGGGGAAAAGTACAATGGTGATGCACAATACAATCCAATGCTTTTTGTGAAAAAATACCAAAGAGTGCACAATCACAAAGTACAAAATACCCAAGGGTCTTGTTGCTGCGGACCTCGTGTGCACCAGGCCTCCACCTTCTCCAAGCTTGCACTTGTGCACACCTTGCACTCAAGCTTCCAATAGGGGGAGGGATGGACACCTTCTGTCGGTGTGCACACAACTTCAATAGGACCTTGGAACCTTTGGTTGTATGGCTTAGCACTTCTCTGCACACTTCTGAGTCACTCTTCATGCACACCTTGCACTTCACTTCTCTGCGTCGCACACACACTGTATGTCTCTTACACTCCCTTAGTCTAGACTATGCTCACCTTGCTTAGTCCTCAAAGAATAATGCCTTGCCTTGATTTGAGTGTCGGTTCACGTACGCACCTAACTGCTAGAGTATCTTGGTGCTCACTTTGATGTCCCAAGATTGTCTCCAAAAGTGGGCAGCCAACAAATCCCTCTCTTGTCCTGTAGTGACTTTAGACTAAAACAAAAATTTTAATTGGGGGGCCATACTTTCACTTCTGCATACGTTGTTGCTTCACATACCTTCACATTTTGCCTTTTAATTCCTCAAATGTGCACCTAAGAGAGGGTTTGACTGAATCTTCTAAAACACTTTGAACCTTAGAGAAATTACAGAAATACCTCTCTAGCCTGCAACCAACTTTCTGCAATGATGCCCTTTGTGAGCAATTAATTGTGCACTACCTGTACACCTTGACACCCAAACTTTGAACGCTTAGACTTTGCCCATGTTGACTTTGATCTTGAATGCATTGACTTTGACCAATTTGACTTTGACGTTTTGACTTGACTGAAGTTTACTTTGACCAATATGACTTTTATGGGCTCAACAGTTGCCCACCACCTAATGGGCTCTCCGTCTCGAAGAGCTACAACCAAAACTCTGAGCAGAGATTACATCAGTATTCCCTGTGCTGCAAAGCTTCAAAAGGACACCTGAGCAGCTACCAAGTCCATCAAGAGGACCAGAGAACAACCACCAAAGAAGAACCAAAAGTGGAAATTTTGCATAGAAAAGCAAAGGATGGCGAATGGAGGGTAGGAAGGAGGGGGAAGGGAGGGCTGAGGGGTCTGAGATCGAGAGGGCAGGGAGGAGTAAGGATGGGGCTGGGTAGAAGGTTAAAGCGAGGGTGAGGGAGTAGGATTATGGATTCTGGAGAGGGCGGAAATGATAAAATATAAAAGCTACAGAGGGTGCATATGTAAAAATGTAAAGCCTATGGTAAAATAAGGTGAGGATAGACCATGTGGACCATCAATCTAATGAAAAACACGTGGTAATTGTGCAAAAAACATGTGTGTTTTGACCAAAAGTAAGATAAAAGTTGTGGTTTTGAAAAGTTAAGTCAAAAAATGAATTCAAAAGTGCCAAAAGACATGAAAATGACTCCAAGTTTGAAACAAATGGCCATCCGAGGTGCAATTCAGAGCCAAAAACATTGGACCATGAAAAAAAAAAAATATATATATTATTACACACACACACACATACATACACACACACACACACACACACACACATATATATATATATATATATATATATATATATATATATATATATATATATATATATATATATATATATATATATATATATATATATATATATATATATATATATATATATATATATATATATATATATATATATATATATATAGTTGTTTTTTTTGGTTAAACACACATGGGGTTGAGCTTAAGAAAAAAGAAAAAACAAATTAAAAGTAAATAATTAAATAATTAAAATAGTAAAAAAAAGAATAAAAAATAAAAATAAAAGAAAAAATGAAAAATAACCCACGAGGGGCGGGGGGAAAACTTAAAATAAAAAAAATAAAGTAAAAATAAAAGAAAAGAAAAATAAAAATAAATAAGTAAAATAATAAAAAAGTTAAAAAATGGGGAGCAGGGGGGCTAAGAGAGAGAGAGGGCTTTTTTTTGGAAAAATAGTTCTAGCCTCCAAGAGGCTCTCTTTTTTTTAAAAATACCCTAAAAATATAAAAAAATACTAAAAATCCAAAATAAATTAAAAAAATGCAAAAAAATCAGGAAAAATTCTCAAAAAATTCCCAAGCATTTTTAGGTCATTTCTCACTCAAAACCACAGAGAGCTTCCTTTATTCTTCCCTTTTATCAAGAAAATGGCATTGAAAAAGATAAAACGATGCTAAAATTTTTTCTAAAAATGCCTTAAAATTCCCAGAAATTTCATAAAGCTTTTTCTCATACAAAGGTTGTGAAATGGCTTCTAAGTTGCATAAAAATCAAGGAACAAGCATGAAAATGGATAAAAACTACTAAAATGTGATCAAAATGATATGAGAAGGCTGTGTACAACCTGGACAAATTTTGCAAGTTCCAGGTGATCCGTAAATCTTCAATTATGTTGATGATAGGCCTTGAGCCTTGATATATTGACCAGTGGTACGACCTCTTCTTTTAGATCTCTAACTCCACTGCAACCCAATTCAGCATTGTCTTAATTTGATAAGGTCCTTCCCAGTGTGGAAGCCATTTTCCCGTTATTTGTGTGTGGATTTGAGGTTTATGGAGAAGAACTAACATGCCTGTGTGTAAGTTATTGTTCCACAGATTCCGATCATGTGCCTCCTTCCTCTTCATTTGAGTCTCTATCAATTGTTTTGCAGCATGTAGATGTATCTCTTTCACTTTGTGCAGTGCTCCAAGCCTCTGAGAGACACCACAATCTTTCTTTCCCTGCATGAATGCCAGTTTTGATGACCCATGTAGAAATTCAAAGGGTTCAATAGGCAATATCCCATAAACCAATTGGAATGGAGAATATCCAATGACTTCCTTGTAAGCTAATCTGTATGCCCATAGGGTACCTTGATAAGCTATGCCCCAAGAAGTGGGTTGTAATATACATTCCTTCCTTAACATGTAATTAATACCTTATTGGTGGATTCTGCCTGTCCATTAGCTCTTGGATAATAGGCACAAGTGGTCCTATGTAGGATTTTGTACCTGTTAAAAATTTCATGTAGGACCTTGTTCACAAAATGAGTACCTTGGTGTGTACAAATTTCAAGGGGGCATCCAAATCTGCAAATGATGTTACTATAAATGAAATCAGCAACAGTTTGAGCCGTGCAATCAGGGGAGGCAGTAGCTTTATCCCACTTTGCTGCATAGTCACTGGCGATCAATAGATACTTCTCTATCTTTGGAACCGACATAGGGTAGATGGACCCTATGAAATCTAGCCCCCACTTCTCAAATGGTTTCCAAGAAGTGGAAATAATCAAGGGGTTGTTCCTCTACTTTGTTGGCTTGGGTCCACACCTCTGAGAAACATCACATGCTTTTCCCCATTCCTCTGCATCTTTGAATAATGTTGGCCACCATACGCTAGCATCAAGGATTCTCTGACTCATAATGTGTCCTGGAAGGTGCCCACCACCTGTTCCTTCATGTGCAGATTTAAGGACTTCCCTCACTTCTTCTTCTTCCATGCACTTTCTAAACATGTTATCTTTTCCCTGTCTATATAATTTTCCCTCAATAAAGGTAAAATGTCTGCTCTTGATGAGCAACCTCTTTCTTTGCACCGCACTTGCCTTCTTTGGATATAATCCAGTTTTAATAAGACTCTTGATGTCATCATACCAACCTTGAGCTTGTACAGTGAACGAATTAGCATATGGAAAATCATCATTTACCCCAATTGCTTGATCCATCATGTTGATACTGGATAGGTGGTCTGCCATGACATTTTCTTTACCTACTCTATGGTCTATAGAAAAATCAAATTCTTGGAACAAAAGTAGCCACCTCCATATCCTCCCAGTCGCTTGTGGCTTGTTCAATAAGTACCTGAGTGGTTGGTGATCAATGATGATAACAAATTTCACACCTAGCAAATAATGAAGAATCTTTTGTACAACGAAAACCATTGCTAGGGCCTCGCTTTCTGTGGTGCTATAATTTTTTCAGTCTTAGACAAAATTCGACTAGCATACTGAATAGGTCTATCAAGTTTGTATTCTTCACTATGTTGGGCCAAAACAACACCCACTGCATATGCACTGGCATCTACATGTACATGAAAATGTTTTGACCAATCTTATGTGATAAGAATTGCTGCAACCACCAATTTGGACCTTAATGCCTGATAAGCATTCTCTTCTTCTTCTTCCCATTTAAAGGGTACTTCTTTACTTGTAAGTCTAGCTAGTGGCGTGGCTATTTTTGCATACATTTTGATCAATCTTCTATGGTACCCAATATGCCCCAAGAAGCTTTGAATCACTTTAGGAGATTTGGGTTTAGGTAATTTTAGTATAGAAATAATTTTATCAGGTCCGGAGCCATACCTTTAGCCAATACCACATGTCCCAAGAGGGTTCCTTCTATCATGAGGAAATGACATTTATTTGGGTTTAGCTTTAGTTTAGTCTCCCTGCATCTTTTAAAAACATTCTGCAACTGTCTCAAGTGATGGTCCAAGCAATCCAAAGGGGTATCTTTGTGAGATCCTAAAAATGAAGAAAAGTCATCCATGAAAATTTTGAGTGTTTCTAGCAATAAGGGTCCAAAAATGAGGTTGACAGTCCTGTTAAAGGTGGTTGGAGAATTTTTGAGTCCAAATGGCATTTTTACATACACATGTGCCCCAAGGTGTGATAAAAGTAGTCTTTTCATGATCATCTCTGTGGATGGATATTTGTTTATAGCCACTAAAGCCATCCATAAAGCTATATTATGCATGTCTAGCCACTTCTTCGATGACTTGCTTTGCAAAAGGCATGGGGAATCCATCTGGAATGGTCACCTTGTTGAGTGCTCTAAAGTCAACACAAATCCTGATTTTGTTGGTATTCTTCTTTGGTACTATAACCATTGGTGAAAGCCATTCTGAGTGTTCCACTGGAATGATGATTCCTGCATCCTCCATCTTCTGTATTTCTACATAAACAGCTTCAGCATATTTTGGGTTAAGCCTATAACTCTTTCCTCTTATTGGTTTGGCTCCATCAACAAGAGGGATTCTGTGCTCTCCATAATTGGCACGCACTCCTTTTAAGTCTTTATAATGCCATGCAAAAACATCTACATAGTGTGTCAAGAAAGATTTTACCTTTTCAAGCAGCTCTGGGTGGCTCCACAACCCCTTGATGATCTAGACCCTCCTCTAAATATATCTGTGTGAGTTCTTGCCCTTTCTTTTGTACCCACGTAATGTCTTTACCCCAGTCATGAATGACACTTGCATTGCATCAGCCATGGTCTTCCAATCAAGAGGGAATATCCCCCCTCTACCTGGGGCAGTCTTAATACCACAAAATCCAAAATGAAAAGATTATCGTGTACTTCTAGTGGAACTCTTGGGATCACCCCCATAGGCCTTACTTTGCTTTGATCTGCCAAAGTAACGATGAAGTGGGCTAGTCTCGATGGATGTAGGCCAAGCTTCTCCATGGTATGCTCAGGCATCAAATTTGTGCCAGACCCACCATCCACAATGACCCCTTGTAGCCTTAATCCTTTAATTGTTACTGTCAATCTAGGACTCTTATAGTCGATGAGAGGTGCTTCCTCTACACCATTCCCTTGGCCTAAGGTAGTAGTCTTGGCCACCAAGGTGGATGAGGAAGCCTCATCAATAATCTGCAATACTTCATACCTGAATTTTGCATCCATGTTTATCAACTCAAGAATACTAACCTTTGTTTTAATTGACTTGAATAATCTTGAAGCTCCGGATTCCCTAAGGTCAATTTTGATGTTTGATTTCTCAAGTTCCTTGTGGGCCCGGCTATATGCATTCCCAATGAAATCGTTAGTTTCTAAAAAATCTTCTTTTTGTGTGACCTCTTCACATTTTGTTGAACTTCCTTTCTCTTGTTTTACATCTTCATATTTATCAGATTTGCTCTAATGTACCCTTTGATCTTTGTCACTTCTAGAGGTAATTGATCCCTAGTTTGGTTCTTCTAGAATTTTCCCTTTGCTTCTTGTCTGCATGACCATGGAGTCAATTTCTTCTAATTGTACCACTCTAGTGGATGGTGATTGTACAACAGTGGCTCCTTTTGCTTCTCCATGATTATTTAATGAGATAATTTGTAGATGGGGAACAGATGTAGATGCTTTGTTTTGTGGGAAACAATTTGTATAATGATCCCTGGCATCTAGGCAGTTCCTGCAAGGGGGAGCATTTTTTTGGCAGGGTGCATTAGGTTAAAGAAAAGCACCAAGTCCCGAGTAATGGTCATTCCCTTAGAGAAGTAATACATTGCATCTGAACCTTTGAGGCCTCAATAGATGCATGCAGCAAAAAAGAAGTAAAGAGGCTCCAAAAAATACAACAGGGTCAGATGTGTGAGCACAAAGCAATATCCAAAGACCAAAAGCTAGAAAGAGGTCGGGGCTGAAAAGTTGAAGAGGGTGACTAAGAGTATCACATTCTTAGCCACTGGATGCGTGCATGGCAGCGTGACTTAACACAGCAACCCATATTTATGAATCTAAGGAATACCAAGGGGAGTACAAGAGCAAAGGACTTAGATCGGATAAGGTAACAAATTCACTGACGCTCCTTATCGCTTCTTCGACCACTGCATGCGTGTATTAAGGAGCTACAAAAGAGCTATAGACAAGAAGCAAATCCTGTCAAGGGATGACAGAGACAAAGAGGGGGAGAGTGTTGCAGAGGAAAGAAGCACAAAAGAGGAGCCCCAAAAATTTTCAAATTACGAGCATAAGTTTTATTCTTCAAGATCCTATGAAATTCCCTTGAAGCTATGTAAATGCACTAGAGGAGTCCTCTAGATGCATAAGCCCAAATCATTGTACCATAACTCTTGTAAAATAGTAGGAAATTAGAGTTAGTCAATAAAAGTGCCACTCTCTTGTGTGAAAGGACCATTTTTAGGGCACATGTATATAAGTGACTTTGTGACTCTTGTAAAAGGCTTTTTGCCATTGTGAAAGTTGAAGAAGAATTTCGAATTCCCTTCTTTCCTACTGATTTCCTCCATCCCCATGATCTTTTGTGTGTGTGTAATGCTTGAAATGTGTGTGTGTAGGATTGTTGTCTATCCCCTCCCATCTGTTTTGAACTATTGTAGTGTGTGTGTGAGCCATTTACGAGCTGTGGAGCAAGTGTTGGTGTTTCCTGCCATTCACTATTTTGCTCATAACTTGAAGTGGGTTTGTGAGATTCCACTAAAAATACCACCAAATTGATATGAAGATCAATGTTGCTATAGAATCCATTTTGAGATATCACACATAGCTTGAGATACAAGATCCAAAGTTGGCTTGTTGTTTGTTTCTAGAAATCTATCAATTTCCTACCTACCATCTTTCCACTTGCATATCCCAAGACTGGAACTAAATTGGTGCAATATTTATGGTGATCATAAACTTCATATTGTGTAGAAAGTTTCACCATTTCAGATCAACCCAAAATGACAAATGGATAGAGATATATGGGTGGTGTAAGATTGCATACATAAAAGGTGTGCTATCTTGAAATTTCTCCTAAATTGTAGGAACACTTTTCCAACTTGGCATTGACTTCAAGTGTCATTTATTCATGACAATTTTTGATGTGGAAAGCATATTAATTTCCTCTAAAGATGTAAAGAACCACCTATTTGAAGCGATGGTGTGGTTTTGCATATTCCAACAATACGTATGTTACATAAATACAAAGTTGCATACATAAAATCATACTTAAATACATATATACATGCATAATTTACATACATCAATGCATATATATATACATACATACATACATATATACATATCTAGTTAACATATGTACATACATACATACATACATACATACTTGCATACATACATACATTCACTAATAGTGCATGAGTAGAAAAATATAATGAAGGGAGAGGTAGTAAACGTTAGCTTCTCTCTCACATGAAAGTTATGGTCATACTATTATATTTGTTATGAATATTGTTATGCAAGTTCAATTAGTATACACTTGTGCCTTCACATCCTTGCAGAAGCCTACAAAATCCTTAGATTGTATTCATTTTTTAATTATCTTTTTCAATACTAGCATGTAAACAAGCCGATATAGTGATGTGTATATGGAACACTATAATGACATGTATACCGATACTTTTTTGTTTTTATAGAAATATAATTATTTCATGTGTTTGGATTTTGATGTGCTTATGGAAACTTATACCAACCAACATATGGATGGACATTTGAATGCATGCACCAAATATTAGTGTGCCTTAAGAAATTTATTATGATGTCCATATTTTTTCTCATGTTTGCATAGCCACATATATTAAGATGTGAACTACAATGCTTGATATAAAAATACACATAAAAGAACATCGATTACAATGTATTCTACATGTATGTATGACATATGTATGTAAGTGTGAATGCATGTATGTATATGTGTATATGTGTATATTTGTATAATTGAGGTTGTGATGGTAATGCTAGTATCCTCTTGTATATGTATGTTTGTGTGTGTGTATATATATATATATATATATATATATATATATATATATATATATATATATATATATATATATATATATACTGAACATCTAGAGGATGTTCAAGATAGTGATTCACACAAGAAAGATCTTCTTCGAGTCCTATTAGGCTAATTCCATAGTCATGCAATTCTGGGAAGCTTGGGGCCAACCATTTGAGGCAACCGAGTAAGCAATTTAGGAGAACTCTGTCTTGGGAGTCTAAAAGCAATCCCATCCTCAGATTCTAGAAGCAACCATGAGCAATGTGCCAACCGGCTCTGGAAGCGAGTGCCAATCTCACGGAACCAAAGCGTTGCCCAAGTTATTGTTATGTGCCCGTGAGGATTCAGATGTCATACCTCACGGAACCAAAGTG
Organism: Ceratopteris richardii; assembly: GCA_020310875.1. Taxonomy (NCBI): domain Eukaryota; kingdom Viridiplantae; phylum Streptophyta; class Polypodiopsida; order Polypodiales; family Pteridaceae; genus Ceratopteris; species Ceratopteris richardii. Next base: position 105,169,970 of record CM035439.1, on the reverse strand, counting down.
CTACCTAAGTTATTGTTATGTGTCTGTGAGGATTCAAATGTCATAGAAGCATTGAAGACAGGGACATTAACTACAACTGACATTCTCACCACCAACGTATGGTCACCATCTATAATGCCGTTCTAGGGGCACGAATGCAAGATCTTGGTATCCCACATATGTGCGAATGGACAAATGGGGAGTCAAAGCTATTGTGATGCAGAATGATGAAACCATGCATTTTCAATGGTAAAGAAGGCCTTTGGGTGAAACAAAACATCATAAAAGATATGCATATGCAAGAGGGGATACTCACAAGAGATACACAAGGAGAGAGATGCACACAGGGAGGCAGATGCATCCACGCAAGACACATGCTACAAGTGCATGCATATCTAGAAGCTATAGAGGAAGCTAGACATAGCATGCATGAATGAAGGTCAAGCCAATTAGAAGGTAATGCTAGAGGATAAAGGAGACACAATTGAAGGATAGATGGGTAGATGCATAGGGGAGGAGGCAAGGGTTGTGACCTCGGATAGTTGATGGTTTTTGGAGGATAGAGAAGATGCCTAATGGTGTCAAGGAGGAAGACGAACATGATGGTTGTGGGTGGTGAGTGTTGATTAAGTATCAATGCGTGCACTAGAGGGACGACAATTGGAGAGGCTTGGGTAGCAACATTGGATGGAAGATGGCAATCACTGGATTCAAACCTTCAAAGTGAAGGCTGCTAGGCTTGGGTGCTCTAAAAGCCTATGTTTAGGGTATGATGTGACACCATAGAACAGCATGCAGTCCAAACTCGTGGGGTGTTGATTCTTGTAGTGGGGCTGGTCGAAGGCAACCCATGGATGACAGAAGGTGGGAGATTCAACAGTCTTGCACTTCCACCCTTCAGACTTAGAGACAAAAAAAAGCTTCTTCCTTCGTTCGGTCTTGTAGTGGTTCTTTCTGAGGGTGGAAAGTGTTGGATTCAATATCATATGGTCCAAACAATGGTTCAATAGTTCAAACAAAAGTTCATATTATTCTATTCCATTTATGTGCAATACGCTTATATTGTACCGTACATATTTTTTACGGAACAAGGGGCGGGTAGCAATGTTAATAGATGAGAACCCTTACAAGCTACGCACCCGGGATCAATACCTGCCAGGCCCAGTGCGACGATCTTTTCTAAGATAGCTTTATTAAAAAGCTTTTGGGAGCGACGTCGATGATTTTGGCACATCTTTTCATTGACGGACAAATAGAGCGATCGCGTAGTTTTTTCTTAGCGAAGGAAGCTTTTAAGGTATGCTTTTCAAGAGTCTCAAAACTATATAAGGAGGACATACTCATTGTATATTTACTCACTCAAAGATCTAGAGCTTGGAGATCTTCTTGAATACAGAGTGTTCTAACACTCTTGAAGGAGGTGAAGTTTTGGTGAAGGAGAGGCTACTCTCATCGCAGCAAGAAGTCTTCTACGAGGTGGTGGTAACTATCTTTTGTGAGTTAACCTTGTGGTTGATTTACAATTTCGTTACACTATTTTATTAGCTTCGTTGCTTCGTTCTCTTCACACACACTTAGATTATTTCGACATAATCTAAATTTTATATCATCATCTTCTTATTCTTCCATTAGTGAGTGCACCACTTTATATGGTTGAGTAGTACTCCCATGTTGTAATTTGGACATCTATTATTTTTAGTGAAGTAAGCATCCAGCTTACGTTCTCTATCCTTGTCTCAAGATCTCTTTCTTTTTCTATCTCACTTCTCATCTTGTCAATTAAGTTGTGTATGCTCAAAAGGTTTTAGTATTGGAACGATCTTGGGGCCCCAAATTCCAACAGAAAGGTTACCCACGTTCAGAAGGTGTCAGTATCTATGACAAAACATCCCACTTAGCATAAACTTCTATATTACTTTACTAAGGAGTTTGACGGATCGATATTACGTTATTAATCTTTTCGCGTATGACAATGATGAAAACTTCTAAATATGTATGCTTATGAGAAAAGGTTCCCTCAATGTCGAACTATATAAGGAGTGGATGGATTCATGTGGTTGTATAATTCCTCGTTAAGTAATCTCGTTAAGTAATCTAAGGTCTTGGTTCTAACAAGCAATTGTAATTCTTGTTGTGCTCGATATTTCTATCTGGTTTTGTACGAGTTGGCTATATAGTCTAGTATGCCGCAAGGTGATTGTGCTGTAGGCCGAAAAAATGAAGAATGATATGGGTAACCCCAAGTCATGATGAGCATGCTGCCACCCTAGTCTCCTTATATAGAGTTGGCTCTAGTAGAACTGCTTGCCACCCTAGTCTCCTTATATAGAGTTGGCTCTAGTAGAACTGCTGGCACTGTATAAATTCTAGCATGCCTTGTGGGTTTAGGGATTGGTAGAATTGATGACTAGGGCTCGCTATCTATGACCCAAACTTGCTTGACACCTACATCGCCTAGTCCTAAACAAAGCATCACCATGTGAGGAAGACTCAAGTCACAAAGCTAGGATGACCTAGAAACGGCTCAAGGAAACTTAGTAGCACTTCTTTCTAGAATTAATAATAATTTTCGTATTTTCAAAGGAGCTTCAACAATAGACTAACAACAACATTCGACAATTTTTTATCTCTTGTAAAAGTAGAGGATTAATAGGGAAAACAAATGCCTTTATGGCTCTATTTCTAGCAATTCTGTTCCTATGCTGAAGCCACAAAATTCTATAAAGCAAGTTCTAGACGCTAGAGAATCTTAGTATGAGAAGAGAGGAGAATTTTCCAGAGTTGATGACCTAGTCAAAGGTGTTGTTGGCAAAGCTGCTTGAGGCACCTATACATTTTCTAATTAAGAAGGGTTTGGAAAATGTGCTACCCATGAGCACATCGCACAAACTTAGGGATCTTCTAGAACCAAGTGCCCCCCTTGAAGAATTTGTTGCCATGGCCACAAGAATGGAACATGCTTGAATACATTTCAATGACACTCCATCACACCTTGAGAGGTGGGCTGACATCAATGCGCAATGATAGTCTACAAAAGAAGAAGCGGTGGTCAAACTAAGAAGGGTGATTGAGGCACTAAGAGAACATGAGGCAAGGGCAAGTCTCTGGTGCACCATATTCCACTAGCAGTGGCATCCACAAATCAAGTGTCCAAATAAGGTAGTTTTCTAATACTGTTGGAAGTGGATTCATGAGGCCAAACATTTTCACTAGAGGATAATGCTATAGGCAATTGCTTCTTACTAATCCAAGAGCAAATCCTAGACCCTAAAGAAAACCAATATCCAAAAATTGATTTTATGGTATTAATATCTACCACCAAATGTGAATCACAATATCTAGCCACAAATTATCCTTTTTCATAGATAATACCATAATCACTAGTTCCTTTCACGTACATGAGTATCTACATACTTGCCTTCCAATAAATTTGGCAAGGGAATTAGAGAACCTACTTACCACTCCAATAGCATCGGAGACATCTCCTCTGCTATTGCACAAGTAGATGACACTTCCAAATAGTTTTTTGTATCTTCCAATATCCACTTGAGCTGAAGTATCTCAAATAGAAAATTTTTTGTTGACCTCCATAGGTGTAAAACTTCCCTTGTAATCATCCATGCCAAATGCCTTCAAAATCTATCTTACATACTCCTGTTGAGAGATGAAAACCTTGTTGGGAAGATGGATGGAGACTTCAAGATGATGAGTAGGTACTGCCAAATCCTGCTTTGTACCAGCCCTTTGATGCTTCAGAGTTGATAAGTGGACTCTCTTAGCTTTCCAATGACACCATAAAAGCGCCTATGTACTTTGGAGTTGATGTGTGAAAAGATTTGATCAAAATAGACTAGTTCAAAATAGAAGACTCAAAGAAAACTTTCTATTTTGAGTCATACACCTGCTCCTTGTAATGCTCAGTATAACCAATACAGTAGGAATTGGTAACATTCATTTTAGAGGTATCTAATTAGCTTAGTAAGCTACTGATTCCAAGTGGAATCACTTGAAATGATCAACTATGCACAAAGAAATCAATTTAGCAAAATTATCATTACCCCCGACTTTTTAGGATCTCTATAGGTATTGACCAGTGAGTGCTTCAATGCCAATTTCTCTCGATCTGATGAATATATTTGCTTCAAAACATTGTGAACACGTAGATAACTTGGAGCTGGTTGCAACAAGCTATAGATCATTGATTTTGGTCAAGAAATGAGTGAGATATGCTCAGTACAAGTTGACAGTAGAAAATTACTATAGCAGAGATGTCATAGATGAACAATGTAAGTATAATGTATTAATGAAGAATGTTGTACAATGTTATAGGCTTGGTAATCATAGCCTTATGATGAATATAGGTGTGGGCTACAATGTAGGCCTTACACTCATACAGAAGAGCTCGGGATATGACCACACTTCTACCACGACTTTTTCAAGAGAGTTTATATAAGAGTTCTAATCAAATTTGAATTTGAATTCAAATTTTGGCTCTCTCTATAAGTGTATCTTCATTCTAGGAGATATTCTCTCAAAATGGTTGTCACTTTCCAACTAATCAAGTCCACGACTTTTGTAGGTAATTACAATTTCTCAAGTCAAAATATGACTTTTACAAAGGTAAAGAAGTAATTTCTCCACTAGCAATGGTTTCCATGAAACTTCATATGTGTATGAGCTACAAGCCAAATGTGTAGGCTTGTGATTTACAACAATAGATCCCCCTCAAGCCAAACATTTGGCTTGGTCTTCATCTTTCAATCTTCTTGAATATCCTGCAATCCAATAATTGATTTGAACCTGCAAAGTTTTGTACCATCTAATGCTTTAGTTAGCAAATCTGCACATTGCATATTTGTTGATACATATGACAACTGAATATCCTTGCTCAATAACTTTTCTCTCACATAATGATAGTGGACCTCTATATGCTTGGCCCTAGCATGATAAATAGGATTAGCTGCAAGGTGTAGAGAGCTTGTATTATCTCCAAAGATCATTGGAGATGTAGTATGCAAGCCCAATTTTGTATACAACAATCTGATCCATATGCCTCATGAGTAGCATTGGCCAATCCTCTATACTCTGCCTCTGTAGAAGATAAAGCAATAGTAGGTTGCTTCTTTGAAGACCATGATATTGGCTTATCATCTGCAAATGAAAGGTACCCTGAGGTACTCCTCCTATCATCTTTGCATCCTGCCCAATCTGCATCTGAATAAATTTTAATGTCCAAGTCTGATGTACAAGGAAAATATAGACCATGATGTTGAGTACCCTTAAGGTACTTCAAGATTCTTTTGGCAGCCTCCAAGTGAGGTGCCCTAGGCTTGTGCATAAACTGGTTTAGCACACTTACTCCATAAGCAATGTCTATCTTTTGTAGCATAATTCAAGCTACCCACTATGCTTTGGTAACCTATAATGTCACCAAGTACATCACCTTCATGAGAACTTTATTTTAGGTTTACCTCCATTGGAGTACTTGCAACTTTGGTATCGTGCAAACGAAACTTCTTCAACATATCCTGTATATACTTCCTCTGAGTAATGTAAATGCCAAAGTTAGTGTAGACTAACTCAAGTCCAAGAAAATATTTTAGTGATCCAAGGTCATTAATTTTGAACTCCTTCATCATCTGATTCTTGATTTGTTTGATGCCATTAGCATCATTACTTGTAAGTATGATATCATCAACATATACACATAGGTATATTACCTCTGAATTACTTCTCTAAATGAATAGAGAAGTATCTGCTTTACTCATGAAAAAACCTTGGTCCTGAAGATATGTGGTCAACCTATGGTTACATGCCCTAGGTGCCTGCTTTAATCCATAAAGAGCTTTATTCAATTTGCATACATATGTTACCTTGTTTGGATCCTCATAGCTAGGAAGTTGTGACATGTACACCTCCTCTGAAATCTAGCCATTCAGAAATGCATTTTTTACATCTGACGGATACATGTTTCAATTCTTTGATGCAACCACACTTACCAATACCCTGATGGTTGGCATTTTTGCCACATGTGAGAAGGTTTCCTCATAGTCAATGCCTTGGGTTTGTGCAAAACCCTTAGCCACAAGTCTGGCTTTATACCTGCTTATTAACCCATCAGAATTTCTCTTTATTTTATAGATCCATCTAGAACCAATTACCTTCATAGACTCCTTCTTTGGTACTAGTTCCCAAGTGTCATTCTCCTTGAGTGCTTCAATTCCTCATCCATAGCTTCCTTCCATTGTGCCTTGGTTTTAGCTTCTTCACATGATGCTGGTTCTTCAATTGATAAATCTTTGGCAAGATAAATAGAGTGCTTAGTAACAAGAGAAGTGTCATACCCATATCTAATTGGTTTCTTGCTCTCCCTTTGTGATCTTCTGATTGCTTGATTAGAAGATTCAGGTATATCCTCTAATTTCTTCATCTTGAGTTTATCTTTGGACTTCCATGCCTTGAACTCTTCATGGTTAATGATGTCTTCATCATCTGAATTGGTGTCTTCATTTTGAGTAGACTCCTCCTTAGTGAGGCTTGGAAACTCCTCTTCCAAGTCATAAGGTAGCTTTATCTTCTTGCATTCACTATCAAACCAAGAGTCATTTAATATAAGACAACATCTCTATTGACCATGAATCCCTTATTTGATGGATTGTAGAATCTATAACCTTTTTGATTTAGATCATATCCAATGAAGATGCACTTCTCTGCCTTTGTGTGTAGCTTACCTCTTATCTGAGAAGGAATATGCACATATGCTACACATCCAAAGATCCTGCAATGATCAAGTGAAGGTCTTCTACCATGCCATGCTTCATATGGGGTCATCCCATCAAGAGATTTGGATGGCAACCTGTTTACCAAATAAGTGGCAGTAGATACACTCTCTGCCCACAAATAGTCAGGTAATTTTTTCTCATTTAACATTGACCTTCAATTTATTTCTTCTTTCAGCTACCCCATTCTGTTCAGGAGTATACCTTGTGGTAATTTCTCTCTTAATTCCTCTATCCTGCAAGAATGCATCAAAATCATTTGAGAAGTACTCACCTCCTCCATCTAACCTTAGCCTTTTTAGATTTCTCCTTGTTTGATTCTCAACAAGTGCAAGATACTTTTTAAAACAACTGAATACTTCATCTTTGTGCTTCGTAAAGTACAATACAGTCCACCTACTATAATCATCAATGAAAGATACATAATACCTTGATCTAGAGATTGAGGGATCCTTGCTTGGTTCCCATACATCTGTATGAACAAGTTCTAGGTAGTCCTCATGCATGTAGCCTTTCCTGGAGAAGGGTAGCCTGTGAGACTTTCCAAACTGACAAGCACCACACTTATAAATCATGTGTTGCTTGGATACATTAGGTATTCCAAGCACACATTGATCCCTGCATATTTATTTCAAGGTTCTTTCACCTACATGCCCTAATCTCTTGTGCCAAATTTCAAGCTCTGATAATGTTTGATCCTTATAGCTATAGAGTGCTATGTTCTTTGTATCCTCAAGTTCAAAAGTAAAAAGTCTACCTATTCTCCTTTGGCTATTCTCTTGAACCCATGCTTGGGATCCTCCACAAATGCTCCATATTGGTTGAATGTAACCTACAAACCTTTTTCCACAATTTGTCCAACACTCATCAAATTCTTGGTAATAGTTGGTACATATAGAACCCTACTCAACAGATTTTTGTTCCCATCAGAGGTCTTAACATTTCCAAGTTTAATTACTGAGTGCTTGGTTTCATCACATGTTTGTACCTGATGCTTACCCTTTGGTTCCTCAAGGTCAAAGAGAAGAGCTACATTGCTTGCCACATGATTTGAGCATCCCGAGTCAATGTAGAAGAGATGGTCATCATTTATACCTGATTTTGATGTCATATTCATAATTAGAAGAGAATCTTCTTGCTCCTCTATGTAGTTGTTGTAATGCTTTCTAGATTTGTATCCTCCTTGGTAGTTGCCATTGTAGTTGTTGTTGTTGTAATTGTTGTTATATCCTTGGTGGTGATTGAATCTGCCTCTAGATTGTGTGTATGCACCTCTTTGATATCCTCTACCTCTCTGATTCTTGAAGTTCCTAAAACACTCATCTGTAGTATGATTTGATAAACCACAAATATTGCATGGTGAGGAGTTATAAGGTCTCCCCCTACCTTGCTTACCTCCTTTACCCCTTCCTCTTGATGATCTACCTCTCCCTGCATAGTTCGCTTGGGAGGTAGTTCCTTCATCTTCTATCTTCTTATTCTTGCCTTTCTCTTTAGACTTATTCTTATAAGTGTATAGGGCAGAAGAGCTATTACCTCTTGATGAGTCTCCATTTTTGTTGAGCTTGGCTTCATGGGTGAATAGTTGCCCCATGAGTGTGGTAAGGTCTGGAATCTGCATGTCCATGTACAAGTCCATGGCAGTTGTGAAGCTTTCCCATTTGTCATCTGCTTTAATACCATTGATAACTTGCCTTACAATCTGCTCCTCTTCAATTTCTTCTCCTATACTTACCAAATAATCTGCAACATCTTTAACTTTGGTCACATACTCTGAGATAGCTTGCTTAGGTTGTTTCCTTTGAGTTGTGAATTCAATCCACAACTGATTCTTCCTAGCCTTTGTGTTGGAAGAGAAATAAGAAGACAATGTTTCCCAAGTCTCTTGGGATGTCTTACACTTCCTAATATGTGGGAGAAGAAAGTCAAAGATTGAGTTGAGTATGTAAGACCTTGCTAATGCATCCTTGGCACACCATGTGTTGAGTCTTTCATGCTCTTCCCTTGTAGGTTGTCCTTTGCTTCTGAATATGGGCATCTCCTCATCCCCTGAGATGTATCCATAGAGGCTCCTTCCTTGTAGGTATGTCTTCATCCTTAGAGACCATGCTTGATAGTTGTTCCTATCCAATTTATTAGTGAAACAAGGAAAACCATCTTCCATTTTACCTTAACTTTGCTCTGATACCACTGTTGGGAAGATGGATGGACACTTCAAGATGATGAGTAGGTACTACCAAATCCTGCTTTGTACTAGCTCTTTGATGCTTCAGAGTTGATAAGTGGACCCTCTTAGCTTTCCAATGACACCATAAAAGTGCCTATGTACATTGGAAATGATGTGTGAAAATATTTGATCAAAACAGACTTTCTCAAAATAGAAGACTCAAAGAAAACTTTCTATTTTGAGTCATACACCTGCTGGCTGCTTGTAATGCTCAATATAACAAGTACAGTAGGAATTGGAAAAATTCCTTTTAGAGGTATCTAGTTAGCTTATTAAGCTACGTACTCCAAGTGGAATCACTTGAAATGATCAACTATGCACAGAGAAATCAATTTAGCAAGATTATCATTACCCCCGACTTTTTAGGATCTCTAGAGGTATAGTGAGTGATTTGACACCGATTTCTCTCGATTTAATGAATGGATTTGCTTCAAACTTTGTTAGAATGTAGATAACATGGAGTTGATTCCAATAAGCTATAGATCATTGAATTTGGTGGAGAAATGCGTGAGATATGCTTAGTAAAAGTTGATAGTAGAAAATGACTATAGCAGAGATGTCATAGATGAACAATGTAAGTATAATGTATTAATGAACAATGTTGTACAATGTCATAGGCTTGGTAATCATAGCCTTATGATGAAGATAGGTGTAGGCTACAATGTAGGCCTTACACTCATACAGAATGGCAATGAAGAGCTCGAGATATGACCACACTTCTACCATGACTTTTTCAAGAGAGTTTATATAAGAGTTCTAATCAAATTTGAATTTGAATTCAAATTTTGGCTCTCTCTAAAAGTGTACCTTCATTCTAGGAGATATTCTCTCAAAGTGGTTGTCACTTTCCAACTAATCAAGTCCACGACTTTTTGTAGGTAGTTATAATTGTTCCCAAGTCAAAATATGACTTTTACAAAGGTAAAGAAGTAATTTCTCCACTAGCAATGGTTTCCATGAAACTTCATATGTGTATAAGCTACAAGCCAAATGTGTAGGCTTGTGATTTACACCAACAAACCTTCCCCTTTTCATACCATCATACAAGCCCAAGACTATCATTTCAAATTTTGAACTTAGGGCATCTTAAGTTTGTTGAAGACAAGGTCATCCACATAGAGTACAAGCACAAATCTCTTCCTTCCTCTCTTTACAACGTAAAAGTTAGCATCAGAAGCACATTTTTTGAAACCAAGATCCAAGAGATAATCATCTTTCCATTGGTACCATGCTTTAGGGCTTGTTTTAGCCCATATAATGTCTCCTTTAGCTTAAGTACCTTGTTCTCTGAATGAGGAGCCTCTTTCTATTTATCTAATTACTTTAATTTCTTTTTATTTATTTATTTCCCTCTCTCTCTCTCTCTATATATATATATATATATATATATACACACACACACACATATATATATATATATATATATATATATATATATATATATATATATATATATATATACACACATATATATATATATATATATATATATATATATATATATATATATATATATAGAGAGAGAGAGAGAGAGAGAGAGAGATAGAGAGAGAGAGGTATGTGCAACAACCATTCCAACCTCTTTTTTCTTTGCCTCTTTTGTAGAGAGTTTCGGAGAAGTCTTTATGACATGATCATTTCCTTTACAGTATTTACAAAACAATTTCTATTTTTTTGTTTCTTCTCGTCTATGTCATCCTTCTTTGATTATGTAGAGTTAGCAGATTCCTGCTTACTAGTAGAAGAGCTCCATTTACCTTTGCCCTTCTTACTAGCCATGAAAGCTTGATCTGCAACACACATAATGGACCTCTTCTGCCTAGAATAATTTTCTTGCAATAGAACAATGACCAGATCCTCAAATGTTAAGGCATTTGGATTTCCTTTCATCATCAATCGAAGAGTAAAAGCAAAAATCTGATACAAATCTTGAAGTCCATTCAGAACACTCTGCACAGGTGAACTTTCAGGCAAGACTTCATTAGCAAAAATCATCTACTCCTTCAAATCTATGATCTTTCTCAAAAAATTGTCCATAAAATCTTCTTCATTCATGTGCTCAATCTCCAACTTTTTTTGAACGTATGCAAAATGAACCTCATTCCTTGCATGGTATAAAGTGATAAGTGTATCCCAAGCATCCTTTGTTGTTCTGCAAGAGGAAATGTGAGGAATAATGGCATGTTTGATAGACAAGGCTATCAATGAGCATTTTTGTCATCCCAATGAATTTTCTCTGCAGTAGGTGCAGCAAGAACCACATCAGAAACAAGAACATGAAGAATATTGCCATCTTCGACACCATATGCATTACTTTTAGTAACTATATTTGTAGGTCTAATAGGACACTTTTCAATACCTTGCACAATATTCCATAGTACTTTTGCAACCAATACATGATGCATCATATAAGCCCATAATGGATAAATGGTACCATCCAACTTATCTTCAACAACCAACATACAGAATACATCACTGCTTTCAGTCATGGCCACTCATTAAAATACCTTGATGCAAAAAATGATTGTATCTCACAAAGTTGAACAAAACTACCCTTTTGCTAAACATGTAGTAGACTTTGAGAGGCTTATACTGGTGAACCAAAAAATATATATATTTTTGGCACAAAAAGAAAAAATTTCTTGTGTAGGCACTATAATAGTATTTTGAACTCCTAATCGTCATGAGTATGCTCACCAAATTTTGTTTTATTCTAAGACTGTGATCGGAGGGGTGTCGATGATGCCCTAGATGAGATGACAACCTGCTCTGATACCAATGGTTGGAGTTTGAGGTCTACCGAAGCATGTGAGCAACTGTTTTCCAAATCTTTCAGATTGAAGTGTGAGTTTTTGTAATCACTTTTGAGTTGCATTATTTCAAAATTTAGGTTCTAAAATAGAATTTAGGTCTGCATTTCATCCTGAAAGTAAGGGCAAAGTGAAGCTATGAATAGTACTATTTTAGATTTATTACATTGTTATTCTTTGATAATCCAAGTAATTGGAATGAGAAAGTTCCTTTACTACAATTTACATATAATAACACAACACAAACTACTATTGGAAATGCACCGTATGAAATTGTTTAATGTAAAAAGTTTTCCGCTCCCATGACTCTCACTCAAATTGATAAACTTACGCTTGATTCTTTTGCACAAGAACATATTTCTACACTTCATGAGGTTCAACATTAAGAAGAGTCAAGAACATTACATGCATGATGTTAATAAGAAACAAGTAACTAAACAATTTAATGAAAATGACTTGGAATTGTTATGAATAATTACAAGATGTTTGAAAAATATCTCGCAACATCCTAAAGTTAAACTTGCACCACCTTATTATGGCCTCTTCGTATTATTCAAAAAAATAATGAGAATGCTTTTTAGATTAGACATAACTTCTCATTAGAATATACATAATTCTTTTCATATTAGTTTATTGAAATCCTTTAAAGGAACTTTACATCTCACTTTTTTTTTGGATGATCCTTCTTTTCTAGAAGAGGATGCTAAAATTTTAATTCCAAAGAAAATACTTGATTATGACGTTACTACTACATGTAGAGGTAATCAATATCATAGATATTTAGTTAAATATAAAAATCTCTCACTTGAAGAATCTCAATGGATTCATAAGACATCACTAATTCCACATTATGACCACTTGATGTCTACATAGCATTCACAGTCACATTAAATTCTAGTTTTCCATTTCCATGCATGTGTTTCTACATGGAACATGCTTATGATTGATTGTTCAGTGTTGGGACATGTGAATGGCCATCCATGTCTATTTTATTTTTAAGCAACTCGGAGGCATGTTATACTTTATGGAATAATGGAATGTTATGTGGATTTTAATGTCTTGAGTTTTCTTAATGTGATTTGGGTTTTGATTTAATAGGTGAAGAATCACGAGGGTGTGAACACACATGGAATTATTCATATATTTTTGAAGATAGTTAAAAGATATTATTTTAGATATTTTTTGTAAAAATAATAGATTGCTTTAGAAAGCGACATTTTTGTAAAAATAGTCGATCGCTTGAAAAGCAAAGATTTTGTAAATAAAGAAGATTTTTGCAAATTCCTTCACTTCTTCACCTTCATGAGCACTTAGTTTAACATTTACTTCTAATGGATTTGAAATGGGCTTGCAATCACACAAGCCAAACTTCTTCAAAAGATCTAGAATGTATTTGCTTTGCATCAAGCATATACCTTCCTCTTTACCTTCCTCTTTATATAGTACTTCAGTCCCAAGAAAGTACCTTAGAATCCCTAAATGAAAGATTTTAAACTCACATCCAAGCTTCCTCTTTCTTTTCTTATGTTGGCTTCATCATCCCCTATAATGATCAAATCTAGTCTTTCCATATTTGGTCTTGCCATAATAGCATACAAGAGAGAACCAATTATTTACCTATACATGGTCACATCCTTCACTTCTTCACCTTCATGAATACTCAATTTAACATTTACTTCTAATGGATTTGAAATGGTCTTTCAATCACACAAGCCAAACTTCTTCAAAAGATCTAGAATGTATTTGCTTTGCATCAAGTATATACCTTCCTCTTTATATAGTACTTCAATCCCAAGGAAGTACCTGAAAATCCCTAAATCAAAGATTTTAAACTCACATCCAAGCTTCCTCTTTCTTTCCTTATGTTGGCTTCATCATCCCTTGTAATGATCAAATCATCAACATATATACAAATGAAAATAGTTTTGCTACCTTCCTTCTCCACAACGAGTGATGGGTCTACATTACTCTGATCATATCCACATGTTACCAAGTAGTCCATAAGTATTTGGTTCCAAGACCTTGGGGCTTGCTTAAGTCCTTAAAGATCCTTCGTAAGCCCCATACATGATGTGGAAATCTCTGATCTTCAAAACCTTGGGGTTGCTCCATGAAGACTACCTCTTCAAGCTTTTCATTTAGGAAAGCATTCTTCACATCCAACTAGTATATCTTCCAACCTTTTGAGGCTGAAATAGCAATCAAAATTCTTATGTTGGACATCTAAGCTACTGGGATGAATGTTTTCTCGAGTTCTATGCCATAGATTTGAGCAAACACTTTGGCAAACAACCTCGCTTTTTACCTTGAGATGCTCCCATCTGCATGCATCTTTACCTTGTACAACCATTTGTTGCCAATGATCATGTCCTTTGGTCTTAGCACCAATGACCAAGTATCATTTTCTTCAAGTGGCTTAAATTCCTCCTCCATGGCTTCAATCCATTCCCTATTCTCATTTGCGTCTTCAAAAAAGTTAGGTTCTTCACCAGCTATAACTTGACTCATGTAAGCATAGTGTCTTGTAATGGAAGAATCATAAGTTAACCTTTGAATAGGGTATTTAATGCGATTGGATTACCTTACCTCACCATTAGGTGGTAGGAATCTCCTCCTTGGTTTAGATGCTTTAAATACTAGAGTCTCTAATTTTTCCATATCTTCATCACTTGGAGATTCTATGTCTACCTATTCATAATCTTCCTCATTTGCCTTTTCCTTTTCGGCTACTTCCTTCACTTGATTGATATTCATTCCTTGTCCTTCCATGCAAACTTGATGAATTTCTCTCTCTGATGGTGTGCTTGAAGTGGTTGGACCACTCATCTCCATGCTTTGTTGTTGCTCTTTGAACTTCTTCTTGACTTCATGTGCAACATCAACTTGTAACACATCTTTGCTACCATACCAAGGTAGCTGAAGAGGTTCGATGGTGATGCAACACCATGCGCTCTCCTTATCAAGAGCTCCACGATGATATCCTTGGAGTAGAAAATGGAGCTCCTAAGGCTGCACACAATACTCCGCACAGAGGGTGCAAAATATGCAGAAAAACACAGTACACAGGGAGCACGAAGACAAACTTCTTAGGTCTTACAAATGTGGTCGAACTTACAGTCCGTGACTGACCACGCCACTATATGTTTTATTAAAGAACATATACAAAGAAGTGTTTGGTGGCCATTTGGCCTTTCACATGGACACTAATGGTTACAATCTCCCACTAAAGGCCAATATGGCCAAAAAGTAATCATGGGAGAAAAAATAAAGAATGATAAAGAATACCTGAGTGTAAATATACAAACTATACCTCCCATCTGATGGTCATGTTACACAGTATACAAGTGACTGTGTAAGATCATGAATCAAGTAACCCCCATCATGTGACAACGGTGTCGAAAGCTATCATGTGGTAGAGCTTTTGTCAAAGCATCTGTAGCATTATCTCGAGTGTGAACCTTCTCAAGAATAACGTGCTCAGTGGCTAAGCAATCTCTTATGAAGTGATGCCTCACCTCAATGTGATTGGTCTTTGCATGATAGACTGGATTCTTAGCCAAAGCAATGGCACTCTAACTGTCACTGACCAAATGAGGTACATGCTAAGGTAAAATCATATCACAAGCAAGACGAGAAAGCCACAATTCTTCCTTACATGCCTCACTTGCTGCAACATACTCTATTTTTGTGGTGGAACATCTGTACATTTGTGAACAAAAGATCTCCAAGAGATAGCACCTCGAACATAATAAAAAATGTACCTTGATGTACACTTACGATTGTCTACAGAACCAGCATAGTGAGAATCTGAGTAACCAATAATGGATGCTTTCCCTCTACCTAAGCATAGACACTTGTCCTTAGTGCCACTTAGATATCTCAAAATCATCTTGACCGCTTCCAAATGTTTCTTGCCAAGATTAGACACATATCTGCTCACAACTCCCAGTACAAATGCAATGTCTGGTCTCGTAGCTATCCTTGCTCAATTTCACATATGTGGGTGAAGGTGTACTCAATGCCTTTCTACCCTACATATTGAACCTGTGAAGTAATTTGGATATGTACTCACTTTGAGACAAGTATATGCATCTTTTACTCCGATCATGAATAATGCGCATGCCAAGAATATGTTTGGCATCCCCAAAATCCTTCATATCAAATGTCTGTCTGACTCAACCTCTTTTTGAGAATTGACAAGTCGTAAGAGGACTTCCTAGCAATCACCATATCATCGACATAAAATATCAAACATATCAACTTGCCATCTGAGCATCTCTTTGTGTAGAGACAATGATCCTCGTTGCTTCAAGAATAGCCTTGAGACTTCATAAAAGCATCAAACTTTTGGTACCATTGTCTAGGGGACTGTTTAAGTCCATACAAGCTCTTCTTGAGCTTACAAACTAGACTTTCTTGCCAAGAACTACATAACCCTCTAGTTTTTCCATATAGATCTCATCTATAAGATCTCTATGCAAGAAAATAGTTTTCACATCCATTTCGACTAGCTCTAAGTCTTGATTTGCAATGAATCCAAGCAACATGCGCAGGGTAGTCATCTTGACCACTGGATAGAAGATTTCCTTGAAATCAACACCATGTTGTTGCTTAAAACCCTCTACAACAAGTCATGCTCTATACTTTGGAGAAGCACTATTTTAGCACCATCAGAAATAGCACTAATTTCTTCAATCTTCATAGTCAAAGTAGATGGTGCAGGTAACTGTTTAACATGCCCATCAACATTTTGTCGTTTACCTTTAGCATTCTTTAATGCATAAGAGTATTTCTTCATATGTCCTTTCTTATGACAATAATGGCATTCCACATCCCTCTTCTTGATTTACTTCTACTCTTATTCTGTTGACCATTCTTTTCCTTGTTCTTGCTCCTGCCACGTTGCTGATTCTTTCCTTGGTAAGAATCACGAACATTATATGCATCTCCACTTTGAGTGCCGACCATAGATTTTATATGAATCTTCTCACTCAAGAGTGCTCCACATAATTCATCATAGATGAGTTTACCACTAGGTCCACTATTGCTAATAGCTGTGCAAAAGATATCCCATGATGATGGCAAGGTGCATAAGAGTAGTACTGCTTTCATTTCATTATCCATATCCATTTTTTGAGCCTATCATTGGGAGAATATAGCATCAAACTCATTTAGATGAGCAGCAACACTATTTGTGTCCTTCATGCAAAGGTCATATAATTTTCTCATCAGATACACTTTATTTGATGCCGCTCTTTTTCATATGTATTGCATAACTTCTTCCAAAGCTCCTCTGCACTTTCACAGTCTAATACTATGAAGTAAACATTATCTGCTAGGTGCAAGCGAATTGTAGACCTTGACATTTCATCTAACTCATCCCAATCATCTTCATCCATGTCAACAAGCTTCTTTGAAATCCCATTTACTAGCTTCCATTGCCTCCTTTGAATCAGCACGTCTTTAATCTGATTCTTCCATAGAGCAAAGTTTGTGCCATCAAATTTTCGGATCTCAAAATGGTCTTTGCCCTGCAAGTTAAAGCTTCTCCTCAGAACACTGGCATTAGACCCTAATCCACTAGATGTGCCTGAGACCTCTGATGCCATGATGGTAGAGAATTGGATAGAATGATAATGGAGCTAGAAGAGTCCAAACACCAATGAATAAGTGTATCAAGGAGTAAATTGACCATTGTATAGTTGGCTATACCAAAAATCTGAAAAAATTTTGCTAGAGTATCCTCTGCAAAATGAGCATATGAACAGTGTCAAAATATCATAAAACTGCAAGTACTGACACGTTTTCCTACATAGTGAATCACTGACTCCATTGCATATAATCAGTTATCCAACAAAAGCCAACTAGGCTTATCGAGCACCTATAAACAACTATCATACATCTCCTATGGCGAGGCTGGGTAAGTCTTCCACCTACATCCTCAAAGAGATCCTGACATCTGGGTATCTCCCAGTTAAGAAAACCTCACCACCACCCTCTTTATCAAATGTAAAAGGCTTTATGCAAAAAACATAAGTGTTATATCAATGACCACATGGACGTACATAAGCGGTATCCACAGAAGCATACATGGTGTGTATGTGCTCAATATAAGCAATAAAATGATGCTAAAAGGCTGAATGCACAACCCAAAAAATAGCCAACAATGCCTATAAGTGTCTATCAACTCTAATGTTTTAAGCTCAAAAACCTGCATAAATTTGCAATGACTGCTCCCACCAAAACTGAAAACCTTTCAAGAAACCTGTAGTTTTATGAGTGTGGCTGAAAAACCAGCACCCAAGGTTGATATTTATTGTCGGAGAAGTACAAAGAACACTCTTCTTGATGTTTTTGGACCTATGTGAAAAAATACTCCCCAAAAATTCTTCAAAAATATGCTTTGAAAGCAAAGAATGAAGCTTTGAGGGACCAAAACATGTTCAAGGTAATGTGAACCTTAGTCTTTCCCCTTCTTCAAACACCACAAGAGTGTACCTTAGTGGCAAGAGATTGCCATGGTTAAGCGAGCTCTGGGGGGAAGAGTACTCGAATGGGTGACCTCCCAAGAAGTACCGGGAAAGTCTATCTTCCTTGATCATTGAGGTCCTCCCTCGTGCGGAGCCAACGGCACCAATGGTGACTTTGGTGACTCAGATGAAAAGGTATGCCAAGGTCTATGCCTTGGTCGCTGCCTTAATCGTAAGCCTTGGAGAAAGTCGGGGGGCTAGGGGGTGGTTGCTCCGCTCGCACAAAAGGAACGAAGCTTTTGCGTCAAACTGCTCTAATACCAGTGAAGAGGTTCGATGGTGATGCACCACGATGTGCTCTCCTTATTGAGAGCTCTATGAAAATATCTTTAGAGTAGAAAATGAAGCTCCTAAGGCCGCACATAGTACTCCGCATAGAGGGTGTAGAATACGCAAAACAACACAATACATAGGGAGCACGAAGAGAGACTTCTTAGGTCTTGCAAATGTGATCGAACTTGCAGTCTGTGACTGACCAAGCCACTATATGTTTTATTAAAGAACATATACAAAGAAGTGTTCGGTGGCCATTTGGCCTTTCACATGGACACTAATGGTAAAAAAAGCAACTCATCAAGTATTACATCCCTAGAAACCTTAAGATAATTGGTGCAAGGATTATAACATCTAGAACCCTTTTGCTCTGAAGAATATCCAAGAAATATATAGCTATCAGCCTTTGGGTCTAACTTGTGTCTCAATTCTTGAGGTATGTGAACATAACAAACACAACCAAGTACTTTGAGATGTGAAAGATTGGACTTCTTACCACACCAAGATTCATACGATGTAACTCCATGTACTCTAGAGGTTGGACACCTATTCATAATGTATATGGCTGTATTTTTTGCATCATCCCAATAAGAGTTAGGAACATTCATTTCATTTAACAAAGCTCTAACCACTTCTGCTATGTATATATTCTTCCTCTCTACTACCTCTCCCCCTCCATCCGATATGAGAGTCTTTATTTGCTTGCCTGTTTCCTTCTCCACTAGGTTTTTGAACCTCTTCAGGTGGTAGAACACCTCTTACTTTTACTTCATGCAATACATCCAAACAAACCTTGGATGATCATCTATAAATGTAACAAAAAGCTATTAGATGGCTCCCTTTTAGGTCCCTATACATCTATGTGTTTGAGATTCAATACTTCATTGCTCACATGTGCTCCCTTCTTGAATGGCAATTTGCTTTGTTTCCCTAATTGGCAAGCATGGCCCAAATGTTTCATATTCTAAGATGTAAGATCATGTAGACCACTCACCAAGCCCTTCCTTTGCATTTCCTTCATCCTTTGTAAGTTTATGTGCCCATTTCTTTTATGCCATAAGTCGATTTCTACAATCTATTTATTTCCAATTGACAAGTAGATAGTGTGAGGGGTTGATGGCTTTACCTCCATGGTGAAGAGTCTTCCTTCCTTCTTTCCTTTTGCTATGAGCTTTTTGTCCTGCATGGGATCTTCAACAAAACATCCTTGATCATTGAACCTCACCTCATAACCTCTTTCAACCATTCGACCTATTGAAACCAAGTTCTTTGTGATGGTTGGCCCATGCAACATATTCTTCAAGACCTTGGAGCTTTGTGATACATTCAATGCAACATCTCCCACATGTGTAATCTTGTGTTCATTGTCAAACCTTGTCTCTACATGTCCTTCATTGATGGATGAGTGTAAGTTAAAGAAACCATCTTTATTGCAACTCATATGGTTGCTACAACCACTCTCAATGTACAGTGTAAAATCTGAATTCACTTTTTCACTTCACCCATACATCATAAGCAAGTTCTGAATTTTTGAATTTGTTGAAGTACTAGCATAATTACCTTGGTTGCTTTTGTATCCTTGATTGCCTCCTCCTTTGTAGCAAGAATCTTTTGCATAATCACTTGGTTTTCCACAATTGTAGCATTCTCCATTGGATGCTTCTCTTCCATGTGATCTTCCTCCTCTTCCTCTACTCGTTCCTCCTCCTCTTGATCCATAGCTTTGGTTGGAGCCTTCATGGTTGCTTGAGCTTTTTTGGTGCAAACGAACAAGCCCTCACACTTGGCTTAGCATGGAAAGCAATAAGTAGAAGCACTTGATGAAGCATGAGAAGCTTGGCTTGTAATAGTTGATCATTTACCACTTGTAAAAGGATAAATTATTGAGAGAATCTTGTAAAAGGCTACAACTCGTGGAGTTAGAAAGAATATTGGTTATGACTTTAGATTGAGAGAATATCTCTTAGATTAGAGGAGATACTTTTAGATGGAGCCAAGTTTGAATTCAAATTCAAACTTGAAGGAAAACACTTATAAAAGGAGCTTGTAAAAAAAACTTACAGAGAGTGGCCTCATTTTGAGCTCTTCCATTGATCATTTACAGGAGTTGAGTAGCTTATACCATAGCCTACGCATTCCACCATCATTGAGCATTATTACAATGCTAATGATCTTGTATAATCATGTGCTATAATACAAATACTTCATTGATCATCTATATCTACATCTCTGTTGTGACTACTCAAAATAGTAAATTTTGTCTGGTCATATCTCAGTGATTTCTCAACCATTTTACATGACCTATAGCTTGTTGGAACCAACTTGAAGTCTACTGGGAGAAATCACCATCGAACTACTCACTAGTCATCTACTGTTCAGTCTCTAAAAAATCAGGGGTAAGCTTTGGATTGCTAAATTGCTTTCTCAGAGCATAGTCTATTATTTTAGATGATTCCACTTGTAACCACTAGATATCTAAGCTAATTAAATTCCCTCAAGAGGAATGTAATCAATTTTTACTGTACTATGAGCACTAAGCAAAAGAACCAGTAGGTATGTGGACCAAAATAGCAAGTTTTGTGACACTAGCTATTTGCGAAGTAGTCTGTTTTGATTAAATTGTTTCAAGTATCTACTCCAAAGTACATAGGTACTTTCTTGGTGTCATTTGCAAGCTAAAAGGATCTACTATCAAAATCTGAAGTGATTTAGGGTAGGTACAAAGCAGGTTTTAGCAGTACCACCTCACTTCCTTGAGGTATCTATCCATCTCTTCTAATAGTGGTATCAAATCAAGTTAAGGTAAAATGGGAGATCGTTTCCCTTCTTTCATTGATAAATTGGATAGGAATAATTATCCAGCATGGTCCTTGAGGATGTAGACCTATTTACAAGGAAGGAGTCTCTATGGATACATATCAAGAGATGAGGAGATGCCCATATTCAGAAGCAAAGGTCAACCTACAAGAGAGGAGCTAGAAAGACTCAACTCATGGTGTGCAAAAGATGCTTTAGCAAGGTCATATCTACTTAACTCTATTTTTTACTTCCTTCTTCCTCACATTAGGAATTGTAAAACTTCCCAAGAGACTTGGGATACATTACCTTCATATTTTTCTTCCAATACAAGAGCTAGAAAAAATCAATTGTGGATTGAGTTTACTAATCAAAGGAAGCAACCTAAGCAGAATGTTTCAGAGTATGTGACCAAAGTAAAGGATGTGGCTTATCAATTGGCAAGCATAAGAGAGAAGATTGAAGAGGAGCAAATAGTTAGACATATAATCAATGGCATCAAGGCAGAGGATAAGTGGGAAGCCTTCACAACTGCTATGTACCTTTACATGGACATGCAAATACCAGATCTTACCACACTCATGGGACAACTCTTTACCCATGAAACCAAGCTCATAAAAAATGGTGAACCATCAAGAGGTAACAATTCTTCTGCCCTCTATAGAGATAAAGGAAAGTCTAGGGATAAAGGAAAGAGCAAGAAAGATGAAGATCAAGGTACTACTTCTCAAGCTAACTATGCAGGGAGAGGTAGAAACTCAAGAGGAAGGGTTGAAGGAGGTAAGCAAGGTAAGGGGAGACCTTTCAACTCTTCCCCATGCAATATATGTGGACTGCCTAATCACACAATAGATGAGTGCTATATGAACTTCAAGAACTAGAGAGGAAGAGGATTTCAAAAAGGTGGCTACTCACAATCAAGAGTAAGATTCAACCATAATCAAGGTCACAACCATGGCTACGACAACAATTACAACAACAATTATCAAGGAGGATACAAATAAAAAAAAGACTTCAACAATTATACAGAGGATGAAGAATATTCTCTTCTCATTACGAATATGACTTCAAAACAAGGTATGAATGATGAGCACCTCTTCTATATTGACTCAGAATGCTCAAACCATGTAGTAGGCAATGTAGCTTTCCTTTCTGATCTTAAGGAGCCCAAGACAAAGCACCAAGTGTAGACAGGTGATGACACCAAGCATTCAATTGTCAACGTAGGAAATGTCAAAACTTCTTATGGGAATAGAAATCTATTGAGCAGAGTTCTTTATGTATGTACTAACACAAAGAATCTGATGAGTGTTGGAGAGATAGTGGAAAGGGGTTTGCAGGTTAGGTTCAATAAATATGGAGCTTTTGTGGAGGACCCCCAACATGGATTCATGAGAATTGCCAAAGGAGAAAAAACAGGTAGATTGTTTACATTTCAGCTTGAGGACACTAGAAACATTGTACTTTATAATTATAAGGATCAAACCTTGTCTGAGTTAGAGATATGGCACAAAAGATTAGGGCACATTGGTGAGAGAACCTTGAAGCAAATATGTACAGATCAATGTGTACTTGGGATACCTAATGTATCCAAGCAACATATGATCTATAAATGTGGTGCTTGTCAATTTGGTAAATCACATAGGTTACCCTTTACAAAGAAAGGCTATATGCATGAGGATTATTTGGAACTTGTCCGCACAGATGTGTGGGGACCAAGCAAGGATCCTTCAATTTCAGGCTCAAGGTAATATGTGTCATTCATTGAGGATTTGAGTAGGTGGACTATCTTGTATTTCATGAAACATAAGGATGAAGTGTTCAGTTGTTTCAAGAAGTATCTTGCACTTGTGGAAAATCAAATAAGAAAAAGCCTAAAGAGGATAAGGTCAGATGGAGGAAGTGAGTACTTCTCCAATGAGTTGGATGCATTTTTGCAGGACAGAGGTATCAAAAGGGAGATCACTACTAGATATACTCCTGAGCAAAATGGAGTAGAAGAGAGGAGGAACATGTTGATTGTGGAAACAGCTAGATCAATGCTTAATGAAAAGAAATTACCTATTTGTGGGCAGAGAGTGTTTCTACTACCACTTATCTTATTAACAGGTTACCCTCTAAGTCACTTGATGGGATGGCCCCATATGAGGCATGGCATGGTAGGAGACCATCACTTGAACATTGCAAAATATTTGGTTGTGTTGCTTATGTGCATGTTCCATATCAAATCAGAGGTACCTTAGACCCTAAGGCAAAGAAATGCATCTTCATAGGGTATGATTTAAATAAAAAAGGATATAGGTTCTATAATGCATCCAACAAAGGACTTATGTTCATTAGAGATGTTGTGTTTAATGAGAATGATTTTTGGTTTGAAAGTTAATGCAGGAAGGTCAAATTGCCATATGACTTGGAAGAAGAATTTCCAAGCCTCACCAAGGAAAAGCCAACCATAATTGAAGACATTAAATCAGCTGATGAGGACACCATCAACTTGGAAGAGTTCAAAGCATGGAAATCAAAAGGAAAGGCCAAGATGAAGAGCTTGGATGACATACCTAAATCATCCAACCAAGCCTTAAGGAGATCACAAAGAGAGAGTAAGAAGCCAATCAGATATGGGTATGATACTTAATTAGTCACTAAGCATTCTATTTATCTTGCTAAGGATTTATCACTTGAAGAACCTTCTACATATGAAGAAGCAAGTACCAAAGCAAAATGGAAAGATGCTATGGATGAAGAAATAGAAGCACTCCAAGAGAATGACACTTGGGAGCTAGTACCCAAGAAAGCATCAATGAAGGTAATTGGTTCTAGATGGATTTACAAAATCAGAAGGAACTCAGATGGATCCATAAACAGGTATAAAGCTAGACTTGTGGCTAAGGGTTTTTCACAAACCCAAGGGATAGATTATGAAGAAACCTTTCACCTGTGGCTAAGATGCCAACCATCATGGTATTGGTAAGTGTGGCTACATCTAGAAATTGGAATATGTATCAACTAGATGTGAAAAATGTCTTTCTCAATGGCTGGATTTCAGAGGAGGTTTACATGGCTCAACCTCCTGGATATGAAGACCCAAGCAAGGTAAATCATGTGTGAAAATTGAACAAAGCTCTTTATGGTTTGAAGTAGGCACCTAGGGCATGGAACCATAGGCTAACAACCTACCTTCAAGACCAAGGATTCATGATGAGCAAGGCAAATTCTTCTCTGTTTATTAAAAGAAGTAACTCAAAAATGATATACTTATGTGTATATGTTGATGACATCATTCTTACAGGTAGTGATGATAATGGCAACAAACAAATAAGAAACCAGATGATGCAGGAGTTCAAAATCAGTGACCTAGGGTTTTTGAAGTATTTTCTTGGACTGAGTTAGTCTACACTAACTCTAGAATTTACATCACTTAAAGGAAATATGTGCAAGGCATGTTGAAGAAGTTCCACTTGGAGAATGCAAAGGTACCTAGCACCCCTATGGAGGTAAATCATAGATTTAGTGCTCATGAAGGTGATTTTCTTGAAGACATTGCAGGTTATCAAGGCATAGTTGGAAGTCTAAACTATGCAACATTAACAAGGATTGACATATGTTATGGAGTAAGTGTTTTGAGTCAGTTCATGCATAAACCAAGAGCACATCACTTGGAAGATACTAAAAGAATTTTGAAGTATCTCAAAGGTACTCAAAACCAAGGACTTTACTTTCCATACACATTAGATTTGGATATTAGGTTATACTGAGATGCAGATTGGGCAAGATGTAAGGATGAGTACTTCTGGATATTTATCTTTTGCAGGTGATAAGCCCATCTCATGATTGTTATTTGGATTAGATTGCTTTATTCAGATTTGGGACTTCACACTCACTCTTCTATGATCTTTGGTGACAACACAAGTTCTTTGCATCTTGCAGCCAATCCCATTTATCATGCAAGAACCAAGCATATAGATGTGCACTATCACTATGTTAGAGAGAAGCTATTGAGCACAGAGATTCAACTTGCATATGTATCTACAAACATCCAATGTGAAAATTTGTTAACCAAAGCACTTGATGGTATTAAGGTTTGCAGGTTCAAAGCCATGATTCGATTGCAGGATATTCAAGAGGATTGATGAAGCTATCCAAGCCAAGATGTTTGGCTTGAGGGGGACCTGTTGGTGCAAATGAACAAGCCCTCACACTTGGCTTCGCATGGAAAGCAATAAGTAGAAGCACTTGATGAAGCATGAGAATCTTCGCTTATAATACTTGATCATTTACCACTTGTAAAAGGATAAATCATTGAGAGAATCGTGTCAAAGGCTACAACTCATCGAGTTAGATAGAATATTGGTTACATCTTTAGATTGAGAGAATATCTCGTAGATTAGAGGAGATACTTTTAGATGGAGCCAAGCTTGAATTCAAATTCAAACTTGAAGGAAAACACTTATAAAAGGAGCTTGTAACAAAACTCGCAGAGGGTGGCCTCATTGTGAGCTCTTCCATTGATCATTTGCAGGCATTGATTAGCTTACACAATAGCCTACTCATTCCAACATCATTGAGCATTATTGCAATGCCAATGATCTTGTATAATCATGTGCTATAATACAAATAGTTCATTGATCATCTCTGTCTACTTCTTTGTTGTGACTACTAAGAATAGTAAACTTTGTGTGATCATATCTCAATGATTTCTCAACCGTTTTACATGATCTATAGCTTGTTGGAACCACATTGAAGTCTACTTTATGCTTTGCAAAGTTTCAAAACATTTGGTTCAGCCATCTAGGAGAAATAACCATCGAATGGCTCACTGGTCATCTACTATTTAGTCCCTAAAAAGTCGGGGGTAAGCTTTGGATTGACAAATTGATTTCTCAGAGCATAGTATTGTGAGGACTGAGCAAAAGAACCAGTAGGTGTGTGGACCAAAATATCAAGGTGACACTAGCTATTTGTGAAGTAGTTTGTTTTGATTCAATTGTTTCAAGTATCTATTCCAAAGTAAATAGGTAGTTTCTTGGTGTCATTTGCAAGATAAAAGGGCCTACTATAAAAATCTGAAGCGATTTTGGGCAGCTACAAAGCAAGTTTTAGTAGTACCACCTCACTTCCTTGAGGTATCTATCCATCTCTTCTAACAAGCTTGAGTTTGACCTTCCTCTCACTCTACCTTGGGAGTCTTGTCCATCTCTTTTTCGTTTGCCTCTACTTGCATAGAAAACTTGGGCTTGGTAGCCCTGTGATTATGAACCTCCTTGGTTCATCTCCTCGATCACCATCAATGTGACGAATTGATCACATTTTGGTAGGGAATCCCTCACATAATGTTAACCGAATCTTGGAGATGCATGTACGTAGACATATTACAGAAATAAAATCTCACAAAATCATAAATATAATAGAGAGAGAGACAAGAAACTCGACACAAGATTCAGTACGATCTCCCCCCACATACTCTGATGGAGGAATCTATCAGAGTATGTGTATTTATTGGTATTTCTCATTACATCCTAAATAGAAGATACATGAGGGTGGCACTTCGAAAAGCATGCATTTACAAAAATCCTCTTTATTTACAAAATCATTGCTTTCAAAGCGATCTATTATTTTTACAAAAAAAATTTCTAAGCGATCTACTATTTTTACAAAAAATATCCAAAATACTATCTTTTAACTATCTTCAAAAGTATATGAATAAGTCCGTGTGCATTCACACCCTCATAATTCTTCACCTGCTAAATCAAAACACAAATCACATTAAAAACCTCATAACATTAAAATCCATATTCCACTATTCCATAAGGTATAACATGCCTCTCAATTGACAAGCAACTAAACTCAGTTGATATGAATTAAAATAGACATGGATAAGGAGTCCCATGTACCATCACTGAACAATCATAAGGATGTTCCATGTAAAAATGCATGCATGGAAATGTAAAACTAGAATTTAATGTGTATGTGAATGATATGCAGGGCAAAAGTCCGATTTGGAACCTAAATTTTGTAATAATACAACCCAAAAGTGATTACAAAAACAAGCATCTCAATTTGATAGAATAATTTTTGGAAAACCATGATGCAAAAAAATACATTAAGTTAATACCTTACCATGATGAGGAAGAATACATTTAATAAATAACTTACCAAAATCCTTTGTATATCTGTAGGATCCTAGCCTTATATAAAACCAAAACCTATTACTAAACATGTGAAAATAATATTAGAAATATCTGAATTAGAATAGAAAGGGAAAGGTTTGTATTGGAAATATATTTAAGAAAAAGTAAATGAGTGTTAGAGAAATAAATAAATAAAAATAATAAATAAATAAATAAGGAAAAGAGAGTGTTAGAAGCTATGTTAAATATCAATTAAAAGGCATGGGGTATCAATATGTGAAAATAGGCTAGTGAATAAAACATATCTCTTGTAAGTGAGAGGTGGTGGGTTCAAATCCCCTACATGCTAACTAGGGAAATGTGCAAGCTAACTAGAGAAATAAGTAAGCTAACTAGGGAAATAAGAAGCTCTTATTGACACTCATTAGTTAGAGAAGGTTCATGTGTAGCCAATAGCTTCCAACAAAACCAATGGGGAACCAAAGAGAACCATGAGTGCCACATAAGCCAAAGACGCCAAAGTTATGCCATAGTTTTATGCCATATTTCTCACAAAAGCATAAACAGAATAGAGAGAGAGAGAGACAAGAGATTGGACACAAGATTGGGTACAATCTCCCCCCACATACTCTGATGGATGAATATATCAGAGTATGTGTATTTATAGGTATTTCACGTTATGTGGAGAATACAAGATACATGAGGGTGGCACTTCGAAAAGCATGCATTTACAAAAATATGCTTTATTTACAAAATCATTGCTTTCCAAGCAATCTACTATTTTTTAAAAAATGCCTCTTTCTAAGCAATCTACTTTTTAATAAAAAATGTCTAAATTATTATCTTTTAACTATCTTCAAAAATATATGAATAAGTCCACGTGCATTCATGCCCTCATGATTCTTCACCTCCTAGATCAAAACACAAATCATATTAAAAACCTCAAGCATTGAAATCCATATAACATTCCATTATTTCATAAAGTATAATACATAAAATGATGTTGTGAATGCTTTCCAACTTTCATCCTCTCACAAGCCATTGAGGGTCTGCACGACAAGATCGTCATCTTGGATTGATCTCCCAATCGAGCCTAGGGCATCTACAAGCTCCTTAACCTTCAAAACATACTCATTTATGTTAGTACTTGGTGCTTTCCTAAGATTATTTAGCTCATTCTTGAGTTGAATCTTCCTTGCCTTGGTTGATGAACAATCTCTGCAAGGTCTCTCAAACCTTCTTGGATGTGTCTAAGTCTTGTATATGCCCTATCATGCTATTGCTTATGTATTGGGATAGAATGAATATGACTCTCTTATCCCTTTCTATCCATTTATTAAGAGCCTTTCCCTCCCTTGAAGTGGTGGATCATTTACATGAGGCATTGACTTTGTGTCACTCACTAATCCCCACAATCCTTTGCCCATAAGGTAGTTTCTAGCTCTAAATTTCCATGGTTGATAATTTCCTTTCTCTAACATCTCCACTTGTGCACTATGTGCAGCCATACTGAGCTCTAAGATGCTCCTCTAGTTTCTCCTCAAGTGTTTTTATCCTTTAGAGGGTGCATATATTACCTTTTGATAGCTTCTCCCTTGCTATCATTCGACTAGTTGAGATCTCAATTGACGTAGCCCCTTTGATGTCTTCTTGCTTTGATAAATCCTCCTTGTGCTTCCACAAGCTATCTTGCTCCCTTCAAGTCTTCAATATGATGGCCATTGATGTTTGGAATCCTCCAAAATGATCTCATACCCCTGATGGGGGAATATTCTAACACCTCAATGCAACAATGGAAGATGGCTACCCCCACTAGGTCCACAAGATATGTGCTCACTATTCTAAATTTTTCTTTGAATCTCTACAAAAACATATAAGAACCACATTTTTTATCTTTACACTAGAGTGTGAGAGCTATCTTACAAGATTTGAATCATCCCAAATAGATATTCCAATTGGGAGAACCATCCTTTGCAAAACAAGCCACTTGTTTGCAACACTTTCTGCCTATGTGTAGAGATATAACTTCACAAACTTGGCAATTTCTCACAATTCACTCAATCAAAGAACTTGAAACTTTGTTAAACTTTGGAGCACTATATGAGAGACCAAATGCAGCTTTAACTCTGTTGGAGTTAGACATCTACGAAAGCATGCAAGCAACACAAGGAAGAAGAAGAAGCTTGGTGCACAACACACAATATTGAATCTATTACCACTAGAATGTACAGAGATAAGTAACCAATTAGGACTATATGCATATATACAAGCCAAGGGAACAAACCTCTAAAAGAGGGAAAAAAGTTCCCTGGTGGTCCTAGTGTGTTCACACACATCACCACCAACATATATCAACAAATCCCCCCTCAGAATGATGTGGTGAACAAGGAGTTGGCACTCATGTATAAGGAAGTGTCAAGCTATGTGGAATCAATCCACAAAAGCAAGGAAGCCTAAAGCTTTGTTGAAAGCTTCAAACTACTCCCTAGGTAGAACCTTCGTGAAAAGGTTTGCAATGTTCTCCTGTGTGGGCACATATGCCAAGTTGATCTCTCCAACAAAGAACCTCTCCCTTACATAATGATAATGCACCTCAATGTGCTTAGTGCAAGCATGGAACAAAAGGTTCCTTGCAAATGCCAATGCACTCTGACTGTCAGTGAAGCTGGTGGTGGCAGAAGAGTGACCAACACCTAAATCAGCAACCACACACACTCAACAGTCGTTGTGAAAGCTACCCTATACTTACCCTCACAACTAGAAGTGCCCAGAGTAGGCTGCTTCTTGCTCAACCAAGATATACATGAGTTACCAAGCATGAAGCAAAAGCCACTAGTGGACACACCAGTTTCATAGAAAACAGCCCACTCATATCCAAAAAAAAGCATGCAAATTTGGTGGTAGTGATCCCCCCATTGGGATAAAACAATCCAAGTAGTTGGGTACCACTCAAGTAGTTAAAGATGTGCTTAACCACCTACCAATGCTTGAGACCTGGGCAATGCATAAACGTGCTCATCTGTGAGACAACAAACTGAATATCTAGCCGAGTAATGCATAAGTAAATCAAGCATCCGATAGCATGTTGATAGAGAACAACATCAAATGCATCTTGAACATCATGAAGACTCACTCTTAAACTTGTCCCCATAGGAGTGGAAATAGGTTTACATTCTTCAAGGCCAAAATGTTGTAATAATGTGTCAATATATTTCATTTGACACAAAGCTATTCCACCATCAACTTGCATGAACTGAATGCCCAAAGAATGATGCAAATGCCCCAAATTAGACATCTCAAATGAGACATGCAAATCAGCCTTAACATCAGCAATATGCTTCTCATGAGGTCTAATGAGGATCATGTCATCAACATACACAACAATTATCAGAAGCACATCATTTGCACGCTTAACATATAAGGTGCTCTCAATTGGATTATTCTCAAAACCATGTGCAATCAGATAGGCATGTATCTTTTCATACCAAGCATGTGGTGCTTGCATTAAACGATATAATGTCTTCTTTAACCTGCACACCTAGTTTTCATGCCTTTTCTGCACAAATCCATGGGGTTGAAAAACATACACTTCTTCATGCAAGTCACCATTCAGAAATGCAATTTTAATGTCCAACTAACGTACATTCCAAAAATGATGAGTTGCACGTGCACTGATGCTATGAACAATAGTCATTTGGCAAGTAGGAGCAAAGGTCTCATCAAAATCAATGCCTCTTTCATGAGCATAGCCTTTTGCAACAAGCCTAGCTTTATACTTATCAACTGTACCATCAGGCTTGCACTTAAGCTTGTATACCCACTTAGTGCCAATGGCCTTCTTGTCAAGACGTAAGTCACATAAAGACCAAGTACCATTTTTCATGATAGCATCATATTCTGATTGCATAACAGCCATTCAATTTTCAGAATTTTGTGCTTCATCAAACAAAACAAGCTCATTCTCATCACAGAGACTAGAAGCAACCATAACATAGCAATCTCATGCAAAAGAGGCACTATGAGTGCTTGATCGAGTATGATATGACGGAGGTGCATATAATTTGCTATCACGCAAAGTTTGGACCAGCCATTTTGGCATAGTTTTTGCCTCCTCAATATTACCTCTCTCATCAACAAGTGCATCATGTAAATCTACATCAGAAATGGAATGATCTGCATGATCATATGAAACCTGCAAAGACTAAGAAGTTGCCTCATTAGGACCAGCACTAGACTTTCCACCTGTAAAAAGAGGCAGCAAAGTATCATACATGTCTTTGGAGCTGATAGATGTCTTCTTAGTACATGTAAGTAGCGGATCAATAGCATCTTCCACAAAAACAACATCATAGCTAACCAGAATGCATTTGGTCTATGGATGATACAAACAATAGCCTTTTCTTTCAAAACTGTACCCAACAAAAATACATTTCAGTGCTTTATCATCCAATTTCTTACGATGTTGTTCTGGCACTAATGCATATGCTAAGCAACCAAAAACACGCAAATGAGCAATAGATGGCTTGCAAACATGCCAAGCCTCATATGGCATGATACGCTGTAATGCTTTAGTGGGACACCTATTCAGTACATATGTTGCACACGTAATAGCCTCAAGCCAGAAACTATGTGGTAAAGCCTGACTCTTGACCATACACCTCGCCATCTCCATGAGCGACCTATTCTTCTCTTCAACAACTTCATTTTGTTGAGGTGTATACAACACTGTACATTCATGTTTTATCCCACGTTTAGCTAGAAATGCATTAAGGTTAGAAGACATATATCCCCCCTCGACCTTGATCAGAATGGAGGGTGCCCATTTTACATGCTGACAGATTATGAGCCAAAACCAAAAACTATTTAAAGCACATAAACACTTTGGACTTTGTTTTCAATCGATATACCCATGCATGCCTAGAAAAATCATTGATGAAAGTCACGAAGTAAAGATAGTTTCCAAAAGAGGGTGTGTGCATAGGACCACAGACATCACTATGAACAAGCTGAAATTTTTAAATAGCTCGAACTAAACCATCTTTTGGAAAGCAGGAACATTCCATTTTGCCCAAAATACAGCCTTCACAAACATGTTTACCGGGTGACTCAAGATTGGGCAAAGAGGAGACCATTTTGGATTTGTTCAGGCATAGCAAACTAGCAAAATTTAGATGACCAAAGTGTGCATGCCAAAGCTTTGCATTTGACATAGGCTGAGAATCATGAACTGCACATGCTGAATCATTAACAGATTTCATAATCTATGAGCTTATACAACCCACAACAGAAAATGCCAGAAGCAATAATCATGTCACCATTAGACAAATCATGAAATGTACATCTCTCATCAACAAAATTCATAGCCAAACCAATCTTGGCTTATAGTAGTCAGAATGATCTTACCAACTCCCATAACAGGATAAGAGGAGTTGTTGATGCATACGACAATATTCTCTATAGGGGCAGGTGCAAGTGAAGTGAAGAAACTATGCTACGAGGTAATATGTTTGGTTGCCCCACTATCAAAATACCAAACATTTGAGTCTACTATAGACATACACTGTTCAAGAGAAGATGGGTCAAAACTATAAATAGTAGTAAACTTCCATTCTTCATTCTGCACTAGATTAGCAGACTCTGTTTTTGGTGTAGAGGCCTCTACAACAACCATTCGAGCGTCTTTTTTCCTTTCCTCTTTTGCAGCCAGTTTTGGACAATATGACATGGTCATTTGCTTTACATTACTTGAAAATTAATTTCTTCTTTTTTGTTTTCTTGTCATCTCTGTCATCCTTCTTTGTTTGTGCAAAAGTAGCAGATTTATGCTTACTAGTAGAAGAGCTCCATTTACCTTTGCCCTTCTCACTAGCTAGGAAAGATTGATCTACAACATGCATAATAGATGTGTTCTATCTAGATTGATCTTCTTGCAACAGAACATAAACTAACTCTTCAAATGTTAAGGCATTTGGATTGCCTTTCATCATCAAACAAAGAGTAGAAGCAAAACTCTGATGTGAGTCGGGAAGACCATTCAAAACAATTTGCACAAGTGAACTGTCAGGAAGGACTTCATCAGTAGAAATCATCTGTTCCTTCAAATCCTTGATCTTTGTCAGAAAACTATCCATAGAAACATCTTCATTCATATGCTCACTCTCCAATTGTTTTCCCATGAGCCTCATTCCTAGCCTAGTACAATGTGGTATGTGTATCCCAAGCATCCGTAGCTCTTCTACAAGAGCGAATGTGAGGAATAGTGGCATATTTGACAAGCAAGGCTATCAATGCATATGCATGAGCATCTATGCCATCCCAACAACTTTGCTCTAGAGTAGGTGCAACAAGAACCGCAACACGAACAAGAATCTACAAAATATCATCATCTTCGATGCCATCTACATCAACTTCAGTACCTATATTTGTAGGTGTAATAGGATATTTTTCAACACCCTACACAATACTCCACAATCTTTTTGTGACCAATACATGATAAGCCCACAATGGGTAATTCGTACCATCCAACTTATCCTCAATAGCCAACATACAAAATACATCACTACTTTCAGCCATGGCCATTGACTAAAATACCCTAATGCAAAAAAATGATTGGATCTAGAAATGTTGAGTTCACAGAACTACCCTGATGAGTTCCCCTAAACCTATAGAAAACTTCGAGATGCTTATATTGGGGAACCAAAACGTGTATATAACTTTGAAAAAAAAAAGACAAAATAGCCTGCACAAACACTGCGATAGTGTGTTCGGAGGCCAAAATGAGCTTAGATTGCGATTCTAAGACTATGATGAGAGAGGTATTGACGATGCCCTAGATGAAGCGGTGACCTACTCTGATACCAATTGTTGGAGTTAGACATCTGTGAAAGCATGTGAACAACACAAGGAAGAAGAAGCTTGGAGCACAACACACAATACTGAATGTATTACCACTAGAATGTACAAAGATAAGTAACCCATTAGGGCTATAGGCATATATACCATCCGGGGGAAAACACCTCCTAAAGAGAGAAAAAAGTGCCTCAACAGTCCTAGTGTGTTCACACACATCACTACCAAAATATATCAACAAATTCAATGAAAATAAGTAGAATGAGAAAGAAAACAATGCTTTGTAATCTGGTACAATCAGATTTGGAAAGGCCTAACTAGAGCTCTAGATAGAGGAGCAGAATCATGCAAAAACAAGGTAAGCAAGCAAGGGGGCTGCTTGTTGGAGTTTATGGCTTCACTAAACTAAGTGGGAAAATTGTGGAATGCATACAACGCAAGAAACAAAGGTGGGATGGTGCTTATATAGAGTTTAACTTTTCCTACAATCTACGTTACCACCCACCAATCAGTGTAGGTGCACGTTTTGGTGGGTGATTGATGGGATTTGAATTCGATTGAAATTGGTGGAGCTTCTAACTTGATTCCATGACTTTGATTCCTCCTTTTTTATTGGTCCACTTGCAAAACTCATTGATGAATCCTTTCGCATGGTTGAGACTTGTTTTTCAATAGTTTCACCATTCGAGGCCTTAGATATCACCCTCAAAATAGAAGGGTGACCTCTCTCAAATTTTCCACTAGCCTCAGGCTTATAGGTGTTGGTGCAATTAGCAAGCCTTAGTCCTTTGCTAATGATTCTGGACTACACATCCATTTACCTCTTCACATAGAGAACCACAGGTGAAATCATGCTTGTCAATTTGAGTGTATTTACTATGGATAATCGTAAAACTCAAGAAAATAAGGAATCTCATGAAGTTAGGAAAGAGAACCAATGAATTATTTGCAAGAGGAATCAAATCATTCACTTCCATAAAGTCTAGGACCACTTTTAGGTGAGGGAAAGTTCAAATTCAAGCTGAAGACATGTGCATAAATACACATACTTTTCGTCGCAGGATAAGAGAGTCAATATGAGATGATTTGAGCTACATTGGTGAGCATACCATGAGCTCACACCATCACTACACTCTCTCTATATCATCTGTGCAATAGCATTTACATTTTGATACATTCTTTCAAGTACATTTCTATGTACTTAAACATACAACATCAAGTTAAACAAGAACAAGTTGGAAAGAGGTGCAAAAGGAAAGCAAGCCTCATTTGCCATAAGTATCCCAAGATTAGCCACTTTTTATGCATCAAGGAAATCTCCAAAAGCCTATCAAGGGACGATAGAGACTAAGAGGCAGAGAGTGTTGTAGAGAAAAAAATGTAAAGAGAATTAGGCCCCAAAAAGTTTCAAATTTGGGCATATTTTTTCTTCTTCAAATTTCCATGATATTACATCAGAAGCCATGTAAATGTTCTAGAGGAGTCCTCTAGATGCATGATTCCTAAATATTGTAATGTTAGCCTTGTATAATAGTAGGGATTTAGTGAATTTCAATAAAAGTGCAAGTCTCTTCTGTGAAAGGACCATTTTTAGGGCACATGTATAAATTCACTTTGTGAGTCTTTGTAGAGATTTTTTTCCATTGTGAGTTATCAAGCTAAAAATTCCAAATTCGATTCTTCTCTTCTACATATCTTCTTCTCCAAGAGGTTGTATATGTCTTATTTGCCTGAAATGTGTGTTGAGAGGTGTGATCTACCCCTTCCCTATCTAGTTTTGTCCTTGTAGTAGTGTGTGTGTGTGTGTTTGTGAAGCTTGGTGAGTTATGGAGCAGAGTTGGCACTTCCTACAACTCAATATTTTTCTTATAACTCACATTTTTTTTAATAAGGCTGAAGATATTGTCATTGGATGCATCTCATTGAGAGCTTCTAAAGGAACCCATTATTGACCATATTCAGATATGAGATTGACATAAATGATCGAATTTGTGCTTAGTACTATAGCAAGTATCATGGTGTGCACGTTTAGGAAAATAGGTGACTTGAGAGGTTGTTCACCCTAGTTTGCATGCATTGTTGACACATTCACTTCACTAACTATTGCATATGCACATGTCCTCATACACTTGATACGTCTACGTCCATTGATTGACAAATTAAAATGCATGTGTGACTCAACCACTATATGCACTTGTTGTTACTTGAGGTATAGTCTCACTTATTAGGAGTCCCTAAGATATCTTGGTTTAGGTATGCAGAAGCATAGAAGCTAACTTTATTTGCACATCTTGTAGATTCTAAAAAGTCAGGATGACCCCCGTGACTTGCTAGATTCAGTTCTCAGTGTATGGTGTAGCTAAATTCGTGAAATAACTTGCTTTCATTAGCTATACACTTCAATTAGATGTGTGCAAAAGCTCTTTGGTCAATTCATACCAGGTTATGAGCTCTGAGGATAACACTGAGAACTTTTATGCCCATAATAGAAGCTTCTTCACATTTTTTTGCATATGCAAGTTATCTGTTTTGATGCAAACTTTTGAGAATGATACTCCAAAGGATTTGGTGGTTCTAAAGGCATCATAATGAAGCTAAAGAAGTATATTAAGCATCCGTGAAGTTAGTTTGGCAAGTGTAGAGCAGATTTGTGCAGCATGATCTCATCTCTATACATAATGTCACCATCTACTCATAGTAGTATCAAAGCATGGGAGATGGATTTCCTTCATCCATAGACAAATTGGATCGAGGTAACTACTAAGATTGGTCACTTAGAATGGAAGCTTATATTCAATCCAGAAACCTCTATGATCACATATCTAGAGATGAGATGATGCCAATCCTTAGAAGCAAGGGGCAACCAACACAAGAAGAACAAGAGAGGTTAAACACATGGTGCTCAAAGGATGCTCTAGCAAGGTCATACATTCTTAAATCAATCTCTGTTTTTTTCTACTTCCACACATCAGGAATTGCAAGACTTCATAAGAGAGTTGGAATGCACTTGAAGCATTCTTCTAATCAAGTACCAAGGCAAGGAACAATCAATGATGGATCGAATTTTCCACGCTCAAGAAGATGCCCAAGCAAACTATGACTGATTTTTTCACCAAAATGAAGGACATAGCAGACCAACTTAGAAGCATTGGAGAAATCATTGATGAAGAGCAAATAGTAAAGCAAGTGATCTATGGAATAAAGGAAGATGAAAAATTGGAAGCTTTCACCACTGCCATGGACCTCTTGATAGATATGCAAGTTCCTGACTTCAACACCCTCATAGGACAATTGTTCACACATGAGGCAAAGCTTATAAAGAATGGAGACAACTCAAAAGGTAATCAATCCTCTGCTCTCAATAGAGATAAGAATAAGAACAAATATGGTAAACACAAAAGAAAAAGTTCTGATGATGAAGGTAGCACCTCTCAAGAAAACTTTGCAAGTAGAGGTAGAGGCTCAAGAGGAAGAGGGAGAGGAGGAAGACAAGATAGGGGGAGAATGCAAAGATCCTCTCCATGTGCCATATGTGGCCTAACTAGTTACATTACAGAGATTTTTTTCAAGAATCATAGAAATCAAAGAGAAAGAGGTTATAACAAAGGAGGCTATGAAAGCTCAAGAGGTAGATTCAACAATGATAATGGCTACAACTACTCATACAACAACAATAACTATCAAAGAGGATATAGAGTAAGGAGACACTACAAAATTTATGCAGATGATCAAACTCAAGAAGATTCGCTTCTTCTCATGAACATGACCATGAAGCAAGGTAAAGTAGATGAACATGTATTCTATGTAGACTCAAGTCTCTCAAATCATGTACCAAGGAATGTAGCTCTACTCTCAGTCTTGGAGGATCCAAGGAATAGACATGAAGTCTGTATAGGAAATGACACAAGGCATCCAATGGAGAAGATAGGGAATGTGAAGACTTAATATGGTAATATGAACCTATTGAGCAAGGTATTCTATGTGCCAACTATCACCAAAAACCTCATAAGTGTAGGTAAGATTTTTGAAAAAGGATTGCAGGTCACATTGACAAAAAATGGAGCATTTGTGGAGGATCCACATGAACAGTTCAAGAGGATAGAAAGAG
This sequence comes from Ceratopteris richardii, assembly GCA_020310875.1. Lineage (NCBI taxonomy): Eukaryota > Viridiplantae > Streptophyta > Polypodiopsida > Polypodiales > Pteridaceae > Ceratopteris > Ceratopteris richardii. Next base: position 105,131,491 of record CM035439.1, on the reverse strand, counting down.
GAAGATTATTTACATTTGAACTCCAAGATACTAGAAATATTGCATTGTTCAAGTATGGTAGTCAAACTCTATCAGAGTTGGAAATTCGGCACAAGAGGTTAGCTCACATAGCTGAAAGATCTCTGAAGCAAATCAATAGGGATCAAAGTGTACTTGTTCTACCAAACATATGAAAACAACACATGATCTACAAATATAGTGCTTGTCAATTTGGTAAATCACACAAGCAACCATTCAAAAAGAAGGGATACATTCATGGAGACCTATTGGATCTAGTTCATATAGATGTATGGGGACCAAGCAAGGAGCCTTCAATCTTTGGATCTAGGTATTATGCATCATTCATTGATGATTGTAGCATATGGACAATACTATACTTTATGAAGCATAAGATTAACTGTTTTCATGTCTCAAGAAATACCTAGCACTTTGTAGAAAATCAAAGAGGTTAAATGTAGAAGGGACTAAGGTCAGATTGAGGGGGATAATATTTCTCCCATGACTTTGATACCTATCTCCAAGAGAGAGGAATGAAAAGAAAAATCACAACCAACGATACCCCAGAGCAAAATGGAGTGGCAGAAAGGAGAAATAGAACCATCGGGGAGGTTGCAAGGTCAATGCTAAATGAGAAGAAGTTACCAAACTACTTATGGGCAGAGGCTCTATCCACAACCACATACCTAATCAATAGACTCCCATCAAACGCATTGGTTGGGATGACACCATATGAAGCATGGAATGGAAAAAGACCTAGTCTTAATGTTGGTGCAGGGAAATCAACAATTGAAGTTTTAATGGAGGTTTGGAAGTCAAGGACTAAAGAAAAGTTCAAGTTATGAAGCATGGAGGAAGTGCATATTCAGAAGATGAAGATCTGTACACATATGTACATTAATTCAGAGATAGTTCACTTATACTTTTGTATAGTCATGATATTGTAAATTTTTACCTATATATACAAGTAAAAAGTCGGGGAAAATATGAGAGAGCATGAGAATAGAGAAATCAATAGTTGTATGAGTCATTAGACATCTTAGAAGTGAGTAAGGGTCTCTCTCATCACTCAGTTATAAATTCCTTCAGGAATGAAAGAAAATTGCACCCGATGTTTCTGTGCATTCTCCTTTTGTGCTTGATCATTTCAAGAATCCTTTTGAAGATGTCTAATTCCATAGCTAATGAGTCTATGGTTAAAGTTTGAGAGCCTAATTATAAACAGGCTGTGAGAATTATGAGTAGGAACATTCATATGTGAGGAAGTGTTCACTGCTTCTTGAAACAGGTGCAATCTCGATGGTCAATGATTTGATCATTTCTTAGCGCACAGGTTAAAGTTTTGCATGAGTGAGGAGTCAAAATTTAAGTTGGAAGGTAAGCTATCTATGGCTAAAAGCATTTGTATAAATGGGTTCTAGATTGAGAGAACCAAGTGTTAGAAGTTACAGGTGTGCGAATCGACTTTTTAGAAGAGCAGTTTTAGACATAGGTAACTGGTTGAGATGATTTCTCAAGATCTGCTAAATCTTTTGGAGTGATTTAACTTGGATAAGGTGTGCAAACTTTAGGCAACACCTTGTGCAAAGTTTCATAAAAAACTTTACACAATTGATAAGTTAATGATAAAGACATGTGCAGCAGACTTTCTGTGTAGTCATCCTCTTCACAGATTTTTCAAAATCTTTATGATTAATCATTGATCCTCTAAAATTAGTGAAGTTTTGAGTTACTTTTGTTATAGAGGTGCTCTAACTACAAGAGTATCTTGTTCTTTTGGAGATTAACACTCTCCATTAGTGGTATCAGAGCAGGAAGCATCAGAATTGAAGGAAGGAGTATCCCGACTGCTACAACTGCAAAGATTTCAACATCTGAAGATTCAAGATGTGAAAGCTTGAGGGCAAAGCTTGAGAAGAAGATCATACGACATCAAGGAAGACAAAAGGAACATTATTTCAAGTAAAGGTACATCTATTACTCATAAAGTTTGAAGAATTCAATATACAGGTGAAGAAAGAATGGGAGATTCTCTTCAAATAGAGAAGTTGGATAGAGAGAACTATCCAGCATGGTCAATGAGGATGGAAGCTCATCTTATGAGCAAAGACCTGATAGCTTATATTACAGGTGAAGAAGAAAAGCCTCAATTCATAGATCCTAGTGTTCCAACTAGGGAGGAATTATCAGATTTGAAGAACTGGATGAAGAGAGATGCTCAAGCTAGGAGCATTATCTATATGGCAGTCAATGACTACTTACTACCTCACATTAGAGGTCTTGAAAGTGCAAGTGATATATGGAATGCTTTGGAGGAGCATTTCCAAAAACACCACAAAGTCAAGGAAGGCATCTTTGTGGGCAAAATTTACCACTTTCAAGAAGAAGGCCTCTCAATCCATCTCAGACTATGTAACAAGGATGAAGGACATTGCAACATATGACATACAGATGTGAGGCATGTCAATTAGGTAACGCTCATAAGCAATCTTATTCCAAGCATGGCTTCATGTATTCAGAGAAGCTTGAATTGGTACACACAGATGTGTGGGGACCATCAAATGATTTCAGTATCAATGGTTCAAGGTATTATGTGATTTATGTTGATGATGCTACCAGATGGATCACTATCTATGTGATCAAAGATAAGTCAGAGGTATTCAATACATTCAAACACTATCATGTGTATGCAGAGAGAATTACATGTCATAAATTGAAGAGACTAAGGTCAGATGGAGGGGGAGAGTATTTCTCTAATGAGTTCTGTGATTACTTGTGGAATGCAGGTATAAAAAGGGATATTACTTGCACGTACTCTCCTCAACAAAATGGTGTAGTAGAGAGAAGAAATAGAACTCTTGTTGAGTTTGCAAGATCCATGATGAAGGAGAAAAATTGTCCAAATTACTTGTGGGCTGAGGCTGTAAATACAGCTACATATTTGGTTAATAGGTTACCATGGAAAGCTTTGCAAGGTATGACACCATATGAGGCATGGTGGGGTAAGAGACCTACTCTAGATCATTGCAAAGTATCTGGATGTTTGGCATATGCATATGTGCCATCACAATTGAGGCATAAATTGGAACCTAAAGCTGAAAAGTATGTATTCATTGGTTATGATGATAAGCAGATGGGATATAGGTTGTGGAGTCCATCCACAAAACAATTCCTTATATCAAAGGATGTTACATTTGATGAGCAAGGTACTTGGTATGTAGGTACAATCAATATTAATGCAGGTGATGAAGAAGTTGTGAATCAAAAGAAAGGTAAATCAAAGGTTCAGATATTTGATGAAGAGGAGAATAATGAAGTACAGGTTGAAGTTGAAGAAGTTCCAAGGTTTGATCCAGAGAGTGATGAACCAGAAACCTCAAGGAGTGGAGAACTTAGAAGGTCATCAAGACACAAATGGCAACCTACAAGGTATAGCTATGACACTTCTTTTTTGGCTACCAAAGATTATTCTTATATGGTAAAGGCAGATGAAGACCCTTCTACATATGAAGAGGCAAAAGGAAAGGAAAATTGAGAGAAAGCTATGCAGGAAGAGTATGATGCATTGATGGAGAATCAGACATGGGAGTTGGTTCCTAAACCAAATAGCCAGAAGATCATTGGATGCAAATGGGTCTACAAGACAAAAAGGTTTGCAGACGTAAGTGTGTCTAGGTATAAAGCTAGACTTGTTGTGAAGGGTTTTGCTCAGACATATGGTATAGATTATGATGAGACCTATAGTCCTGTGGCAAAGATGACAACCATCAGGACACTCATAGCTATTGCTGCATGTAAAGGTTGGAAGTTATGTCAATTAGATGTGAAGAATGCTTTTTTAAATGGTTATATTTCAGATGATGTTTTCATGGAGCAACCACAAGGATTCAGAGATGGAAGGTATCCAGATCATGTATGCAAGCTCAAGAGAGCTTTGTATGGTTTAAAGCAAGTGATGATGGATTCATTTACATATGCATATATGTTGATGATATAATTCTTACAGGTACAGATGAGAAAGGCATTCAAAGCCTAAAGAAGCAAATGGAGAAAGAATTCAAGATCAGTGATTTGGGAGACTTGTCATATTTCTTGGGCATGGAGATTTCATACACTCAACATGGAGTGTATGTGACTGAAGAAAGGTATTTGAAGAACTTGTTGATCAAGTTTAAAATGGATGATTGCAGGGTAGCACCTACTCCAATGGAGGTGAATCACAAGTTAAGCAGATATGGAGGAGAAGAGTTCAAAGATATGAAGCTATATCAAAGTTTGGTTGGTAGTTTGATTTATGCTACTTGAACTAGACCTGACTTGTCATATGCAGTTGGAGTTTTGTCTCAATTCATGCATTGTCCTAGGAAAGAACATTGGATTGTAGGACAAAGAGTGTTGAGGTACATTAAGGGTACACTCAAAGAGGGTTTGTGTTATGGTTTTACATCAGATACAAACATCAAGATATACAGTGATGCAGATTGGGCAGATAATCCTGATGATAGGAGATCAACTTATGGATACTTGTGTTATGTGGGAGATAAGCTAATTTATTGGTGTTCAAAGAAGCAACACACAATTGCTTTGTCATCTACAGAAGCAGAGTATAAAGGTATGGTTGAAGCTGCAAAGGAAATAATATGGCTTAAGACTCTGATGAAGAGTTTTGACATCATTCAGAGTACACCCACTATTCATGGAGATAACATGAGTTCATTGTATTTAGCTACTAATCCTATTTTTCATGCCAGGACCAAACACATTGAGATTCAGTATCACTTTCTAAGAGAGAAGGTGATGGATAAAGAGATTGAAGTCATACATACTTCAACAAAAGATCAGATAGCTGATATGCTAACCAAACGCTTGGATGGACCAAAGCTACAAAGATTCAAAGACATGGCAGGCATAAAGAAGATAGATAAAACCTCAATTGATGATTGAGGGGGAGCTCTTGGTGCAGAAAAAACAACAATTGAAGTTTTAATGGAGGTTTGGAAGTCAAGGACTAAAGAAAAGTTCAAGTTATGAAGCATGGAGGAAGTGCATATTCAGAAGATGAAGATGTGTACACATATGTACATTAATTGAGAGATAGTTCACTTATACTTTTTTATAGTCATGATATTGTAAATTTTTACCTATATATACAAGTAAAAAGTCGGGGCAAATATGAGAGAGCATGAGAATAGAGAAATCAATAGTTGTATGAGTCATTAGACATCTTAGAAGTGAGTAAGAGTCTCTCTCATCACTCAGTTGTAAATTCCTTCAGGAATGAAAGAAAATTGCACCCGATGTTTCTGTGCATTCTCCTTTTGTGCTTGATCATTTCAAGAATCCTTTTGTAGATGTCTAAGTCCATAGTTAATGAGTCTATGGTTAAAGTTTGAGAGCCTAATTGTAAACAGGCTGCAACAATTATGAGTAGGAACATTCATATGTGAGGAAGTGATCACTGCTTCCTGAAACAAGCGCAATCTCGATGGTCAATGATTTGATCATTTCTTAGTGCACAGGTTAAAGTTTTGCATGAGTGAGGAGTCAAAATTTAAGTTGGAAGGTAAGCTATCTATGGCTAAAAGCATTTGTATAAACATTTTCTAGATTGAGAGAACCAAGTGTCAGAAGTTACAGGTGTCTGAATCGACTTTTCAAAAGAGAGTTTTAGACATAGGTAACTTGTTGAGATCATTTCTCAAGATCTACTGAATCTTTTGGAGCGATTTAACTTGGAGAAGGTGTGCAAACTGTAGGCAATACCTTGTGCAAAGCTTCATCAAAAAGTTTACACAATTGATAAGCTAATGAGAGAGATATGTGCAACAGACTTTCTGTGTAGTCATCCTCTTCACAGATTTTTCAAAATCTTTATGCTTGATCATTGATCCTCTAAAATTAGTGAAGGTTTGAGTTACTTTTGTTATAGAGGTGCTCTAACTACAAGAGTAGCTTGTTCTTTTGGAGATTAACACTCTCCATCACTTAATCATTGTAGAATCTTTGGGTGCATAGCATACACATACATACCTTCAAAAATCATAGGCAAATTAGATCCAAATGCAGGGAAGTGCATCTTTATTAGCTATGAACTTAATCAAAATGGTTATAGGTTATACAACCCAAGAATTTAAGGATTCAAAGTAAGTAAAAATGTTGTTCTTGATGGAAACAAATGTTGGCTTGAAGATGATTGTAGGAAAATCAAACTTCCCTATGATCTAGAGGAAGACTTCCCTACATTATAGATAAGAAATGAGTCTACATTTGAAGCATCAAGTGATTCTGGTGATGATGAGAAGACACCAAGAAGGGAACTCAATTCTTGGAACTTAAAATTCAAAGCCAAAGTTTAAGAGTTGAGAGATGTGGTAGAATCATCTCAACAGAAGGTTTATTAGAGAGAAAAAGAAGAAAGAAAGGTATGTTTATGACACTTCTTTGGTTACTAAAAATTCCATATACATAGCATAGGACTCAAACTCTGAAGAACCTTCTTCCTATGAAGAAGCCAAGAAGAAGCTAGAATGGACATGTGCGATGGAAGAAGAAATAGAAGCTTTACAAGAGAATCGGACTTGGGAATTGGTACCCAAGAAAACATCTATGAAGGTCATTGGCTCAAGGTGGATATACAAGGTAAAGATGAATTTTGATGGTTCAAAATTGACACAAAGCAAGGCTTGTAGCCAAAGGGTTTGCACAAACTCAAGGTATTGATTATGAAGAAACATTTTCACCTATTGCAAAAACGCCCACTATTAGAGTACTCATGAGTGTTGCATCTTCCAAGAATTGGAAGATATAGCAAATAGATGTTAAAAATGATTTCTTAAATGTTTGGAGATGGCAAGAGGTATACATGGCTCAACCTCTTAGTTTTGAAGATCAATCATACCTTGAACATGTGTGCAAGTTGAGGAAAGCCTGGTATGCCTTGAAGCAAGATCCTAGAGCTTTGAATCATAGATTTGTCACTTACTTGCAAGATAAAGGTTTTAATGTAAGCAAGGCACATCCTTCCCTCTTCATTAACACAAATCATTCAAAGTTCATATACCTCTGTGTATATGTGGATGATATAATCATTACAAGAAATGATGAAGATGGAACTAGGAGGACCAAAGCACAAACGGAGGAGTTCAAGATCAGTGTTTTTGGGCTGCTCACTTACGTCCTAGGATTGGAAGTAGTATATACAAAGAAAGGTATGTTCCTCACTCAAAGGAAGTATATTGGAGATATGCTCTCCAAATTCAAGATGGAGAATACAAAAGTTGCACTTACACCCATGGAGGTAAATTTGAAGTTAAGGGTCATGAAGGTGAGTTAATTGAAGATGTAACTAGCTATCAGAGTTTGGTTGCACGTTTGAATTATGCAACTCTAACTAGAGTGGATATATGCTTTGGAGTTAGTGTGCTAAGTCAGTTCATGCAGACTCCAAGGGATCCTCACATGGAAGCAACCAAGATAATCCTAAAGTATTTAAAGGGCACAATCAATGAAGGGTTGTACTATCCATAAACATCTGATATAGATGCTAAACTCTTTTCTGATGTAGATTGAGTAGGCTCTAAAGATGGTAGGAGAAGTACATCTAGATATCTTAACTTTGTAGGTACAAAGTTGATCTCATGGTCCTCAAAGAAGCAACCCATAGTTGCTCTTTCATCAACAGAAGTTGAATACAGAGGACTTGCAAATGTTACACAAGAAGCTATGTTGATTAGAACTCTATATTCTAATTTCGGGTTGAACACTTCAACTCCACATTTGGAGACAGTATTAGCTCATTACATCTTGCCACTAATCCTATCTATCATGCCAAGACTAGACATATAGAAGTCCATCACCATTATGTCACAGAAAAGACCATCAATAAGGAGATACAACTCTCATATGTATAAAGTCATCAACAATGTGCAAATATGATGACAAAGGCATTGGATGGAAGCAAATTAAACAGATTCAAATCAATGATTGGATTATAGGAAATCATGAAGGATTGAAGAATGAAGAATTTTAGGCTTGAGCCAGAGGTGTGAGTGTAATTAGCAAGCCTAAGTGCTTTGATAATGATTCATGACTACACATCCATTTACCTTTTCACATAGAGAACCACATGTGAACACATGCTTGTCAATTTGAGTGATTTACTTTGGATAATTGTAAAAGACAAGAAAATAAGGAATCTTGTGAATTTAGGAAAGACAACCCATGAATTACTTGGTACACAAATCAAATCATTCACTTCCCTAAAGTGTAGGACCACTTTTAGGTGAGGGAAAATTCAAATTCAAACTCAAGACATGTGTATAAATACAGATACTTTTAGTCGTGGGATAAGAGAGTAAATTTGAGAGGATTTGAGCTACATTAGTGAGCATAATTTGAGCTCACACCATCTATGTGTATTCCAATACACTCTCTTTGTATCATATGTTCAAAAGCATTTAGGCTTTGATACATTCTTTCAAGTACATTTTTGTCTAGTCTGTTGCATCATCTTCATCATCACAGTGAACTTATCGAACCGATTTCTCTACATGTACTCATCCTAATTGCATATTTTAACCTTGGATAGTTATATTTAAGTGTTTAGTACCTAAATATAAAATTTCGTTAATTTTGGTTTTGTGGACCTTGAGATATGAACCATAGAAGCTAGTTGTGTTTGCACATTTTCTAGATCCTGAAAGTCAAGATGAACCCCCTGACTTGCTAGATTCATTTCTCAGTGTATGGTGTAGCTAGATTCATGAAATAACTTGCTTTGGTTAGATATACATTTCCATTAGAAGTATCCAAAATCTCTACAATCAATTCATAACAAGCTATGAGCTTTGAGCATAACACTAAGACCTTCTATGCCCAAAATAGAAGGTTCTTCACATTTCTAGCATATGCAAGTTATCTATTTTGATGAAAACTTTTGAGAATGATACTCCAAAAGAATTGGTGTTTCTAAATGCATCATAGTGAATCTAAATAAGTCTATTAAGCATCCCTAAAGCTAAATTGGCATGTGTAGAGCAAGATTTGTGCAGCACTAGCTCATCTCTAGACATAATCTCACCATCTCTTCACAATTGGTGGTGATTAATGAAAAATGAATCTCATGATGGTCAAAGAAATCCTTTGCCTCTCTTGCATCTAATTCTCTCTGATCCATAACCACTTTCTCCATGTATCCAAATCAAGAAATCACTTCCTCTAAAAGAAATTTGAATACATTATAATTAGTCTTTGTTCAAAGAGCTCAACCCTCTAGATGGTTACAAGTCTTCTCTAGCAAGTACTATATGGCTCATTTTATCAATTCGTTTGGGCATGGTTACAAGGTCAACCAGCCACTTGTAATGAATACAAGGATGGTTATTTGAATGTAAGAGGTCTCTATACTTAACTCAAGAATGAACTTGATATGTGGCACAAGTGCTCATATTTAATGAAGTCAGGAATCCAAATAATTCTCTCTTAATTGGTGGATATTTTCTCTAAGTTCCATGCAATATCTTGACACCAAAGCGAACTATGTATCTTTGACCCTCATCATCATTTTGACCTATGACCTAGCCTATACCAATGTAAATGGTATCAACACTCAAAATAATAGGCTTCTATCCTTAATAATCAACACGATTCAGACTTGAAGCTTCAATTAGCACTTGCTTCAATTTATGCATGGCTCTTGATTGTTTTTCTATCCAAAGAAACTTCTTTTTCTTTCTTAGTAGATCATATAAAGGGCTCGCAACATGAGCAAAGTGAGGAATCTAGATAACACAGAAGACAGAGCTTCTAAGAAGCTCCTTACTTCACTAACATTACGACATACCTCAAAAGTTCTACAAATGGCCTCAATTTTCTATAGGTATGGGTTTCAACCATAATGTTCACATAGATTTCTTACAATGAGAACCTCATCGACTCCAAAAATAGATTTCTCTAGAGAAAACATTAGCCCTACCTCTTAAAATCTTTCAAAAATACTCTCACAGTTAGAGATATGGTCTCTAGGAAATTTTCTAAAATCAAAAGCATCTAAAGTATCATCTCTCACTCTTTCCTCATAACCCTTTATCAGAAGATTGCCAATAAAAGGCATAGTCATTGAAGGTATAAAGTCATGTAGGACTAGATTCATGGCGTTCATCATGTCACCGATGGAATTCCTCACTCCCTATGGGAAAGTACACATACATACAAGGCCCAATGTATTCTTCATGATAGTAATGTCTTTCCTCTCCATCGGTTAGTAAGATTCATCATACCCTGAATATAGGTCACCCATTGAGTAGATGGAATGCCCACTAAATGCTTCAGAAAACACATTTGCTATAGGTCCTACCCCTACATTTCTAAGCGTGATTGTTCATAGTTTGCAAATCCTAAATGAGCAGAATTTTCCACCGTCGATTTAAATATTGTGCTAAGGATGTCTCTAATACTCGCATGCATATCTTCTCTTTTAACAGTCTCATCAACTCAGGTAAGTGAGCTTTTGGGATAGGAATAGGTCAAATATTCCAAAATAGTCAAACTACTTTCAAACTCAATTATATTCTCAATATGTTCATAAGCAATATTAAACCTAAATTTTTGTAATGTTTTTCTAAATTTATTTGATATGTTTTCTTTTTGCAAATAATGTGATTTAAATGTAGCTGAATATACAGAAAAACTTTGAAAACCATGTATAAATTCTTGCGAGATATCATAGTATTTTCCACTCTTATCTTGCTCAATAGTGGATACTAGCATAAATTTTGATCAAAATATGCCCCATATTCCCTCATGAGTGCACAATCATCGCACTCACACTCATAAGAGTTTATGGGGTGTTTTCTGAGATTATTCTTATTTTTTGCATGATTTGGATGGACTTTCATGGTTTGCAAGGAGTGCAAACTAGATCTTAGTTAGATTCTTGCATAAGTAGATCCTTCATCCATAGCCTTCATTTCCATTCTCATTTGGGCTATAAATGGGTTCCCAAGAATGGTTTCCTAAGAATGCCCTCATATGAAAATTTTTTTGGAGTTAGATGTCTACGGAAGCACGCCAACAACACAAGGAAGAAGAAGAAGAAGCTTGGAGCACAACACACAATACTAAATATATTACCACTAGAATGTACAAAGATAAGTGATCTGTTAGGGCTATAGGCGTATATACAAGCTGGGGGAAAAAACCTCCTAAAGGGGGAAAAAAGTGCCTTGGTAGTCCTAGTGCATTCACACGCATTACTACCTAAATATATCAACAAATTCCCCCATGGGAGTAATGCAGTGAACAAGGAGCTAGCACTCATGTATAAGGAAGTGCCAAGCTCTGTGGAATCAATTCACAAAAAGCAAGCAAGCCCAAAGCTTTGCAGAAAGCCTCAAACTTCTCCCTAGGCAGAGCCTTTGTGAAAAGGTCTGCAATGTTCTATTGGGTTGGCACATATGCTAAGCTGATGTCTCCAGCAAAGAACCTCTCCCTAACATAATGATAATGCACCTCAATGTGCTTAGTACTAGCAAGGAACACAAAGTTCCTCACAACTGGCAATGCTCTCTAATTGTCAATGAAGATGGTGGTGGCAAAAGATTGACCAATACCCAAATTAGCCATAAGGCATTTGAGCCACACACACTCAGCAGGCACTATGAAAGCTGCCCTATACTTAGTCTCACAACTAGAAGTGGCCACAGTAGGCTGCTTCTTGCCCAGCCAAGATATGCATGACCTACCAAGCATGAAGCAAAAACCACTAGTGGACACACGAGTGTCATTGCAACCAGCCCAGTCAGAGTTAGAAAAAGCATGCAAATTTGGCGGTAGTGATACCCCCTTTGGATAAAACAACCCAAGTAGTTGGGTACCACTCAAGTAGCAAAAGATGTGCTTAACCACTTGCCAATGCTTGACACTTGGGCAATGCATAAACATGCTCATCTGTGAGACAACAAACTGAATATTGCGCCAAGTAATGCATAAGTAAATCAAGCATCCAATAGCCTACTGATAGAGAACAACATCAAATGCATCTCCAACATCATGAAGACTCAATTATAAACCTATCTCCATAGGAGTGGCAATAGGTTTGTGGTTGTTATAACTTATGCAATATGTTGAACAATGCATTGTTGGAGTGTAACATGAATATGTTGAACAATGCATTGTTGGATTCTAACATGGAATATGTTGAACAATGCATTGTTGGAGTGTTAAATTATTATTGAACAATGCATTGTTAGAGTGTTAAATTATTAATGTATTAATGTGTTTTTGATGTTTTTGATATAGCAGCTGAAGGTTCGTGAGGAGCGTGCAAAGCGTGAAAGGGCGGATATCAATAATCCAAATAATTATTATGCATAGAAGGTTCTATTGTTATAAATAGTTAGAAAAGTAATGGTTAGAATAAGGGTCGTTGTAGACCCCAGTTTCTGTTATTGAAAGCAATGGCTTTCTGTAAAAGTTCCCAACTTTTAGTTTCACGATTGCTTTTCGAAGCCGCTCTCATGTAACCACTCTTTTCGATGTAATCAAAAGTTCCTATAAATATATACACTCTGTGGACTGTCGAAACAGAGTACATGGGGGGAGATTGCACCCAATATTGCGTTCAGTCTTGTCTCTTGCTGTCTCTATTCTTCTGTGTGTTTTCTGCGTTTGTAATCTTTGTATGCGCGTGAGCAAGATCTTGACAACAGTGGTATCAAAGCTCTGCACGCGTCAATACGGAGGGTTCTCTTCTCTATTCGTGATTGCGATTCCATCTCCGTCTCCGTCTCCGGTTCCGGTTTCTGTTTCTGTTTCTATTCCTGTTCCAGTTCCAGAACTAGAACCTACGTTTGCACCTACGTTTACTCCTTCGGCTTACTCCAAGGCGTCGTCTAAGGCAAAGAACTTAGGCAATAACTTAGGCAATACATTAGCAACATTGGCACCCAAGGCTCCCTTGGTGACCATTGGCACCCGTTGGCTACGTGAGACGCAATTTTAATTTTGAGTGGCACTAGAGAGGTTTAGATTCCCTAAGGTAGGAGGATTCGAACCCACAACCTCCTACTTTCAAGGGAAGTACTTTTACCACTACACTCTTTCTTGGAGTTGCCACTCAAGTTCTTTCCTCTTATATTTAACATAACTTGCAGTTTTTCTCACTTTTCAAGGCGGCACGGTGTGAGGCGACATGGCGCGTCTCAGGGTACATCCTGTCAGGGTACACTTATCACGGTACACTTCTCAGGGTACACTAGGGTACATCCAGACAGGGTACATCCTGTCAGGGTACAACAAGGTACATCCAGACAAGGTACTTTTCTGCTAGGGTACATTCCTTGAGGGTACATCCCTAAGGGTCCAAGAGCACCATGGAGGATATCTTGCAGCAGAAATTTGAAGATGGTTTGGAGGTGGGAATCCAAGCTAAGCTTCACACCCTATGACCTACAATCCTCAACGAGGCTATATCTTTCGCCTATAATGCAGAAAAAGAATTCAAGTTCATAACCAAGTCAATCCATCTACAACAACGTTGCCAACGACCACTTTATGTTAAACCTGCATTTCCTATGAAGCATACTTTTAATGCCCCATCTTACCCTAGTTTTCCTTGTCCTCCACAATCTAGTTACTCAATTCCACCTGTTGCTTCATCTCTCCAATCAACCAAACCACCTACCCTTCAAACTTCAGCGGTGGATGCCCAACAGAAGCGACCACGGATCACCTACTGGAATTGTGGTAAACCTGGATATACAAAAATAAGGTGCAGATTGTGACCTCTTCACATGAAACTGGCTAGAGCTCAATTGCATAACATGGAGGTCCATAATGAAAAAATTCCTGCTGTTTGGACAGAGGAATCACTAGAGAAGGACTAAAGTACCTTGGGTAACGATATCTCTCTTCACTCTCTACTTTGCATGCAGTGTACAATAATTAATAAACTAGTTAAAATTCTACATGACGATGGTAGTTCACATGACTTCATTTCACATTTATTAGTACAAGAACTTAAATAACAAATGTTTCGTTCCTTGTATAAAGTGAAAGCTGCATTTCAAGGTAGCCGTTATAATGTAACACGAGAAGTGCAAGATGTTACGATTAGCATAGGCCCATATGTTGATTCACGAACATTTTTAATTGTACCTTTGCAATCTTACAATGTTATACTAGGTATGCCTTTTTGTCACCATTATAACCCACATATTGACTACCATACACATACATTTAACTTTGAATTCAAAGGTCAAATCATTACTTTGTCTGCACGATATGGTTTCCAACCATTTCCATTGATTAGTCACACTCAAGCGAAGCGTGCATTTAGGAAAGGATTCAATTCATGCATTGTTTTTGTCAATGTCATCAATGATGTTCGTTCTTTTCTTGGGTTGGCTAGTTTCTATAGGAAGTTTTTTTGAAATTTTTCTTATTTAGCATTGCCTCTTACCTTGTTGTTGAAAAAGAAAATAAAATCTGCATGGGGACTTACCCAACAACAATCCTTCGAAAAACTTAAACAAGCACTTTCACATGCACTTGTTTTACAGTTACCTGATTTTTCACAACCCTTTCATGTCGTTACTGATGCTGGTGGTTCAGGAATAGGTGTTGTTTTAATGCAAAAGGACCATCCCATCGCATTTGAGAGTAGGAAGCTTAAGCCCTCATAACAGAATTATAGTACATATGATAAAGAATTATTAGCAGTTGTGCATGCTTTGCAAATTTGAAAACACTATCTTAAGGGCTCTGCGGTCTTAATCAAAACCGATCAATAGGCTATTAAGCATTTATTAAATCAGCCCTTAATCTCTGATAGACATCTTAAATGGGCATCATTCATTCAAAATTTCCAACCCATGATCCAATATCAGCTTGGTAAAGCTAATGTTGTAGCTTATGCTCTTAGTCGTTTTCCTTTACATTCTGTTGTTTTGAATAATATTTCTGCCATCCAAATTCATTCTTTTCAAGAAATGGTTTCCACATGCATCTGATTTGTATTTTTCACGTGCATGGCATGACTTCAACAATAGTGCATCTTTATCTGATGAACATTATACATTTCATAATGGTTTTCTTTATTTTCAACATAGATTGTGCATAACCCAAGCTTTTAAAGATTTTGTCATTAAAGAAATGCATGAACCATCTTACGTGGGTCATAGAGGCATACAGAGCAGCATTTCTGCTTGCAAAGATTTCTTCTTTTGGCCACATATGGAAAAAGATATTGCACATTATGTTTCTCAATGCATTTTTTGTCAACGTGTAAAGCATCATTATGGTAAACCATTTAGATTATTAATGCCACTTTCCATTCCAAATGAACCATGGGAAAAAATTTCTATGGATTTTATCACAGGTCTTCCTATCACTTCATCACATAATGATATGATTTGGACAATAGTTGATAGGTTTAGTAAATATGCATATTTCATTCCGTGTAGAAAAACTTTGACTGCACCTCAGGCTGCAAAATTATTCATTAAATGCATTTTCCCACATCATGGATTTCCTAAAGTAATGTTATTTGATCGTCATGTTAGATTTTGTAATCATTTTTGGGTTGCCTTATTTCAACATTTTGGTTCTAAAATAGATTTTAGCTCTGCATTTCAGCATGAAAGTAATGGACAAAGTGAGGCTATAAACAGTACTATTCTTGATTTATTGCGTTGTTATTCATTAGATAATCCTAATAATTGGGATGAAAAAATGCCATTGCTTCAATTTTCTTACAATAACACTACACACACCACTACAGATCGTGCACCTTTTGAAATTGTTTTTGGTAAAAAGCTTCCCACTCCCACCTCATTATGACCACTTAATTTTTGCATATCATACACAAACACATTAATGTAACAGCTCCATGAACATTTCCATGCATGTGTTTTTACATGGAACATGCCTATTTCTTTTATTCAGTGATGAAACATGTGACTGGCCATCCATGTTTATTATTTTATCAACTGAGGTCAGTTGCTTTTTCAACTGAGAGGCATGTTATAACTTATGGAATATGTTGAACAATGCATTGTTGGAGTGTAACATGAATATGTTAAACAATGCATTGTTGGATTGTAACATGGAATATGTTGAACAATGCATTGTTGGAGTGTTAAATTATTATTGAACAATGCATTGTTAGAGTGTTAAATTATTAATGTATTAATGTGTTTTTGATGTTTTTGATATAGCAGCTGAAGGTTCGTGAGGAGCATGCAAAGCGTGAAAGAGCAGATATCAATGATCCGAATAATTATTATGTGTAGAAGGTTCTATTGTTAGAAATAGTTAGAAAAGTAATGGTTAGAATAAGGGTCGTTGTAGACCGCAGATTTTGTTATTGAAAGCAATGGCTTTCTGTAAAAGTTACCAACTTTAAGTTTCACGCTTGCTTTTTGAAGCCGCTCTCATGTAACCACTCTTTTTGACGTAATCAAAAGTTCCTATAAATATATGCACTATGTGGACTGTCGAAACAGAGTGCATGGGGGGACATTGCACCCAATTTTGCGTTTAGTCTCGTCTCTTGTTGTGTCTATTCTTCTGTGTGTTTTCTGTGTTTGTAATCTTTGTATGCGCATGAGCAAGATCCTGACAACATCGGTCTTCAAGGCCAAAACACTACAATAATGTGTCGATATATTTCATTTTGACACAAAGCCATTCCTCCATCAACATGCATAAACTAGATGTTCAAACAATGATGCAAATGCCCCAAATGAGAGATCTCAAATGAGTCATGTAAACCAGCCTTAAAATCAGCAATATGTTGCTCATGAGGACCAGTGAGCAGCATGTCATCAACATACACAACAATGATGACAAGTACATCATTAGCACACTTAACATATAAGGTTCTTTTAGTTGGACTATTCTCAAAACCATGTGCAATTAGATAGGCATGTACCTTTTCATACCAAGCACGTGGTGCTTGCTTTAAACCATATAATTCCTTCTTTAACCTACACACTTGGTTTTCATGCCCTTTCTGCACAAAGCCATGGAGCTGAAAAACATACACTTCTTCATGCAAGTCACCATTCAAATGTTTTTCTAATGTCCAACTGATGTACATTCCAACCATGATGAGCTTCAAGTGCACAAAAGGGGTAAGTGAAATGAAAATTAGAAGAGATAATTTTTTTTAGAAAAGAAAATCTTTGATTTCTGAAGCTTTTATAAATCCAAACACTTATTTTTGTGTTTTGTGCGAACAATAACATATGTTTTTGAGTTCTTCATGGACTCTTTAGCCATGGTTGCATGCTTAACATACATAGGAATTTTTTCTTCTATATTTAAGTTTCTAGTAGCAATATTAGTCAAATCATCATCAAAATCCATCTTCCTAATCAATACGTACTATGAGCATTGAAACACATTACGTGTTGTAATAGGCTTTGAAACTTCAAGCTTGGTCTTTGGCAAGACATGCACTCTTTTGGGGGTAGGAAGTGATTCTTCTCCCTTACTCATTTCTTGGAATCTTTTTGTTCCTCTCATGCGTGGTTGAGAACTAGTCTCTGCTTCCTCTACCAACTTTAGTTCTTTCTTCTTCCGTGGTACAGTGGCCATCTTTGCGTACTTGGCCATTTCGGAGGATGTGGGCATCTTGATCAGGTGCTCTCAGATTCCTAGTGCATGGTAAATGAGGATTGTTAGTGTAGTACGACCATTTAAGAATTTCTTCTGATGCCACTTTTTTTTTAGCTTCAAAGAGATGCTCCTGGATATAAGGCGTCATGTTCACCTAGTTCCCAATCTGCCAGATAGCATGGGATAAGAGTTGTACGACGACCTTCTGTGGGGCTCTATAACGATTCATATTGGGAAAACAAAAATGTTGATGAATGAGGTGGACCTCATCTTCTATGTCAATGCGATTGATGTCCAAGAAAGTCCGTGTTTTGGCTCTGTGGGGTTCATCCTTCAAATCAGTGGTCCCATCTTTTTCCCATATGAATTGTATAATCAACCATTCTCCCATTGCATCTAGTACATTTGCCTCTAGCACTGAGGGGTTATGCAGGGCTGGTTGTAAAATATTCATTACCTCAGTGCATCTTTGGAAGTCAGGCTTGTAAATGGGTAACTCAAAATATTTTTGGATTCCAGCTGTTGTCATTGTGTCCACAGTTCCTGTAAGCTCATGGAGAACCTTGAAATCTTGAGACATAACTGGAAAGTGATGGTCTGTGTCCATGATCTTGATGGTTACTAAGGAAAGATAATCACCCATAGGTTGATCCTTAGGGAACCATTGACCTTTGACCTTGGTTACACTCTGCAACGGAAATTCTTACACCTCATCTTGAATGGTTGCTTTGGGATCTTCGTAAGCCATCTGCACTTGAAACATACTACAATTAGCGTCATTGTGATTGCATCACTTATCTTCCACTTAGTCGCCATAAATCGCACAGTTCTCCGAGTGACTTGTGTCGTCCTTCCCTATGGGTGTAAGGAAAGCAATACCTGAGATTTTTTTTGTATAATTTTTCTTATTTTTGCTGAAAGAAAACAAAAATGTTAGTGAATAGCCGAAGCTTTATTTTATCTTTAATTATTTTCCTTGAGGTTATTGTACAAGTTCTCTCCTATTCCCTAGGAGCAAAATGTGCATCCCTAATAAGTAGAAGAAGAATTATGTGTCGAATGCATGACCTTGTAATGTGGCCCTATCATGCATGCTCGAGGTGTATGGAACTCAAGATGTGTGCAAGAAGAAGTTGCTGGCAGGTTTGTAGATGGAAATCAAGATTTGGGTATCAAAATCAGCTTTATTTTCTTATTCTTGATTGCAACGTTGTCTCCGCTTATGCTTTGTTTAGCTATCGTATTGTGATTCTTCTTTGCTCGCCATACATATCTTTGAGTTGATTTCTTTGAGTACTCCTATTTCTGCAATTTTGGATTATTGCGTCTTTCTTGATCCTTTGACTTCATTTTGGATGGATCCTTCCTTTGTACTAGTTTCTTCAGTTTCATTTTCTTCATTGGCATAGTTGATTTGGGAATTCATATTTGCGTTCTAGAGGGTTGAGCAGCAATTAGTTTCTTTGGGATCCATAATTGAACAATCTTCGGTAGGCCTAGTGATCCAGCTTGGTTTGTAGTCTTGACCTATTGTTAGTTCCTTTGTAGGTGATGGCTTTGTTGTTGATGATATGCTACTACTTGATCTTTCCGAGTCCATGTCTGTCTGGTTCCTTGAATGGGATATATTCTAATGTGGGAAGTTTTGGGTTGATTACTCTGACTAGTCGCTCTTGGGCTCAATTTCTCACTAGGGCTCTCAATGGGAATGATGTTAATTGAAAGGTCCAATGGATGACGAGGAGGTATGAGGTTAATAAATGGTGTAAACATAGGTGAAGTACTTGGAGGTGAGGGTTCCACAGTAGAGGTAGATGCACAATCACCTTCATGCATGCTTAATTGATCTCTCAGAGCTAGACAAGTTGATTTGAGTGGTCTTTCATCTAATAAACTAAACACTTCTTGATGTCCTATCTTGGCTGAGATGTAGCCTAAGGCTAATTGGATGGTTACCTCATGTTCGTATATCCAATCTTGTCCTAACACAAGTTCTTCTAATAGATCTTGATCATTGCACACTAATAGCTTTTGTTGCATCGTGTTATTTCCTAGGTGCAATGATAAGGTAATCTCGCCTATTCATGCAATAACATTGCCTCCTATTCCAATCAGACGTGCTTTAGTTGGATGTAATTGGGCTTTGAGCTGATGAGTCAAAGAGGATCTGATGCAACTGATAGCTGCTCTTGTGTCAATGAGGGCATCCACCATGTGGTACTCCTCTATTCCCACTCCTAGGTTCAAATAAGGTTGTCGCACTCGATGTCCTACGGTTTCTGAGGCTCTAAAATTAGCTATTAGGATGGGCTCTTCACCTTGGCGGTATCTCTCGTCCCTTTATCTCATCCACTCCTTTCATTTTCTTATTTGTTCTAGGGCTTCCTATCATGCTTCCTCGCATATTTTTTCATCTTCTTCTCCTCTACTCTTTGGTGCTAGAAGTCTTGATAGCATCTCCTCTATTAATGGCTCTAAATACTTCTTCACTCCACAGTTGCTTATATAATTCGGTATTACTTCTCTATCTAGGGTTGCTAGATTGATGGCTCTGCTAGTTGATATGCGATGGATCACCAAGGGACCATATCCTCTTTTTTGCAGCTTCTTCGCATGTTGCCTTAAAGTATATACCAGGACTAAATCTCCTTCTTTCAAACCTTTACTCTTGATATGAGCATCAAAGTCTGATTTTTGTCATCTTATTGTAGCATAAATGCCTGCTATCGCTTGTAATCTAGTTTCATCTAGCTTCTCAATTCGGTCCAATTGAGTAGATAACTCATGTCCAGTCCATTTGTAGGTCGATGCTATTCTAAGAGTAGGAACTAGGTAATCAATCGGTAAGATGGCATTCTAGCCGTACACTAGATTAAAAGGAGTAGTTCCTATAGCTGTCTTGTATGCTACTCTGAATGCGGCATAAAGCATGATAACTACTTGTCCCAATCAGATCTTCCATTATTGATAAGGCTTCTATTACTTCATTGATGAAGTGTGTGCCTCTATCACTCACAATTTCTATTGGCAATCCAAATCTAGTGAATATGTTCTCAAAGAGAGACTTAGCCATGGTCCTTGCATCATTCTTCTTAGTTGCCTTGGTTTCTACCCATTTGGTCAAATAGACCGTTGCTACAATTATGTATTCTGCATGGAACCTTTTGCTGGTGGGCTAATAGGTCCTACAAAATCCATTCCCCACTTGGTAAATGCTCTTGCACTTGTCATAGGTCATAATGGCATTTCATCTCTTGTAATAGGATACTTTGTTTGTTGACAAGTATCACATCTTTGGACATATGTGGCTGCATCTTGATATAGCATTGGCCACCACAGTCCAGCAAAGAGAATCATTTTTGTAGTTTTCTTTGCAAAAAATGTCCTCCTGTGGCTCCCGTGTGAGCCATTTCCAAGACTCGAATATACTCATCTTCATAGATACACAATCTTAATTGGTTCTCCCTTCCTCTCTTGAAAATTTGTTTGCCTACGAGTACATAATCCTTGCTTTGCTTCTCAAGGGCTCGTTTCCTTGCCAAACAAGCTCCTTCTTGGTACTCTTGTGTTTTCAAGAATTTCACTAGAGGCTTACTCCACCTAGGTGCTACTGTGAAGTAACACAAAGTAGAGTTCTCTTCAGGTGTTCTTTCTTGACAAATGGGACATGCAGAGACATAAGCATGTGCAACTTTCTACATATCTAGCCAATACACTCCTAATCTCTACAGCTCTTGCCAAGTCCCATTAACACTTCAATGGGTTTTCCATTGATTCACGTGTGCTCTCTGAAGCCACATTTCTTGCTCATCTTCTTCCACACATCTCAAAAGTAATCAACTTGACTCTTGGTGATATAAGCTTCGAGCTATGATATGGAGATTTTTAGTTTTCCATAACTCCTAGCTCTTATTTAAATTGATCCTATGTTGAGGTCCATGCGTGAGTATGGGAATCAAATTTTCAGCCCATTGTGGACATACTTCTACGTTGAAAAGATAACTATCCAGCAAATCATCTAGCACTCCTATAGGAGGTTCTCCATGTGTCATTCTTGATAGGTGGTCGGCACGGATGTGTGTATTTTCTTTTTTGACTACTACTTCAAAATAAAATTCCATTAACAATAGAGACCATCGTACTAGTCGTCCGGTATTACAAGGCTCATTGACTAGATACAATAGATCCTGACGATCAATGAAGAAGTTGAATTTGTTTGCCGATAAGTAGTGTCTAAATTTCTTCACTGCGTATACCACTCCTAAACCTTCTCGTTCTGTAGTGGTATAATTACGCTCTACTTATTTTAATTGTCTACTAGCATAGGCTATAGGATGATCTAGCTTTCCTATATTTGCTGGCTGTGCTAAGATGCAACCAATGGCAAACTTGGATGCATCCTCATGAATATGAAATGGTTTATTCCAATCTTGTACTTTTAAAATTGGTGCTGAACTCAAACAACTCTTTAATTCATTGAATGCCTTTTCACATTCCTCTACCCAGGTAAACTGAGTGAGCAATGCATAAAGAGGCCTTGCAATTATGGCATACATGTGAATGAATCTTCGATAATATCCACAATGTCCCATAAACGCTTGCACTTCTTTAGCGGTCTTTGGTCTTGACAAATCCATAATCACTTTGATTTTGTCTTCATCAGTGGAAATTCCATTCTTAGAGATAATGTGTCCTGAGATCTTTCCTTGTCAAACCATGAATACACATTTTTCCGAGTTAAGGCATACTCTATACTGACGAATTTGGCTAATATTTTTCTTAGTTCTGGGATGTGCTCTGGTCTTATAGCTAAATAGGAGCATAAATCATCCACATATACCTCCATAATCTTTCTCAACAATTCCTTGAACACATGGCACATCAATCTTTGGAAAGTGGCTAGGGCATTAGTTAGACCAAATGGCATAACCCTAAAAGCATAGACTCCCCATTCAGTTGCAAAAGCCATCAAGAAAGCTATAGACTTCCTTACCTGCAACCCTTTTCAATAGATGATCTGTGATGGGTAATGGGTAACTATCACGTATGGTGGCGGCGTTCACCTTTTTAAGGTTAATGCACACCCTTAATTTTCCATTCTTTTTCGACACTACCACTAATGGCAATACCCATTCCATGTCTTCAATTTCATAAATGAAGCCTGCATCCAACAATTTATCTATCTCCTCCTTAATCTTTGCTGAATAATCATCATTATAAGTGTATGGTCTTTGTTTGGAGGGCTTGGCTTCTGTTGTCATAGGGACTCTATGAGCACAAATAGAAGGATCTACACCTTTTAAATCCTTATAAGTCCATGCAAAGACATCTCGATACTCTCTTAGAAGTTGTATTAATTCTTGTTCTTCCTCTAGCGTGACATCTTGTCCTATGAAGGTGCATCTCTCTTCTCCTTCTTCAATAGTTACTACGATCTTCTTGGTCTGCTCTTTATTGTCGTATGCTATCCTGGTTGTACTTCTTGTTTTGGCATCAAAATAGCAATCTTTCTTTCTTCTACTTCATATTTCTTAAAATGATCAGGTACCTTGAATTGGTTTTGAGGTGTGTTTTCTTCTTTTTCATTTTCCTTGTTTGGCTCATGTATTACATGTTGTAGCACGTCTTGAGTCAAATCTAGACTAGTTTCAATCTCTTCCTTCTTTTTGCTTTCTTCCTCAAGAGGTTTCGGTTCCATTTCTATGCTCTCATAATCTTCATTCCATTCTTTTTCAATTACCTCTCCTTCATCCGCTTCTTGGAGAATAGCCATGTATAGATTTACATCATATGCTTCCTCATCTATGCATTCATTCATAGTTATTACTTCTTCATTTACACATGTCAAGAGTGGCTAAAATCTCCATCCAACCATGGGGTTAGAACTCTTCATCTAAGGATATTTGAGGCATGTAAGCAGGATCTTCTAGAGGTCTAAACACATTCCTTGTCCTGGCTGCCATCTTTGTCTTCTTTCTTCTTCCCTTTTTGTCGCCTTACACATCCATAAGTGAGTATCTTCTTTCATCCATGTTTGACTACTCGATCCCACACTATGAATGGATAAATGATCATCTTCCTTGTGTATAGGTTCCATTGGCGAGGAGGGACATCTTGATAAGTATAAGTATGGATGTTTATCATAGTTTTCATTTCTCCATGCTGCAAGTACACTGCATCTTTTCCCCAGTCTTGCACTACCTTGAGTTGTCTCATGAAAGGCCTTCCAAGTATCATCTCATAATTGCTAGCCTTTTAAAATTGACATATTGCTAAGGTGTGCTGAATTCGACTCCACAAGTGGTAAATACTACATTTTCTAATAATCCTAAGGGCCGTTCCGTGTGTCCATCTGCCATTTGAATCTTCATTCTAGTGGGTTGTAGGGCAAGCTTTCCCCATTTCTCCCATATTTCTTTGGTACCAATTCCTACTTGAGCTCCCGAATCTAATATGGCTTTCGTGGTATATCCTCTATAAGTGATAGGGAGGCATGTATTTCCTTCATCTCCCTCACTGAAATCTCCAACCTTATGAATTGGGATTTTAACAATAGCTATTTCATCCCTCATCTGGCTTTTTTCTGACTTAATTTCTAGTTGGCTGGTGATTTGTTCTCTTAATTGAGGCTTTACTTTCCAGATTTCTTCTAAAGTCAAGGTGCATGGTATTTTTACTCTTTTAAGGTGTATTCTGTCAGAGTTTTGGATCGATGGGTTCTGTTCATTTCTCCTCACTAAGGGAACATTATATAATTCAGAATTATGTTCATACTCCCCCATATAGTTTGGTAATGCATTCACACTGCCTTCCTCATCTTTGTTGTCATCCAGTTGAGATGATCTTTTTGGGTTTAATTCAAGAATTGAAAATTCAAGCTCGCCTACTACTTTTAACTCCTCAAAAGGTGGTTCAATTCCTTCTACTTTCTTCCATCTATCTTCTTGGACTCTTGCCCATAAGTCTCTAGGCCATGTCACATCTAGTTCAAGGATTATGGATCCTTCTTCTTTACTTTCATGGAAATTTTCTTCATAATTCTCGTTTTTCTTTCCTTCCCTAGGGTGACTAGGTACTACACATTCCTAAAATTCTTTTTCGGGAATCCTTGTGCTAGGTAGTGGCTGAACAGGTTTTTCTAAAGTTTTCTCAGCCACTTCAATTAACTTCTTACATATTTCCAATCTCTCTTTCTCTAAGTCACCTCTTCGGTATTCTCGTTCGTGTTGCTCAATAGTTGGGCATGCCTTTATTCGTGCTTGATATGCTTTAATCTCCTTGTTAGGGTTTTCCTTTAGGTTCTTGCTTTTCATCTTTGCTTTGCTTATTATTCTCGTTCTCTAACTTTTGTTGCAGTCTCTTATCTTTTATTTTTTCTCTACAAGTCCTCCATCTTTGGGTTCATTAAGACTTAGTACTTTTCTTTGACTCTTCAAAATCTACAACTACTTGTGGTGCTGGGGTGTTCAATTCTTTGTCTTGGTTATCATTTTCTTTGGATTTATCTAGGGCCTCTCTTGCTTTTGCCCTAGTTATCACTTTCAATGGCACAGTGTATTCCTTATCACTCCCTGATGAACTACCACATCTATAACATTTATTTGTGTAGTGGGATTGATTTTATTGTGATTTTTAGGGCAATCCCTAAAAAGATGTTCTCTACCACAATCACTACAGTAACCCTCCCAAACTCTCTAAGGTGGTGGTGGGTTAGGAAATGTACACTCTTTGATAAATGATCACCCCCGCATCTATAACATGGTCCTCTAGGAGCAAGTGATTTATTCATTAGCCATGGTGGTATTGGAGCTCTAGGAGCAGTGTACATTAGAGACACATAGTCTTAATCATACCCGTAGGAGCTATCATAACCATCATATCCATATGTATATGGCTCATAGGCATGTCCATACTCAGCCATAGTATTTTCATAGGTGGAATAACTTCCCTGACTAAGGTCATACGATTGATCATAAGTCTCAGTGCTAGTCAATGGGGTGGTTGGTACTATTGCTCTTTTAGGATTCTCTTGAATTTGAGTGATTTTCACTAGGACAACATTTTGTGGGTGAGGTGGTTGTTGTCCTAGTACCGGCTGAGGTTGATTGTATCCTTGATATGCATAAGTCCGTGGTGCAGGTGCTTGCTGATGGTATGGGGGGTATCTATAGGCTTCTCCTCCTTGATCTCTTAGGTTGTATCCATAAGGCTTAAATGGTAGTGGTTGTGCATGTCTTGGTTATCGATTGTAAGGACAATTATGTGTACTGTGATTTGTGTACCATTGCTCTATGTTATAGTAGTGAGTGGGACCCTGGGCAGTTGGTATGTTATAGGCATAAGGAAGTGGTGGGACTATTCCCCTATTGCACAAGTGAGAAGGGTGGTCACCTCCATAGTGAATGCATCTCTTGAGCATAGGCACTCTCATAGGGTGGTTAGGACAATTCCTCTTTCCTTGATCATTCAACTTCTTAAACACTAAATCGATTGTTCCTGGGATTGGAAGTACTGCTAGCACTATCCTCACTCTTAAGACTTCCTTGAGGTATTTTTAAGTCTTTCGCCAGATTGTCTTCTAGATCGATACACTCCTTCATGCATTCTTGTAAACTTTGGAATCTCTTCACATATACTAAGGATCTCAATGACCCATTCACCAATCCTTCCAAGAATAATGAGACCATTTTATTTTGGGTGGGAATCTCTTCTGCAGGACATCTATCCACATATTGCTTGAATTGTCTCGTAGCTAACTTCATTAATTCTGTAGGTAACTGCTTAAAACTATGGATTAATGATGAAGAGTTGTTTCTTATTCGGGTCTTAGTGAATTCCTCAATCAATTCCTGATATACTTGTTCCATGTTTTGAAAATTATTGGGCTCTAATGGCTGGAACCATGCTAAGGCCGTGTTTGTGAGGGTTAGGCCAAATGATTCATATTGGACCATGAAATCTTCTACTTGTTCTGCTCGCACCACTTGCTTGAATTTAGCAATGTGATTGTATGGCTCACCAAAACCATCATAGTGTCTCCTCATGCATTTGGCCACTTGAATGGGTCTTAATGATCTTCCTGGGAAAACTGGACGTCCTATCAGTATACCTGCATCTTTTCCTACTGGTGGTCTCTCAAGAACAGGAATCCTATTTCTTGGTTCTGCATTTGGAGGAGCTTGATAGTTGGGATTAACACCAAGTGCAGCAAACTAGACTTGGGGTTTAACCCGAGTGCTCTATTGTTGCGTCTAACTAGAATGCTGATAAGATGAATTTTGGTGAGTTCCTTGGGGATTTTGAGAAGTAATGGCTTGATCCCTAGGTAGGAATACAGAAATGTTATGATATCTCAGCCTAGCTCTCTCTAATTCAGCCATGGGCCAATATCTTCTCTGATTCTTGTCTAAGTAAGTAATGTAATTGGGGTTTTCAGGATCATGTAACTTATAGATGGTGGTTGGGTTTATCACTTCTTCCCATAACGAAGAGTTGGTTTTGAGCAAATGATCCATTCCATTCAGCATGTAGACATCCATTAAGGAGATCTTGGGGAATTAGGTCTCCTCACCAAACCCTAATTACAATGGACTTCCCTCTAGGGGTTAACACCTGTTCTTCTTGTCCCTCTTCATTAGGGTTTTGGGCATTATCTTCTTCCCTTTCCTCGTTAATGCTTTCTAGATGCTCTATGACTACATATATAATCCCTCTTTTATCCACATAGAATCCTCCCACGTACTTGGCAGCTGGTCTAGGCCCTATGTGAGCATCCCTGGCTTTTTTCAACCTTGCCACTG
This sequence comes from Ceratopteris richardii, assembly GCA_020310875.1. Lineage (NCBI taxonomy): Eukaryota > Viridiplantae > Streptophyta > Polypodiopsida > Polypodiales > Pteridaceae > Ceratopteris > Ceratopteris richardii. The sequence continues at coordinate 105,104,075 of CM035439.1, read as the reverse complement.
ATCTATTTCATCCATCTATGTAAATGGGTAGATCATGCTGGTTGGTGTTCACATATTCTAAGGAGGTCCTGTAATCTCCCTCAATTATAGACATTAGACTTGCTATGGGTATAGAGGTATGCATGTCTTCTAAGGCCATAATAGTCTCTTCCTCAGATTCACTCGAGGTTTCAGAGTATTGTGAATGTATGGTGGGTTGTGCAACACTACCTACTGACAAAATTATGCTACTGCGGATTCCTAGGACTCTTCCCAATCTCAAGTTCATTCACCTCTTCAGGGCTTTGTATGTTCTCTACTTCACACTTTATTGCTACCCAATTTGCTTCACCTTTACCCTTTAAATGGCTTGAATACTCTCCGATCGATGCCACTTCTGAACGATACTTCTTTGACGATACGATGTCAAGTATTCCACGATGATACTTAAGTAACTGGTGATACGATACCACAATTTTCCCCGATATGATACTGACAATCTGCACGATACAATATCACAGATGGGCAACGATACGATAATGATGATACCGGCATTACTGTTGGAACATCAAGCTTACACTATGCTTGAGGTGGATTTGATCTACATCGAAGGCTATCGCATCGAAAGAATATCCGTTGGAGAGTTCTTTTTCATATGCTCATTTATTGTATTTTTTGAGAATATTTTGATGGCTCATTTACCGTTGTAAAAGCCTTGAGTTGTACACATGTAAAGGTACAAATATAGGGCCAAAATCCCACGAAATTCTGGTGGTTGAAGTTGCATTCAATCAAGCAATCAATCACCTAAAAGTAGATCAATCAAGATCTTCACTTTTCCTAGATTGTAGGGAAGTGAATTGATTCCCTCCAACAACCATTCCCACCTTCATTTGAATTCAAATTCAAGTTGTAAAAGTCGTGGAGCACTCCTAGAGGCTATATAAGGAGTTGAAATCACTTGTACATTACATGGAAGCAATATACATACACTTGTGACCATCATTGTCTTGCTCCTTCAATTTTCTGCATCATCTTCTTCGCAAACAGTAATCTTGCAGAGGCTGCTGCTCTCTCCTCAGAGCTCCAATTTGAGTGCAAGAAAACTCATTGGAAAGGTATCAGTGTCTAGTTTATGCCTGTAAATTTTCAAATCATTTGGCTCAGCAGATTTGGAGAAATCTCAGTTTTTCTGCCTCGGGGTCAATCTCTGCGTATTCCTGAAAAATAGGAAGTACCACCGGTGAATGTCGCATTCATTCCTATAGCATATTTTGCTTATTCCTTATACTTTTGTGCATTCAATACACTCAACCCTATGTGTATCACTCCCATAAAAGGATTTTTTCTAATTGTAATCACGCTGGTCGCTATGGGCATTTGAAGTTCATTGTCTCTTCCATAGATAGTAAGTTTTTTGAGCTAGTCGACCCGCGAACCTATCTGTTTTGTATCGACTCATTCTCCTTGATGCTCCAAGGTACATAGTGTGTTTCTTTGCACTTATAGCATGCCTATAAGGTCTATTTGAGTCTCCAAAAGCTCAAGGGCTGGTCTTGTGCCGGTTGGCTTGACCAAACTTCATCGCTTCGAAACGCACTTTTCTACCTTCGACAAGCTTCTCCAAGTTCTTTCAATTACTATACCCAACAGTCAGACGATCCGATACTTGTTGTGTATATGATACAATACTAAGAGTCTTGATGATACAATACTACCTTGTGCACGATACGATATTGGATAGAGAGCGATATGATACCAAATTTGAGCATGATACAAAGGCTCACTCCACAATATGATATCCAAGTTCACAATAGGACACCAAAGCAACTCAGGATACGATACTTACTTTATGAACGATACGATACCAGAGGTTCAACGATACGATATCACTAATGCATCCGATACAGTACCACTTTGGTCGATGATATGATACCGCAACCAAAATGATACAATACCAAAGTGTCCATGATACGATATCACTAATGCATCCGATACGATACCACTTTGGTCGACAATACGATACCATAACTGAAACGGTACGATACCTGGAAATTAGTGATATGATACAACTCAGTGATCATGATTGCGATACCACACTTCGTTGATACGATACCATAAGTGGGCAACGGGCGAGACGATACCAAGCGAGTATCACGATACAAGGGAATTTTGGTATCACGATACCAAAACTCAACCGATCATGATACTTGATTTTGTCCACACACACAAATGATTTTTTTCAAAAACCAAGTTAACTTATGTGCTTCTTGTGCATTCCCCTTTCTTCCTTTGTGTCTGTATCTCAAAACACTCACTCAAAATCCCGATATCTCTCACACGACACCGATCGTAGATAGTTTTGCCCTTGTTTTGATTCATTAATGTTTATAGGTGATTAATCATAATGCTCTTACCTCCTCTAAGCTCCATTTTGCTCAATTCCAAGAGATATTGTTCGACCTCACTCCAATGACCGTGATCTCAAGCTCATGATACCGATCGTCTGTGCTCTCCCATGGTACTAGCTCAACCACAAGTAATTCACATATGACTATCTTTGGGGTTTTTAAACCTCTGTTGGACAAAGGTTGAAGAGTACAAAAATGAAGAGTGCTTGAAATTTTAGACCTACTTCCCTATCCTACTCTCTTTCTCTCTACTACCTACTCTAAAATTCCTTCTCTAGCTCACATCCCTACACTAAGAACTCACTAAACACACTCCAAAAGCGAGAAGTAGTAAGTGCAGATGAAAGTGACTTACAAAAGAAAAGAAATTCACAACTCCTCTACTCACTTCAATGCTAAGAGCTTTCACCATCACACAAATGCCTCAGTTTGATTCAACACTCCCCGGCAACGGCACCAAAAACATGTGTACTTAATTATCGACTTAGGGACTTGAGGAGAAAGAGACTATACATCAATCCCCTAGAAGGGCATATAGTGGGGATTCACGCTTTAAGTATCAATCCAACAAGCATCATAATCTAGTACAATGAATGAGGACATGCGTTCAAATGACGGTCAATGCAAATGTGAACTAAAAAATGTGCAAACAAGTGTAAACTATCACATTCAAAGCTTTCATGGTCGACTATGGTGTTGCGATACCTAGAGAAGAAGCCAACTATAAATCGGCTTTCCTCTCAGCTCCGAACTCAAAATATAGCGAATAGTAGGTTCGTTTAAAAGCTCTCAAGAAGACGCATCCAATGATATTTTCAGTCGATTCTGACACTTCTGCTTCAAGCTATGAGCAAAATACTGAGTCGCGAGAATGACCTACCTATGCATCAGCACTTCCTACACTTCACATACCAACAGCAAAGAAGCTCTCCCATCGATAGACAACACTTCAAAGCACTCCTTTCAAACCACATACATGCATGCAAGCTCACAAGGAAGAAGATACAGAGAGGAGAAGACACAAATTTGAAATTATGTGCTCTTGATTCTCACTATAGCAAAAAGTCTTTACAAAGAGTCACAAAATGACTTATGTACTTGTGCCCTAAAAAATGGTCCTTTCACACAAGAGACTGACATTTTACTTAGTAAAAGACTAATTCCCTACTAGTCTACAACGGTAATGATACAAATATCTATGGATATGCATCTAGAGGACTCATCTAGTGCATTTACATCGGAAAATATATTACAAAGGGACTATGTTACAAAAATAAGGTGTCCAAATCGGAAAACTTTTGGGGCCCTTCTTTTTCTCTCCATCTGTGCTCTTCTTTGTTCTGCAATAGACACACACTCAACACTAGTTGTGAAAGCTGCCCTATACTTAGCCTAACAACTAGAAGTGGCCACTCTAGGCTACTTCTTATTTTACCATGATATGCATGCACTACCAAACATGAAGGTTAAAACAATAGTAGACACATGAGTGTCATAGCAATGAGCCTAGTTATAGTTGTAAAAAACATGTACATGGGGCAATAATGATACTCCCTTGGGATGAAACAATCCAAGGAGTTGGGTACCATTCAAGTAGGGAAAGATGCACTCTACTACCTACCAATGCTTGCACATGGGCAATGCATAAACCTACTCATCTTAGAGATAGAAAATTGAATATCATGCCAAGTTATGCATATGTAAATCAAGCATCTGATAGCTCGTTGAAAGAGAAAAACATTAAATGAATCTCTAGCATCATAAAGACTTAATGTTAAATGTGTTTCCATAGGAAAGGGGTAGGTTTGAAACTATAAAGGCCAAAATGTTGCAATAACATTTGATTTTTTTTTTGACACAAAGATACCCCCGATCAATTTCCATAGATAGAATTCCCAAATATTGTTGCAAATGCCCCAAATCTAGCATCTCATTGGCTACCCTAAATTCAACAATATGCTTCAAATTAGGAGTAGTGAGTAGCATGTCATCAATATATGAAATAATTATCACATGTACATAATCTGCACACTTAATATATAAGGTGTTCTAAATTGGACAATTCCCAAAACCATGTACAATCAAGTATGCATGTATCTTTTCATCCCAAGCACATGGTGCTTGCTTCAAACCATATAATGCCTTTTTCAACCTACATACTTTATTTTCATGCCCTTTCTCCACAAGCCCACGAGGCTGAAATACATGCACTTCTTCATGTAAGTCACCATTCAAAAATTTAGTTTTAGTGTCGAAATGATCTACATTCCAACCATGAGGAGCTGCAAGTGCACTAATGCTACACGCTCTGGTCATTTAGCATGTGGGTGGAAAGGTCTCATAAAAATCAAGGCCTCTCTCTTGAGTATATTAACCTTTTCTAAGAAGCCTATCCTTATACCTATAAATTATCCCATCATGCCTACATTTTAACTTGTATACCCATTTAGTGCCAATGGTCTTCTTTCCTAGAGAAAAATCACATAAAGGCGAGGTACCATTCTTCATAATATCATATTCTGATTGCATAGCAAGCATCCCATTTTTTTGAAATTTTTCCTTCATCAAAAGAAATAGGCTCATTCTCATCACAAAGGCTAGAGACAACCATTGCATAGCAGTCTGATGCAAAGGAAGCACTATGAGAGCTTGAAAGAGTATGATACAATAGAGGTGCATCCAATTAGCTATCTCACAAAGTCTACACTAGACATTTATGTTGGAACATCAAGGTTACACTATGCTTGAGGTGGATTTGATCTACATCAAAAGCTATTGCGTCGAAAGAATATCCGTTGGAGAGTTCTTTTTCATATGCTCATTTATTGTATATTTTTGAGAAATTTCTGATGGCTCATTTACCGTTGTAAAAGCTTCAAGCTTTACACATGTAAAGGTAGAAAGATAGAGCCCAAATCCCACGAATTTGTGGTGGTTGAAGTTGCATTCAATCAAGCAATCAATCACCTAAAAGTAGATCAAACTAGATCTTCACTTTTCCTAGATTGTAGGAAAGTGAATTGATTCCCTCCAACAATCATTCCCACCTTCATTTGAATTCAAAGTCAACTTATAAAAGTCGTGGAACACTCTTAGAGTCTATATAAAGACTTGAAATCACTTGTACATTACATGGAAGCAATATACATACACTTGTGACCATCATTGTCTTGCTCCTTCAATTTTCTGCATCATCTTCTTCACCAACAGTAATCTTGCAGAGGCTGCTGCTCTCTTACCGAAGCTTCAAATTGCATGTACGATGACTCATTGGAACGATATAAGTGTCTATTCTATGCTTGTAAATTTTCAAAGCATTTGGTTCAGCAGATTTGGAGGAATCTGCGTTTTGCTGCCTCGGGGTCAATCTCTGCATATTCCTGAAAAATAGGAAGTACCACCGGTGAATGTCACATTCATTCCTATAGCATATTTTGCTTATTCCTTATACTTTTGTGCATTCCATACACTCAACCCTATGTGTATCACTCCCATAAAAGGATTTTTTCTAATTGTAATCACGCTGGTCGCTATGGGCATTTGAAGTTCATTGTCTCTTCCATAGATAGTAAGTTTTTTAAGCTAGTCGACCTGTGAACCTATCTGTTTTGTATTGACTCATTCTCCTTGATGCTCCAAAGTACATAGTGTATTTCTTTGCACTTATAGCATGCCTATAAGGTCTATTTGAGTCTCCATAAGCTCAAGGGCTGGTCTTGTGCCGGTTGGCTTGACCAAACTTCATCGCTTCGAAACGCACTTTTCTACCTTCGACAAGCTTCTCCAAGTTTCTTTCAGTGGTATAAGAGCTAGATCAAGATGGGTGACGGCTTTCCCTCAATGATCGAGAAGCTTGATCGACACAACTACGCCGCTTGGCAAATCAGAATGGAGGCCTACTTGCAAGGTAGAAATCTCTATGGAATTGTAGAAGGTGATGAAGCTATGCCTATTCCAAGATCCAAAGGAGGACCTACACAAGAGGAGACAGATAAGCTCACACTTTGGTGCGCAAGAGATGCTCAAGCAAGGTCGTACATACTAAACTCTATCTCTGACTTTCTATTACCACATATTAGAGGATGCAAGACATCTCAAGGGACTTGGGATGCCCTTGAGACTTTCTTTTTTGCTAGTACCAAAGGAAGAAAGAATCATCTTTGGAACGAGTTCAACCAAATGAAGAAAACACCTAAACAAACCATCACAGAGTTTTTTATCAAGGTCAAAGAGGTTGCGCATCAGTTAGCATCGATTGGAGAGCTGATTGAAGAAGAGGTCATCATGAGGCAAATTCTCAACGGCATTCGAAGTGATAAGCAATGGCAATCCTTCACGAAGGCTTATGATCTCATCATGGATGTGCAAACTCCAGACTTCAACATCTTTCATGGACAACTCTTCAATCAAGAAGCCAACAATAGCATAAAGGAAGGTAACTCCTATCATGGTAATTCAACTACTGCTCTATATGCAGATAAGAAGGATAAGAAGCAGAAAGGCAAGAAGAAGGAAGAAGAGACTTCTCAAGCCAGCTTTGCAAGCAAGAGCAAGTGGAAAGGGAAGAAGAAAGGACCAAAGCAAGACAAAGCCAAAGGTCACAATGTTCAACCTTGTGCCATATGCGATAAGGCCAACCACACCACTCAGAATTGCTGGCTCAATGGGAAGACCCAGAAAGCAAGTGGAAGAGGTGGATATGGGAGCAATAGAGGCAGAGGTGGACACAACTTCAACAACAACAATAGAAGCTATAATAGAAGGGACTACAACAATTATTAAGAAGATCAACCACATGAAGACTCATTGCTTCTTATGAATCTAAGCCACAAAGAAGGTAAAGAAGATGCTCATTTGTTCTACATAGATTCAGGATGTTCGAATCATGTTGCAGGCAACATTGCTCTTCTATCTGATTTGGAAAGTCCAAAGCATATACATGAAGTGCAAACAGGGGATGACACAAAGCACAATGTGGAGAAGATTGGTAATGTCAAAGCTTCCAATGGCAGGACAAACATTCTAAGTAAGGTTCTCTATGTACCCACTATCACTAAAAACCTAATAAGTGTAGGCCAAATAGTTGAAAAAGGCTTGCAAGTTAGGTTCACCCAACATGGAGCTTTTGTGGAAGATCCATGTCAAGGCTTCAAGAAGATAGCCCAAGGTGAGAAGCATGGTAGGCTCTTTACTTTTGAAGTAGGAGTGTAGCTCAATGATGAGTAGCACCTCCTTTAATGTCAATCCGGGAAGATGTGAGGATGGTATGATGACCTCGAGCAAGTGAAGGCACAAGTGCGTGAGTGCGAAGCACACTAACATGCACACACATACACACACACGCGCACACAAGGCAAGACAAAGAGTGAGAAGCAATGGAGTTCCTTAGATTACTTTCAAAATGCTCATATAAGTTCAAATCAATTACAAGCTCCCCTAGAAAATGAGCTCTCTAGCTCTATTTATAGTTTTGGACTAGGTTTTGGCCTTGTCCAGACCTAGTGTCCGGCCTAGTTAAAAATTAGGTTCTCTGCCCTATTTGGAGGTTCAAACGGAGTCTAAAAAAGGTGAAAACTGATAGGTAGGTACTTCTAAGGCTCCTCAAGCTAAGGACTCCTTGGCTTGCACAAAATGGAGCTACAAAAATATGAAATGGTATTTACAATGGTTTTTAGTGATGAAAATCACTATTTTTGTAGGGATTTCTTCTAACATTTTGACATACATTTCCTGGAGCTCCTTACTTGCTCCTCCTTCTTGTGTGCCCAACTCTTTGATGCCTGAAAAATTTAAATGGCCTACTTGCCAGATCTTCTTTGACTATTGTGTCTGCTTGTGCTTTCTCTTCGCTCCGACTCTCTTCGTAGGCTTCCTTATCTTGTGACTCCTTCAGTTCCTTGACTACTGCCAACACCCCCCTTCTCTTGCGTCTGTCATCTCTAAGAGACCCTTGTCTAGTTGTGCGTTGGACATAATATTGAACAACATCGGCAGCGAGGTGGTGTTCTTCTAATCGTAGCCCCCGTGCTAGGTCTGTTAACAATGCATCCCAATTCACTGGTCCTGGGACGTCCGGATATGGCACCCGCAATTGTTCTGAATGGATGGTTCCTTCCACAGCGAATAAGTGGAGGAGATGTGAGGGCCTAGGTACAAATATTTCTGAGTGATATTCCCAGAATCCTGTTACGAACATCTCCTCGAATGTCTGTTTAAAGCAAGCTGGGAGGTACTTGATTCTGGCGTGCCAAGCATATATTACCTCTATTGATGGGGTGGTGCTCATGTCGTATACCAGATCTTGGTTTCCTGTGAAGAAGCCGACTCCTGAGAAGTGGGGGTCTTTAATATTCTTGAATGTCCTGAAAGTGATCAGCATTAATTCAAAGATTTTCATTCACATTTGGGCCATCACATCGGGGGTATTCCGTAGTCGAATGCTCTAGTGACGGATGGTAGAAATCATATAATTTACAGTGGGAGGTCCTTGTGGGGGTGCTAGATAAACATAATTTAACCACTTTGCATAGCCTTTGATGTTCTTGACAGCAATGGTAAATTCGGGCCAGGTGCGTCTGCGGAAGACTAGAACATAACACGGATTGTATTTAATAAAGAGTGGCATGTTAGTCCAAGTATGAACCATCTCTGGGTAGGTCTCAAGAAGACGGATCCTCCAAGTGGGTTGATGAATGGATCCTTTTTTAGCACTCTCTGGGATATCATCGGGCCCAAATTGTGTGGCGAAAGTTGGAGGTTTGCCACATCGGCGTTGGATCTCCGCGTTGTAATCTGCCAGGAGTACACAGTATGGCACATACTGATCGTCGTTGGTGCCGATCCATCTATGATGAGACATACTACGGAAATATTCTGACTTTATGATGGTGTCTTCTAATTTGGCCATGGATTGGATTTGGATTGCCACTCGATCTTCATGGGTTGTAGCTGTCTTTTCTAATGTCTGGAGCCATTCGGGTACTTCGACTTCCAAGGTGTCCATTCCTTCTGAGGTGTGCTGACCACCTGGCATCGGCATAGGAACATATGGTTCCTCATACGTTTTGTCCACCTCAATGGGTACCAATTCATCTCGCTCTGGTTCTACAACTGGAGAGGGCTACCTCATATTCCAGTAACTTCTTCTGCAGTTCCGCCACCTGCTCTGTTAATGCCTTTACTTCCGCTAAAGTCGAGGTCGTTTCTTTGAATTTGGGTTGTGCCTCCTGTTCCCTGAGCTGGCGACGTAGTTCATCGCGTTCCCTTTCCAAATCGTCATGTGCTTCTAATAAATCAGCATAGCTTTCCAAGATTGTTTTCATTGTTTCTGAGGGAACTGCTTTGAATTGTTCTGGGTCGATTTCATGGGGAGAGCCTTCCATGGCAGCTTCCAGGTTTTCTTCGTTTTGCTTCTGCATATGCTTGTTTTCTTCAAGGGCTGTAGCCATGTGTTTTCTGAGTAGAGTCAAATTTCGCCGGACTCTCAGATTATCTGTTTGGTAGACCTCCAATAAGGGTTCGAGTTGTTTGACACCTGACTCTTTTGATGGTTGGGGTGTCTCCAGGAGGGTTTGATGAGCTTGCTCAAGAGTGGTGTAACGTTGATTGAGGTCTGCATTTTCTTCTTCTATACTTGTAAGCCGTCTCTGTAGTTGTGATGATTCGTCGTCAGTTGATGATGACGGTCTTCGAGAGCCTGATACTCACTCTAAAGTTGATACACGCATTGATGTAATGTCATGAATATACTATTTACATTAAATGATGCAGGGAAAGATGAAGATGCAGGGGGAATGGGGAAGGGGAAGGGAGTTGTGAATGCTATGGAGTCAAGTGGTGAGGTAGGTGGAGGGGGTATGGGAGATTGAGGTTGCGTGGGGGGTGGGAGTGGTGCTGTGGCTGGTGATGTTTCCATTGTGTCGAACGTGTGTGTGACTGTGTAGATGGGAACAGTGGATGGGGTGGATGTGATATTTGTGAAGAGTGTTGTGAAGGTGGGCATGGTAACTCCTCCGAATTGGATGTCAGGAGAGAGAGGAATTCCCATGACGACTGTGGTAATGGCAGAAATAGGTGTGGTAGTGCCAGGTGGTGAGGTGAATTGTGTAGTGAGAGTTGAGGTGGGTGGTGAGAGTGGTTCCGCTTGATGTTCTTCTGTTTGTGTGTTACCTCCTAGTTCTGATACATTGATGTGGATTTGTTTGCCAGATCGCATGGGACGGGTAGGCACTCGTTTCTCAAATCGATGAATATAAGCTATGGCTGCATGAACAGCCTCATCTAAGCCTACTGCGTCAGCGTGCAGGTTCATTGATTCGATAAACATGTCATCCACACCTTCCTCGGCTAACATTTGGCTCATGATCATCTTTCCTGTCTCGAGCGACAGTTTGTGTTGCTCTTGGACCCGCTTCATGGTTTTGTATAATCTTTTTATTTGGGCCGAGTATGCCGGGGCACTTGCTAGTTCTGAAAGTTTTTCATATTCTTGATCATACTCCTCGTTTGCCTCTTGTTCTTCTGTCTCTTCTTCATCCTCTTCTACTTCTACTTCTCCCGGTTGGGTCGGGGCTAAAGTTGTAGTCGTGGGTTGTTGTCCTTGGGTCTGCTCTGCTTCTGTCTCTAGGTTAGATTCATTGATCAAACGGGCAATTTCTTCATTTGTCAGATCAGCACGGGTGTAACCTTGAGGGAACTCCAAGTCTGATGGAATAAGAGGGAACACCAGGTTGGGTCCTTCTGCACTTGGTCTGGGTAGGCGAATGGTAAATGGTCGGACACGCCTCGTTTGTGGAGGAGTCACCTCGGGTGTGGTAGTGGCTCCCCTTGGTTGAGCGCATGGTAATTGAACTCCCCCTCTCATCTTCTTCGATGGAGGGCCCGCCGTTGATAGTCGTCTTTGGAACCCTTGGGCCTTGGACCATACTAGTGCTCTTTGAATGGGCACGTCGTACGCTAAGCACCTGTAAATTATTCTTGTGAGAGCACAACATCCATGAAGTACATTTTTCTGTTTCTTATTCCACCGTTGATGGGCTAGGTGTATTTGATCGATGATCTAGTGCGGTATGTTGATGGTGAGATTCTCTGTCTCCGCCAAGTACAAGCTGAACCATATCTTTTTTGGTGGCATAGTGAATCGTTCTTGGGCGGGAAAAGCAAAATGTTGCATAATAGTTTGTAGGTGTAGAGCAATGGTAGGTGTCATTGCTACCATGTCCTTCAATTTGTTGAGATCCTTATGCTTCATCTTGCCTGGAACCATTGTTTCTTTCTCAGTGGGAATATGCATTCCTTGCATGTTCAATGCTGCCCGTACCAAATTGAGGGTCAGTTTGAATCTCTTGAGTTTGTGGCCTGGCAATAGTGAGGGTAGCACAAAAGTACTATCGCCTCCCTTGGCCCTACTAGGAGTGATGGTACTGATAAAATAGGAGCATCGTAGGAAATCTGGCTTAGGCAAATGTGCTCTGAAATAGCTATCCAATCCCGCTTTGGTCCAAACCGATTGCATTACTTCTGCATTCTGATAGTTTTCAAATTTGCGAGTGAAGAAATGGTAACATCCCCATTTGCCATTGAACTCAATTTCTGCTTCCCAGAAGTAGGTGCCATCACCCAATGGGACTGCGACATTACTAAACCAATGAGCGTGTTTCCCCACTCGAGAAGTGTGTCCCTGAGGAGGGACCTGAATAGGGAAAACATGCACCGCTTGAAGTTCTTGAGGCCTCTCGGTGAGTGGTGGTTCTAGGAGGAGGGTTTCAATGTCCACAATCTGTGCGCTAGACCCTGCCTGGGAACTGGTGCCTCCTGCTTCTGCCATTGTTATTGCTTGCTTGTTGGTTCTGTGAGAATATAGATCATGCGTTAATATTGTAATGCAAGATAGAACACTTTTTGTCCCCGTTACAACATTATCATGAGGTGAGTAATGGGTTAGTGGGTCAGTGAGTGCTCGATGATTGTGTGCGTAGTTAATGAATGGATAGTTCTACGAGCTAGATGGAAAGATGCAGTGTATGAGTGATGTAGTTAGCAAGTGAGGATGAATTTACACATGGGGTTCGAGGGTTTTATTACAAGTTTTAGGCTGCCAAACACAATGGATGGCTTTCGGTTTTGGCTTAGTGGAGACTCTAGAGGGCTTTATGAGTATGTCTGCTTGGGAATGAGGCATTTTTGGGACCCATTTACAAGTGAGTCTGTGCATGCTTTTGGGCGACTGTGTGTTCGTGCGTATTAAACAAGAGTGGGTAATGGCTCCTTGAGTGAGTGAACCCTGTTGTGTATGATGTGATTCGTGCGGGACTAGTTGAGCCGTTGAGTCCTTGACTCCTTTATTGAGATCAGCATTCCTCTGCATCACATAGCTTTGGACAAGAACAGCATGGTCAACTTCATGTGTACCCCTGGAAGGACCAGGAGTCTGTGCCTTTCCTAGTTCCTTGAGTGCTCCATTATCTAACTCAACTATAATTCGACTCTGATTTACCCATACCTGAAGAAGTCCACTTCTTAGGTTTAAGTTGACTGCATGGTCATAGATCCAGTCTTGACCCAAGACCAGAGGCTCAATGAGATCCTCATCTTGACACACTAGTGCCTTAACTGTCATTGGAACATCTTGAATAGAGAGGGGAAGTTCCACCTCGCCCATGCAAGGGGTTTCCACACCTCCCAATCCTATGAGATAAGCTTCTATAGGATTGACTTTTAACTTCAACTCTTGACAGTAAGAGAGTTTAACGGCACTAGTGGCTGCACCTGAGTCAATCAATGCTCGCGGAATTTTTGCACTAACTCCTTGTCCTATTTCTAAGGTCACAAAAGGACGTCAATCGAGTATTCTTTGGGAACTTATTCCTGAGACTTCACACATTGCCACATGATATCCTGGATCCTCATAGGCACCTGTCCTAGGTTGGTCCCTACCCTGCCCTCTCAACTTCATCCTTCTGATGCGTTCTAAAGCTTCTGCTTGAGCTTCTTCTCGAACTCGTTTCTCTTCTTCTTTGCGTTTCTTAGCAGTGTTGAGTCCACTTAGCATTTCTTCTGTGAGAGGTTCCTGATACAACTTGACTCTGCATCCGCTGATGTAGCTCGGAAGAATATCACCTTCTAAGGTGGCTAGTTGTACTGCTCCACTCGTTGAGATCCTATTTATGATCATAGGTCCATAGCCACATTTCTCTAATTTTCTTGCATGTTGCTTCAAAGTGTAGACTAAAACTAGGTCTCCGACCTTTAATCCTTTATCCTTAACATGGGCATCAAAGTATGCCTTCTGTCGTTTCTTAGTCGCATATATTCCTGCTGCAGCTCTTAGTCTGGTTTCACCTAATCGTTCAAGGTCAAAAATTCTCGAAGAGAGTTCCTGGCCCGTCCACTCATGCTCCTGTGCTATTCTCAATGTGGGAATCAAGAAGTCCAAAGGTAGCACAACATTTTGGCCAAATACCATCTGAAAGGGTGTGGCTTGGAGTACCGTTTTATAGGCCACTCGGTATGCCCAAACAACATGGTGTAGCTGTTTGTCCCAATCAGAGCGTTTATTATTCACCAATTTGGTAAGCACATTGCATAGAATCTTGTTTGTGCTTTCGGCCTGGCCATTAGCTTGTGGGTGATAGGGGGCAGACTTCTTATGTACTACCAAGAACTCTTGGAGCAGATTTTCAATAACTTCATTCAAGAAGTGAGTGCCTCTATCACTTACCAGCTCTATAGGTAGCCCGTATCTTGTGAACACATTCTCAAATAGGAACTTAGCAGTTGTCTGAGCATCGTTCTTTGTCGTAGCTTTTACCTCTACCCACTTTGTTAGATAGTCTGTGGCAACAATGATGTATTTAGCATGTGAACCCTTAGCTGGGGGATTAATAGGACCTACGAAGTCTATTCCCCACTTAGAGAATGCACGTCCACCCATCATAGGTTTCAGTGGCATCTCATCCTTGCGTATAGGATACTGAGTTCTCTGACAAACATCACACCGTTTCACATAGGTATGTGCATCCATGTGAAGTGTTGGCCACCAGAAGCCCGCAAATAGTATTGCCTTGATCACCCGATCTGGTCCAAAGTGTCCTCCTGCTACACCTTGGTGAGCTGCTTCCAAGATCTTGAGATATTCGCTCTCATGGACACATAGTCTCAGGTAACCATCTTTACCACGCTTGTATAGATTATCACCAATGAGTGAGTAATCTAGGGCTTCTTGTTCTAGACTTCTTTGTCTCGTCAGGGTCACATCTTCAGGGAATGTTCTCGTCCTCAGGAAATCTACTAATGGTTCACTCCAATCTGGCACTATGGACACTTGATAAAGAGTAGCATGCTCCACAGGTGGTTTAGTGCAACAGATTGGGCATTCTTTACACATCTTATGTACATCAACTTCCATAGTAGGCCAATGCACTCCGAGTCTCCTTAGTGTCTGTAGGGTTCATTGTTTTGAGTAGTGTTGCTCTAATGCACCTACATGTGCCAATTGCAACCATTTAGCGTACTCATCCTCTTCCACACAACGAGCTAGGATCCCTTGATCTGTTTGTTTATACATGCTTCCTGCCATGATATGGTACTTTTGGGCTTTTACTACCTCTCTATCTTGAGTGTTTATGACTGGGTGATTAGGCCCGTAGGTCAGTACTGGCACTAATGGCTTAGCCCACTGAGGTACAACTTCCAAATTAAACAAGTACGCATCACGAAGGTCATCTGATACTCCTTGTGCGGCTTCTCCAGATGTGAGCCTAAAGAGGTGGTCTGCTCTTAAGTGAGTCTTCCCTTTCCTCACCACAACCTCGAAGTCGTATTCCATTAGTAAGAGAAACCATCTTACTAATCTACCTGTATTGCATGGCTTGTTTACCAAGTACAACAGTGCTTGATGATCAGTAAAAAATTTAAACTTATTTGCAAGCAAATAGTGTCTAAACTTTTTAACTGCATATACCATGCCTAATCCCTCTCGTTCAGTGGTGGTATAGTTTCGTTCAGCTGCATTCAACTGTCTACTAGCATACGCAATTGGAAGATCCATATTGCCTTCGCCCGTAGGTTGTGCAAGTACACATCCAATAGCATAATTGGATGCATCCACATGAACATGGAAGGGCTTATTCCAATCCGGTGTGGTCAAGATTGGTGCTGAACACAATCTTCTTTTAAGCTCATTGAAGGAGTTTTCACATTCATCAGTCCACTCAAAGTTAGTCAAAAGTCCATACAGAGGCTTTGCTATGATGGCATACATGTGTATGAACCGTCGGTAATAACCACAATGCCCCATGAAAGCTTGTACTTCCTTGACATTCTTTGGCCTAGGTAACTCGGCTATGGCTCTTACTTTCTCTTCATCGGTGGATATGCCATTCTTTGACACTATGTGTCCTAGAATCTTGCCTTGCGTGACCATGAAAACACACTTTTCTGGGTTCAAGCAGACTTGATATTCTCTGCATTGTCGAAGATTTGCCTGAGTTCTGGTATATGTGTCTGTCTAATGTTAGAATGAGCACAGAGGTCATCAACATAGACTTCCAAATTCTTCCTCAAGAACTCTTTAAACACGTGGCACATCAGTCTCTGAAAGGTTGCAGGAGCATTGGTAAGCCCAAAGGCATTACTCGAAAGGCAAATATACCCCACTCTGTGGCAAAAGCTGTCTTGTGCTGATCTTCTGGAGCTATGGCTACTTGATTGTAGCCCGAAAATCCATCAAGGAAGTTGTACACTTCCTTGCCTGCTACTCTTTCTAAGAGATGTTCTGTGATAGGAAGCGGATAGTTATCTTGAATTGTGGCTGCATTAACCTTCTTCAAGTTAATGCATACACGTAGCTTTCCATTCTTCTTGGGCACCACTACAATGGGGGATACCCACTCAGTGTGCTCAATTTCATAGATGAATCGAGCTTCTACCAAACGATCTATCTCTTCTTTGATCTTAGCAACATAATTATCATTGTATATGTATGGCTTTTGCTTGGAGGGTTTGGCATCTGAGGTCATGGGGATAGTGTGTGAGCATATGTTTGGATCAACACCCTTCAAATCCTTGTAACTCCAAGCGAATACATCTCTGTATTCTCTTAGCAAGGCTATTAAGGCATGCTCTTCTTCCTCTGTTAGGTCATGGCCTATGTACGTGCATCTCTCCTCTCCTTCTTCTAGGGCTACTACTATTCTCTTGGTGGTTTCTTTGTTATCGTAGGCCTCTCTTGATTGGGCCTCGCGTTTTGGCATTCTTACCATGACTCTTCTATCGTCTATCTCATACTTTTTAATGTTTTCAGGGACCTCAAACAAGGATTGTTCCTCTTCTGGTGTGACTTCTCTCTTCTTTCTTTTCTTTCCTTCATCCTTAGGGATCACTTGTGTAGCTAACCTTACATCATTTGTATGCTCTCCATGTCTCTAGGGTTGAAATTCTACTTCATAGAAGTATTCTTCATCTGATGCAAAAGGTGGGTCCATAATGATTGACTCCAGATCAGAGTCGCTCGCATCCTCAAATGCATCAGGGCTAGGTTCACACTCTTCTAAAACTGCATCTCCCATGATTGGCTCTATGGAGAAAACTGAAATGTCATAGCCATCCTCATCACAGTGTGGTGTCCATTGTTCTTCATTGATGGCTACATCCATGGTTGCTAGGATTTCTGCCCAGCCGTGGGGTTCAAATTCTTCATCAGGAAATACTACAGGTGCATAGGCTGGGTCTTGAATGGATCTATGTGTTTCTTTTGCACCTATCTCTCTGGCTTTTTCTCTCTTCTCCTCTTCCACTGCCACTTTACACATCCATAAGTGAGTGTCTTCATGCATCCATGAGGATCCTGATCCTATGGAGTGCACTGACTCTGTATCATCTTTAGCTCTATGGATGGGATTCCATTGGATAGGAGGGACATCTCTATGAGAGTAATCCTTGAGATTGACTTTGGTCGTAACACCTAAGTGTTGCAAATACAAGGAATTGGTTCCCCAATCTTGGACCACTTGCAACTGTCGCATAAATGGTCTTCCCAAAATCATCTCATAGGCATGGTTCTTGCTAAAATCACAGATAGCAAATGTGTGCTCAAACTCTACACCACATGTAGTGAGAGTTATTCCTTCAAGTAGTCCTAAAGGCCTCTCTATGTGACCATCAGCCATTTGCAATTTCATCCTCGTGGGCCTGAGTGCTGGCTTGCCCCACCGCTTCCATAGGGAAGTGGTAGCAATAGCAACTCCTGCACCTGAGTCTAGAATTGCCTTAGTTGTGTACCCCTGATGGGTAATGGGAAGATATGTGTTTCCTTCTTCACCTTCACTCATATCTCCTATCTTGTCTAGAGGAATTTCTGGCACCGTTCTATGAGAACCTACCTGGGAATGGGGTTTTGCTATCTCTGGTACTTGTTTGGCTACATGTTTCCATAGTTCTCGCCTAACTTTGAGTAGCTCTTCTAAAGTGAGGTTGCACTGCACTTTAGTGTTTCCATCTTATGCTTGCAGACTTAAGAAAGCATTGTATGGATTGAAACAAGCTCCTAGAGCTTGGAATTACAGGTTGGTTACATATCTTCAAGATCAAGGGTTGAAAGCTAGCAGCTCATATCCTTCTCTATTCATCAAAAGGGATCACAATGAGGTTATCTATCTATGTGTATATGTAGATGATATTATTGTGACAGGTGATGATCTAAATGGCATTCAAAGGATCAAGAGACACATGCAAGAGGAGTTCAAAATCAGTGACCTAGGTGAGCTCACATATTTCCTAGGTATGCAAGTGATATACACAAATGAAGGAATGTATTTGACTCAAAGAAGATACATTCAGGATCTTCTTCTCAAGTTCAAAATGGAGAACACTAAACCTGCAGGTACACCTTTGGAGATGAATCATAAACTTAGTGTTTATGAAGGTGAGAAAATTCAAGACATTAAAGAATATCAAAGCTTGGTAGGTAGCTTGATATATGCTACTCATACAAGGACAGACATCTCATATAGTGTGGGAATGCTTAGTCAGTTCATGCACTCACCGAGAAGACCACACATGGATGCGGCTAAGAGAGTACTTAAGTATCTCAAAGGTACAATCAACGAAGGCATATTCTATCCTTACTCTTCAGATTTGGATATCAAAATCTATTCTGATGCAGATTGGGCAGGAGCTAAGGATGATAGAAAAAGTACATCTGGTTACTTAGCATTTGCAGGTTCGAAGCTAGTGTCATGGAGTTCCAAGAAGCAACCAATAGTTGCTTTATCCTCAATGGAAGCAGAGTACAGAGGCTTGACCATAGCAACTCAAGAAGCAATATGGTTGAAAGCATTGTATACAGATTTGGTACTTGTGAGTTTCAAACCTCACATATTTGGAGATAATGTAAGTTCCAAGCATCTAGCGCCAAATCCTATTTTCCATGCGAGAACCAAGCACATAGAAGTCTATTACCACTTCATCAGGGAGAAGCTCATGGCAAAGGAGATCGACATTTCTTTTGTTCCTACTGAAAAGCAAGTAGCAGATATGATGACGAAGGCCCTTGATGGAATAAAGCTTTGTAGATTCAAAGCTATGGCAGGTATTCAACCTATCAGAGAATGAAGACTCAAGCATACTTTAGCTTGAGGGGGAGTTGTTGGAACATCAAGCTTACACTATGCTTGAGGTGGATTTGATCTACGTCAAAGGCTATCGCGTCGAAAGAATATCCGTTGGAGAGTTCTTTTTCATATGCTCATTTATTGTATATTTTTGAGAAATTTTTGATGGCTCATTTACCATTGTAAAAGCTTTGAGCTTTACATATATAAAGGTAGAAAGATATAGAGCCCAAATCCCACGAATTTGTGGTGGTTGAAGTTGCATTCAATCAAGCAATCAATCACCTAAAAGTAGATCAAACTAGATCTTCACTTTTCCTCGATTGTAGGAAAGTGAATTGATTCCGTCCAACAACCATTCCCACCTTCATTTGAATTCAAATTCAACTTGTAAAAGTCATGGAACACTCCTAGAGTCTATATAAAGACTTGAAATCACTTGTACATTACATGGAAGCAATATACATACACTTGTGACCATCATTGTCTTGCTCCTTCAATTTTCTGCATCATCTTCTTCGCCAACAGTAATCTTGCAGAGGCTATTGCTCTCTCCGGAGCTCCAAATTGAGTGTAAGATGATGCATTGGAAAGGAATAAGTGTCTAGTTTATTCCTGTAAACTCTCAAAGCATTTGGTTCAACAAATTTGGGGAAATCTGAGTTTTTCGGCCTCGGGGTCAATCTCTACGTATTCCTGAAAAATAGGAAGTACCACCGGTGAATGTCACATTCATTCCTGTAGCATATTTTTCTTATTCCTTATACTTTTGTGCATTCCATACACTCAACCCTATGTGTATCACTCCCATAAAAGGATTTTTTCTAATTGTAATCAAGTTGGTCGCTATGGGCATTTGAAGTTCATTGTCTCTTCCATAGATAGTAAGTTTTTTGAGCTAGTCGACCCGCGAACCTATCTGTTTTGTATCGACTCATTCTCCTTGATGCTCCAAAGTACATAGTGTATTTCTTTGCACTTATAACATGCCTATTAGGTCTATTTGAGTCTCCATAAGCTCAAGGGCTGGTCTTGTGCGGGTTGGCTTGACCAAACTTCATCGCTTCGAAACGCACTTTTCTACCTTCGACAAGCTTCTCCAAGTTTCTTTCAATTTAGGCATATTTTTTTCCTTCTCTATATTAGCCCTCTCATCAAGTGCATCATGTAAACTGCATCAAAAATGGAATGATCTACATCATCATAAGAAACCTATGAAGGCTTGGTAATTGCCTCATTTTGACCTGTACTTAACTATATAGCTCCAAAAAGAGGCAGAACAGTGTAATACACATCTCTAAAGCTAACTAAAGTCTCCTTGCTACATGAAAGTAATGACCAAATTACATCTTCCACAAAAAAAAGAACATTACAGATAATCAAAAAGTGTTTAGTATGTGGATGACATACATGATAGCCTTTGCTTTTAGAATGTTACTCAACAAAAAAACATTTCACTACTTTATCATGCAATTTCTTGTGTTGTTGTTCAGGCATTAATGCATATGCTACACAACCAAAGAAACAAAAATTAGCAATAGATTTCTTGTGACCATGCCAAGCCTCATATAGAGTGATAGATTGTAGTGCTTTTGTGGGACACCTATTAAGTTCATATACAGCACACATAATAGCCTCAAGCCAAAAGCTATGTCGTAAAGCTTGAGTTTCAACCATACACCTTTCCATCTCCATGAGAGACTTGTTTTTTCTTTCAGCAACTCCATTTTGGTTAAGTGTATATGGCACGCTCAGCCAGAAATGCATTAAAATCAGAAGACATTCATTCTCTCCACGAATCAGAATGGAGGGTGCCCTATTTACATGCTAACAAATTTTGAGCCATAACCAAAAACTATTTGAAGCACATAAAAAATTTGGACTTTTATTTCAATGGATACACCCATGCAGGCATGGAGAAGTCATCAATAAAAATCATGAAATAAATGTAGTTCCCAAAAGAAGGTGCTTACATAGGACTAGAAAATATTAGTATGAAGAGGCGACAATTTATGAACAACTTGAATTGAACCATCTTTTGGGAAGTATGAATGCTACATTTTGCCCAAAATATAGCCTTTACAAAAAAGTTTACAAGGTGGCTAAGTTTGGGTGGAGAAGAATTGCCTAAGTGTCAAGCATTGGCAAGTGGTTAAGCGCATCTTTCACTACTTGAGTGGTACCCTAATGCTTGGATTGTTTTATCCCAAGGTGGGATCACTACCGCTAGATCTACATGCTTTTTCTAACTCTCACTAGGTTGGTTGCTATGAAACTCGTGTGTCTAGTAGTGGATTTTGCTTCATGCTTGGTATCTCATGTATATCTTGGTTGAGCAAGAAGCTACCTAGTGTGGTTGCTTCCAATTGTGAGGAGGAGTATAGGGTAGCTTTCATAGTGACTGTAGAGTGTGTGGCTTAGATACCTTATGGTTGATTTGGGTGTTGGTCAATCTTTTGACACCACCATCTACACTGATAGTCAGAGTGCATTGGCATTTATGAGGAACCCTGTGTTCCATGCTCGCACTAAGCACATTGAGGTGCATTATCATTATGTCAGGGAGAGGTCCTCTACTAGAGAGATCAACTTGGCATATGTGCCCATGTAGGAGAACATTTTAGACCTTTTTAGGAAGGCTCTGCCTAGGGAGAATTTTGAAGCTTTCTGAAAAGCTTTGGGCACACTTCCTTTTGTGGATTGACTCCACATAGCTAGGAACTTCCTTATACATGAGTGCCAACTCCTTATTCATTGCATCACTCCCAAGGGGGATTTGTTAATATATTTATGTAGTGATGTGTGTTAACATACTAGGACCGTTAGGGCACTTGTTGTCACGAGGAAGGAGATAAGGAAGAGAGCTCACACACACACTCTCACTCTCAAGGAGAAGCACACACACAGATTGAGGCAAGGAAGAATGATCTTCTTCTTCTTCTATTACATAAAAAGGAATGTACAAGAATGACCTAAAAACAAGAATACAACAAGTGCAATATATAAAGATCAGTACATAAGGAAAAAGATAATGTCCGTGAATGAGTGAGCTAGAAAGGAACAAATGTTCCATCACTCTCGGTAGATAAATTTAGTACAGCTCAATGAAGTATCCCTGACATATACCGGCGTGACCACTATACATGTAAGAGAAATGAAAAACTAATACGTGTCATCCTCGATCATCACATGTTGAGCTTGATATCTCAACACTCCCCCTCAAGCTCAATGCCATATCCTATAATCCAAGCATCTCCCGTTCTTCAACTTCTTAGCTCCAAGTGCTTTGGTGAAAATATCACCAACTTGCTCATTTTCTCTCACATAAACAAGATCAATATCACCTAGTAATACCTTCTCTGTGATGAAGTGATAATGTACCTCGATATGCTTTGTTCAGTCATGAAAAACAAGGTTGCGTGCTAACTACATGCTGCTAAGATTATCACAATAGATAGTGAAAGGCTTTTGCACTTCCACACCTAAATCTGCAAGTAGCATCTCCAGCCATGACGCCTCACATGCTGCCATTGCAGCACCTCTATACTCAACCTCTCTACTCGACAAAGCAACAGTGGGTTGCTTCTTGCTGCTCCATGTAATAGGTGCACCTCCAAGTGAGAATAGAAAGCCACTAGAAGATCTTCTATCTGGAGTACTACCAGCCCAATCTGCATCAGTGTATCCATGAACTTGCAAATCTATAACAGCTTCATAAAACAATGCATAATCCAAAGTAGCACTCACATAACGTAGAGTGTGCCTCAGAGCATCCAAATGTGGCTTCCTGGGAACTTGCATAAACTGACTTTTAAGTCCAACACTATAACTTAGATCAGGCCTTGTAATTGTGAGATATATAAGACTTCCCACAATCTTTCTGTACATAGCACCATTTTCCAATGCTTCACCTGATGTAGTATCCAACTTCAAATTCTGATCTAATGGCATAGAAATTGGCTTACAATCAGCCATACCATACTTTTGCAGCATATTCAAGGCATATTTCCTTTGGGACATCCATATACCTATTTTTGTATGTATGAACTCAATGCCCAAGAAATAGTGCAACACACCAAGATCTTTCATGTCGAATTCCTGCATAAGAAGTTGCTTTACCTCTTTGATGCTTCCTTCATTATCACCACCTACAATCAGGTCATCAACATAAATAGCCACAATAGTGATGCCATCATCAACCTTCCTTGCATATAGTGAGTGATCTCCATCACACATAGAAAACCCAATGCTGGTCAAGTAATCAACAATCCTTGCATGCCAGGCACGAGGGGCTTGTTTCAGCCCATACAAAGCCTTTTGCAACCTCGAAACATATTTTGGATGCTTTGAATCTTCATATCTATGTGACTGGTCCATATATACTTCTTCGTGTCACTCACCATGTAGGAAAGCATTCTTCACATCCATGTGATGCAAAGTCCATCCCTTTGTTATAGCTAATGCAACAAGTGTTCTGACAAAAGACATTTTAGATACAGGGATGAATGTTTCCTCATAATCAATGTCATATGTTTATGCATGTCCTTTAGCTACCAATCGTGCTTTATACCTGCTTATGCTACCATCAGCATTATGCTTTACCTTGTAAACCCATTTGCAGCCTATGGGTTTCTTTCCTTGCGGCAACGGAACCAACTTCCATGTATCATTTCCATAAAGTGCAGCCATCTCCTCATCCATAGCTTTTTCCCAATATGCAATTCCAATTGCATCTTCGAAGCAAGAAGGTTCAACATCTTGTATTACCTTTGTCATGTAGGCACAATGATGAGCCATATAACTATCATACATCAATCGTTGCACTGAATTCCGCATCCTCCCATATCTTCTTGGTCCTGGGTCACTTCTCCTTGTATCATCTGCATGTGCCCTTCTTACTCCTGGAGTCTTCATAGAGGGCAGTCCAAGTTCCTCATCAAGACTCTTTTCTGAACCGCTTGAATCTCCATCAACGTCTTCAAAACCTGCACATGTTTTATGACCAACAGAAAGCTTTTCTTTAACTTTCTTGGATGTATCTGATGAATTTGTTGGACTAGAATTTCCACACAATCTTTCGCTCCATTGATTTGAGTTGAAACTATTTCTTGGTGACGCATCCGGTCAACTCAAGACTTGAGATTGTGCAGTTAATTTTTCAGCATTTTCTTTGTCGTTTGGTTCAAGATTCAGTCCTTCTTTGACATCTTCATAGAAGCTTGACATTTCATCAAATACCACATCTCTACTCACCTTTACCTGTTGTGTGAGTGGGTTATAACGTTTATATCCCTTTTGCTCAAGGGAGTATCCAATGAAGACACACTTTTCTGCTTTCATCTGGGACATGTACATATGCAATACAACCAAAAATTTTCAGATGTGATAAGTTTGTCTTTTTCTTCAGGTGTAATTTGATGTACAACAGCTGTCGGAGTTCTGTTCATGATGTATACAGTAGTATGCACAGCTTCTGCCCAATAACAATGAGGCATATTCTTCTCTTCCATCAAGGCTCTTGCTATTTCTGCAATATGTCTATTTTTGCGTTTAGCAATGCCATTCTATTATGTTGTGTACCTGCATGAAAATTGATGCAAAATTCCATGATTTTTTAGAAAACTGCTGAACTCATTTGACATGTATTCACCTCCTCCATCAGATCTTAATGTCTGAATGTACTTCCCTGTCTAATTTTCCACCATAGCTTTAAAAGTATGGAAGTGAGTGAATACCTCGCTCTTCTCTTTGATGAAATACGCCCATACTTTGCGTGTATGGTCATCAATGAAAGTAACATAAAACCTACAACCACCCATAGATGTGGTCTTTGTTGGACCCCAAACATTTGTATGTACTACTTCTAGTACATTCTCACTAACATGATTGTCATGTGGAAATGATGTTCTTGAGTGTTTACCAAAATGACATGCTACACATACCTTTTGCATTTCTGCAACTAGTCCATCGACAATCTCCTTTGATTGCATCAATTCCATCCTTTGCAAGTTTGCATGTCCAATCAGTTTGTGCCACATCTCTATATCCACAATATCTCATGCACCTTTTGCAAACATGGCTGCATTCATTTCAAGAATCTTCACATTTAAGGTGAACATCCTACCCACTTTGTTTCCTTTGGCAACCAATCGTCCATCCTACTTGTACTCTTGTACATATAATCCATCAGCATTGAATCTGACTTGTTATCCCCAGTCAACCATTTGTCCAACAAAAACTAGATTCTTTGTTATATTTGGAACATGCAGCACATCAGCAAGATGTTTTACCTTTCCATCCTCCATTGATAGTGCTATGTTTCCTGTATGCTCAATAGGATGTGATGTGTCATCGCCTGTTTCAACATATCTAGGAACTAGCAACTTTTGCAAAGTACTAAACCATTCCGCATGACTGTTCATGTGATTTGAAGCACCTGAATCAACATACCATACATTATCATTTGATTTTGAAACACCAGTAGACATCGTATTCATCATGTGATGTTGAACCATGAGCAGCTTCTCAGAATCATCTGCACTTATGGATGCATAGTTATTCTGCCACCTTCTGTTATTTTGATTCTTCAACCTGCAATCACGTTCAAAGTGTCCAGGTTTACCACAATTCCAACATCCTTTAGTGTCATTACTTAAATCATTTCTTTGGAAATTTTTTCGGCCTCTTTGGCTCCCCCCTGCCTCGAAACTCTCCTCTTCCTCCTCCATGATTTTGTTGTTGACTTTGGTCTTGGTTACTATTTCCTGTTCCCCTTCCAAAACCTCTACATCTGCCTCTTCCTCTACTAGAGTAGAATACTTGCTCAGAACTAGATTTTCCTTGGGAGTTTGAATCCTCACCAAGATTCTTTTCTTCAACAATCAGCATAGATACCAAATCAGCAAAATTCAAAAATATTTTCCCTGGTCTGTATAGAAGTTCTGAACTGCTTATATGTCGCTCCTAAACCAGGAAGACACACTTCCACCTTATCATCATCATCTACATTCACACCAATAGATGCAAGTGACTCACATATGCTTTTGATTTTCAAGGTGTAGTCACTTACTGACATGCTCTTCTTCTCCAATGTATGCAGCTCGTTCTTGAGTTGCAATTTTCGTGCCTTTGTATTGGTCTCATACAATGTGACCAAATTGTTCCAAGCCTCTTTTGGAGTCTTGGTATCATGTATGTGTCCAATCATGCTATCTTGTATGCTAATAGATAGCCAGTACATTACCTTTTGTGCTCCTTGATTCCATTCCTCATATGCTCTTACATGATCTGCAGTTCGATTCCTTTTTGGTAACTGCGGAGCATTTTCATTCTCTCCTTCGATGTACTTCCAGTAGCCTTTTCCCATCAGGAAATTCTTCATTCTAAATCTCCAAGCATGGAAGTTGTTCTTGTCCAGCTTATCACTCATAAGTTGACTCATTCCATCTGTGTTTGCTATTTCCACAGCAATTCACAACACTGCAAAACACTACAAGCAACACTTTTTCTTCAACACTATTGCACTATGACGTGACAGATGGATCTCAAAAAAACACAATTTTTGTGTGTCAAAAGTACACAAAATCGCTTGAAATTCTGGATCTGGAATATATGAGTGTTGCCGAATAGAATACAAGTTACAGTTTTTGAAATTGACCTCTTTTTTCTATGAGCCCTACCTTGTAGGCTCGAAACGGAGATTGAGATGGCTTTGAAACTTCAATCTCACAAAAACAAGTGACCCTAAAGGGATAACTCTCAAAAATATTTTGAGGTCTTCTACCTTCATGCCAATTTTTGTAGCAAATGGAGGTTGTTTGTGAATCGCGTTTTCTCCACACCTTACTGCACTCTTCACTGTCACCTTCTCCACGAGCTCTCTACAGCCACCTTGGCTCTGATACCATGTCACGAGGAAGGAGACAAGGAAGAGAGTCACACACACACTCTCACTCTCAAGGAGAAGCACACACACAAATTGAGGCAAGGAAGAATGATCTTCTTCTTCTTCTTTTATTATTACATAAAAAGGAATGTACAAGAATGACCTAAAAACAAGAATACAACAAGTGCAATATATAAAGATCAATACATAAAGAAAAACCTAATGTCTACGAATGAGTGGGATGGCAAGGAACAAATATTTCATCACTCTTGGTAGATAAATCTAGTACAGCTCAATGAAGTATCCCTGACATATACCAGCATGACCACTATACATGTCAGAGAAACGAAAATTAACTGATAGCTATCATCCCGGACCATCACATGTTGAGCTTGATATCTCAACACTTGTTTCCCTCTTTAGGAGGTTTTTTCCCCTTGCTTGTATACACACCTATTTTCCAAACAGGTCACATACCTTTGTGCATTCTAGTGGTAATACATTCAATATTGTGTGTTGTGCTCCAAGCTTCTTCTTCTTCCTTGTGTTGTTCGCATGATTTGGCAGACCTCAAACTCCAACACAAGATACCAAACATGAGTGAGAATGAGGTTCAAAATACTAAGGTTAAGAACAAGGGCTTAAGACACCAATGTTGCGAGCAAGAAGGTTCAAGACACCAAGGTAGAGAGTAAGTGTTCACGACACCAAGGTTGCCAACAAGGTTTAAGAAACTATGCGAGGTTGAGAACATCAAGTCAAGGGTATGTAGCGAGTTCAGAAGTTGATCACTAAGGATAGAGGGATACAAGACTAGATCATTGAGGACAATGGTCAACCATGGGGAGAAGAGTGTAATAAAGTGATAAGACGAATATTGTTAAACGACACTGTTAGAAGAAGTATTTTTTGAAAAAGGAATACTTGTAAAATGATAAAAAATTGTAGAAATATTTACGCAAATGATGTAAAAATGAGGAAGAGTCTTCCTCATGTAAATTAGAATCATATGTATTTTTTCTAGAACTTTTGGAAACTCTTTGATAGCATATTTTTACATTAGAAGGGAAAAAGACCAAAATTCAAGTGTGAAAAGGGACACTTGAAAATGTATAAAAGATAATTTCCTCTATTATGAGAGGGTTGGTTAGTTGTATTTTGTGCTATCGAAGTAATGAGAAGAGTTTCTTGCAGAAAATCGTGATTCTTCCTTTCATGTGATTTTCTTTGATTTGTTGAGTCTATTCTATGTGTATACATGGTATTTGCAAGCTTCTATTGTGTATTTTCTGATGAATGAGTATGAAGAGAGGTGATTCTTGATGTGATGAGTGAGAAATTGCTGAAGAATAGAGTTGGAGATGGAAATCGTCAGTTTTCACAAAATCAGGATTGTCTCGTATGGAGGTTACATGTATCATTTTTGAGATATGACTTCACGATTGTGTTCTGCTGAGAAAATAACACACTTTACACACCAAGATCATCAAAAATACTGTTGATTAGCTCAAGAGAATCCAAACCCTAGAAATTTCTCTTCATCTTCATCATTTCTCAGAAATCCAATCACTTTCCTCTTATTCTTGGATTCCATTAACTAGAAGGGGCTGTGGTCTCTTGTATACTTCCCGGATTGACAAATATAAGATGTATTGTTGATTCTTTATGCTAAAATGATTGGAGAGGACAATTCCAAAGGGTAACAACAAACAAATGAAGATAAAATCCCACCAACAGAAGAATTAGCACAGGCAATTGCCAAAGCCCTAGAAGTTAGCACCAAGACAAACCTAATAAGCACCAGGATAGCTACAAATAAGAAGTGCTATAACTGTGGAGAAAATCATTTGGTACAACAATGTCCATATCAAAAATCACAACATTTGCAAGATAGGAAAACACTCAAATACTATACATTGGAAAGAAAATGGACAAATCATACCAGAGAAGAATGCTTCTACAATAAACAACCCATTAAGGAAAGAGAATATGTGAACCAACATAATTTACAAAGAGAATCTGGATGTGTGGAACAACCAAGACCGGTACTTGGGAAACAACCACCATTACCAACAAATGTGGTACCAGTCAAATACACACCAATAGAAGAAGAAAGCTAAAGACTTAGATCAGCATACTGAGAAGATTATCAGTGGAATGAAGGATATCAGGAAGAGTGGGAAGGATATGAGCTGAGAGAACCAGAACTGCAAGCCCTAGATTTGGGAAATGGGAGAATTGAAATGGATACAGCCACATTCATGTACATAACCAATAATTACATGTCCAATCAGAAGCCTCAGTTCAAAGGGAGTCAAAAGATAACTTGTTATAGATGTGGGGGAGAACATTTCATTAGAGACTGTCCACAATCTCCTACACTAAGAGTAGAAGGAGCTTATTGCAAGGATTGTGGAAGAGAACATTTAATAAAGGATTGTCCAAGAAACCCTCAAAAACAACAAAACCACATCTAATAACATACCATTAAAAACTCTCAACATAATGGAGCAAGAAGAATTGAGTGACCATGAGCGAGTGAATGTAAATGCTATAACAAGAGCACAAGCTAAACAACAGGCAACAACCAAGGGAGATAAGAAAATTCTAGCTCCAAAAGAAAGGAAAAACAGACAAAAAGGGAGATGGGAAAGGAAAATGAGAATGGGTAAAAGTCTAGAAGAAGAGAATATAGAACAGTCAAACAGTAGTCAACCTCAGAATAAACCAACTCAGCAAGAGGCAAAAAAATCACAAAGTTTGGAAACCTTGATAGAAGCATACAAGGGAAGGATTCAAGAGGGACCAAATCCCATAGACCATGTGATGGCTTACCCTATGCCAGATTTAGAGCATGAAAGAATGCAAAGATGCAAAAAAATCATACCAGAAACACAACTTAAAATGAGGGAACTTGACAATTGTCCAATAACAGCTGGGGAAGCAAATGCAACAGAAATAAGGAAAAATCTTGATCTGGAAGAGAATGAACAAATAACCTTCCAAATCAATATAGACAAGAAATGTACAATTGTATACCACACTACAATGGAAGAACTGGTAAAACAGAACCCTCACTTGCATCACAATAGAAAAAAATGGGAAGCAAAACCATAGAATTTTGATCCACAGCAACAAGAATTAGAGGAGTTGTTGTACATTCCTATTGATAAAATAGGAGGATATTGTGAAGGAGAAGAAGGAAACTCAACTTTGAGAATACAATTTGGTCAAAATCATGCCAAAGCTATATTGGATAGTGGATCAGGTGTGGCTATCATGACTAAAAAAACCTGGGAAAGATGGGGAAAAAATGAATTAGTAACCACTAAAATGAGATTATAGCTTGCAGATGGACACATAGAAAAACCCCTAGGAATATAAGAGAAAGTGATTGTAGAGATATGTGGAATAGAAATAGAGCATACCTTTGCCATAGTTGAATTCCCACAATCCACTTCATATGAAATCATCCTAGGAAGACCATTTATGAGACAAATGCACATTGTGCAGGATTGGGGTAATGATTGCCTATATCTTCAGAGCAAAGGAAGGATAACCAGAGTGAATCTAAGAAATGGTCAATATTGTGACATGTCCCCTCAAGAATGGTTCAAAATACATCAAAATCAAGATTTAACTGAAGAATCAGAGATTGAAGATCAGAATGAAACAGAATCATCAATATGGAAGTGCAATGTGATAATAAACATTACAAATGGAAAAAGAAGATTAAGAAAAGAAGATTGTGTAAAAGGGAGAAAATTACAGGATGAGAGTTATATACCACAAAAATTCAAAGATGAAGAATTTGAGCCTTATGGTTGGAACCAGATTTTGGCTACCATGGATCTAGCCAATGATGAGTATGTGGGAGTGAAATTCCAAAATGAAGAAGGAGATGATGTTTTTCACATAGGAATACAATTGATAAAGGTATCAAAAACAGAAGAGGACCAAGAAGAAGAAATGATATTGAAAAATGGTAAAACACAATATTTGGAAGAGGTAAAAGCCACAGATGCAATAAAAGATAAAATCTCAAGGAAATATAGAAAAAACAAACACAAGGAAATAGAAAAAGACCAAGAGGATGAAAAAAATGAGAAAATGACAAACAAGGATCGACAGTTTGATGTACCTGCAAATTTCAAGACTTATGAAGTAGAAGACAAACTACTTCTAAAAATGAAACCAAAGAGAGAAAAGAAAAGAGGAGAGGCATATGAAATGAGGAACAAACTAAAAAGGTAATGATCACCTAGGAAGAGGGGGAAGAAAGACATATTGTAATAGGTGATGACATGACAAATCAAGAGGAGGAAGCATTAAGAAATTTGGCCAGAAACTATAGGGATGTGTTTTCTTACAGCTACAAGGATTTGAAAGGAATTGACCCCAAAATCTGTGAGCATAAGATTTCTATTACACCTGATGCAAAGCCTAGCAAACAAAGACATTACACATTCAATGATAAATACTCTGCTAAAATAAAGGAAGAAATTGACAAGCTGTTGGCTGCCAATTTCATCTATGAGATTGAGTTTACAGAATGGATATCTCCTATAGTTGTAGTACCAAAAAAGAATGGGAAACTTAGGGTATGCATTAACTTGAAAAAAGTGAATGCAGCAACTATAAGAGATAGCTACCCATTGCCTATAACAGACCATCTATTAGAGAGAGTTGCAGGGAAGGAGGTTTATAGTTTTTTGGATGGTTTTTCAGGATACAATCAGGTACCCATGGCTTTGGAAGACCAACATAAAACTGCCTTTTCCACAGAATGGGGAATCTATGCTTTTAGGGTTATGCCCTTTGGGTTAACTAATGCCCCAACAACTTTTCAAAGATTGATGTGTCATATCTTCAAAGAATTTTTTAGGAATATAATGGAAATTTATGTGGATGATCTTTGTACTTTTTCCTTAAAAAGACAAGATCATTTGGAAGATTTAGAAAATATCTTCAGGAAATGTAGAACATACAGAGTATGTTTAAATCCAGAGAAGTGTGTGTTCTTTGTAAGAAAAGGGAGAATGTTAGGTCACATAGTCTCCAAAAATGGAATTTCAACTGATGAAAGGAAAATTAAGGCCATAGTGGAACTTCCAAAGCCAACCAATGTAAAGGAACTTCAAACTTTCATGGGACATTGCGGGTATTATAGAAAATTTGTACACAAGTTTGCTGACATAGCAAAACCTTTGTATGCTTTAATTACAAAATTTGAGTGGACTAAAGAGTGTGACAAAGCTTTTGAGACTCTAAAAACTTGTTTCGTAACAGCACCAATTCTAAAAACACCACAGTGGGATAAAATTTTTCATGTCCATGTGGATGCTTCAGATTATGCTTTGGGATGTGTGTTAGCACAACCAATAGAAGGGAGCAAACTAGATTTTCCAGTTGCTTATGCTAGTAGGCAATTGAATTCAACAGAGAAAAACTACACAACCACTGAGAGGGAAGGATTGGGAATGATATTTTCTGTAAAAAAAAATATAGGCATTATCTTCTGGCCAACAAGTTTAAATTCTTTGTGGATCACCAAGCTTTACTCTATTTAGTAAACAAATCTTGTCACACTGGTAGGATAGTCAGATGGTTTCTTCTACTAATGGAGTTTGAGTTTGAGGCGGTGGTCAGACAGGGAAAAACACATTTGAGAGTAGACCATTTGTCCAGAATCCGGGCTAAAGAGCCTAGTTCACCTTTAGATGATGACCTGCCAGATACATATCTCTTCAAAGTAGAAAATATTCCTGGGCCATGACTTTAGTACCTTTGCTAACCCTGGGACCTTGTAGAACATTTGGAAACAACACACATTTAGTATTACAAAGCAGGAATTTTATGCTGCTAGCTGGACACTTGTATCACCTCAACCATACAGGCATATTGGAATATTGTACTCCAGAAGAGGAGCAACAAGAATACCTAAGAAGAGCTCATTGTTGGAACCCTTGTACTCATGCTTCCAAGATAGTCACCCTAAATAATGTCAACAGGATGGGAGTACATTGGCCTAATAAGATTCAGGATGTAACAAAATATATTGCTAATTGTTGGGAATGCCAATCCTTGCAAAATTCAAAAATTATAACTCTATATTGGTTTCAGAAAAACCCAGAGTGGAGTGTGAACATAATTGAGGAGTTGAAAAGAAACAAGAAAGCAAAACAAGTGCAAACACAAAGAATCTACAAATTATTTCTGAAGAGTATCAACTAATAGGAGATCAATTGTACAAGAGAGGGATGGATGGATATTTAAGAATTTGTGTTCTTGAAGATAAATATGTGGAAATGTTAGAAATGGCACATTCTGGAGTGGTAGGAGGACATTTCTCAAGTGAAAGGACTGCTAAACTCATATTATATTCTGGTTTTTGGTGGCCAACCCTATTTCTTGATGCAATAACATATGTAAAAAGATGTGACATTTGTGAGAGGGTGAGTCAACCAAATAAAAGAGACAATATTCCATTAGTACCACTGATTTCAGCAAGAGCATTTAGTAAATGGGGGTTGGATTTCATTGGACCCATACATCCTCCAGCAAAACAATCCCATGCTGAATACATACTAGTAGCCACAGATTACTTGACTAAATGGGCAGAGGCCAAGGCTACAAAAAGAAATGATGCTCATACTACTGCAAGATTTCTCTATGAAAATATCATTACCAGATTTGGATTACCAATTGAATTGGTAAGTGATAGGGGGACTCATTTTTTGAACCAAATAATAGAAAACATAACTGAATATTTCATGATTAGTCATAGAAAATTAGCCCCATATCCCCCACAAGCCAATGGATTAGCGGGAAGTACTAATAAAGTACTTTGTACTGTGTTGTCAAAATTGGTAAACACAAAGAGGAATGATTGGGATTTACAACTTAATCATGTCCTATGGGCCTACAGAGTGGCATACAAAACTGCACTAGGAACCACACCTTTTAATTTGGTATATGGATAGAATGTAGTTTTACCTTTGGAATTTCTTATTCCAACACTGAAGGTGGGTAGTCAATATCAATGGACTGGACATGAATTATCAGAGAGAGTGGTAGAATTGGAAAAACTTGGAGCCTCTAGACTTCAAGCAATCATGAGCATATATGCAGACAAGAGAAGGCAAAAAGCTTATCATGATATTCATATAAAAAAGAAGAACTTACAAGAAGGAGATCTAGTCCTGGCATACACAATAAAGGAACATCAGAAAAAATTTCAGAAAAAAGGACATGGGCCTTATATTATTCATCAAATAAGTAACAGTGGAGCTATCCAACTAGCTAATATAGATGGAGAAATCATGCCAAATTTCATAAGTGGATGTAGAGTAAAAAGGTATGATCTTCCATTAAGTGTTTCTGAATGGAGAAGAATACATCAAGCTCAAAATAGGAAAAAAGAAGAGGAAAGAATTAGGCATGAAGCTCAACAGGAAGCAAAGGAAAGGATAAGAAAAATCAAGGAGCTTAGAGAAGTTCTTTTATCTGAAACATCTTGTAGAGTGAAAGAACATTTGCCTCTTATAACAATGAATTTTCATCATGAGAAAATTAAAGTCTTGATAGATTCAGGAGCACAGGTAAATTTGATCAGTTCAGCTTTGTTGGATAAGTTTAACTTAAAAAGGACTGCAAGCAAGATATTTATTAAAACCTTAGAAGGACGGATAATACAAAGCATGTCTTCACCTTCTATTGAAGTTAAGTTCAATGAAGAATATATGAGAATAGATTGTGAAGAATGGCCAGGTCACATGATGACTGAGAAATTGATTTTGGGATAACCATGGCTAAGGCAAGGTAAAGTAATTTTAGATTTTGAAAAAATGAAGCTTAAGTTGAGAGTAAATGACAAAAGGTTTTTAATGTTTTCATGGAGTAATGAAGAACATGAAGATCAATAGGATATTTATGACTCAGACTTGGAAGGATTTACTTTTTCATTAGAAGTTACGAAGGCATTACCAATACAACCATTTTATGATCAAGCTTCATTCAATCAGAAACAGGAGGAAATTGAAGGAACAAAAGATGGTGAAGAGACAGAAGAAAGGTGGCAACTATGGAATGGTCAGAAGCATCAAGGCATCACAACAGGACGAATGTCGAAACAGAGTACACACAAGCACTGCTCATCAAAACAAATTCCCCGAACTAAATGGATATGGAAGCCAAAAAATTCCAAGTATAGCTTATCAAAAAAAGATGGTTTTATTCCTAGAACAAGGTCAATAAGGATCAAATATTATTGGGTAAAAAAATCAGATTTGATTCAATGGGAAAAGAACATGAGTATCTGATATACACTGAGGATTCTTGATAAGAAATTTAGAGTTTTACAGAGAAGAAACTAGGACATCCTGGAAAATAATCCAATATTGTTCCACTTCATCCTTTTTCTAAAAAGAGAAATAGGAGGGGAAGAAAGGAAGTGGAGGAAATTATTATTATTAAAAAAAAAGAAGAGAGAAAGAGAAAAGAAGAAAAAATAAGAAAAAAAATATTATTATTATTATTAAAAAAAAGAGAAAGAAAGAAAAAAAGAAAGAAAAATTATACATTTTTCTCTTATAAATTTTTTTAATTATATAAGTTATACAGCACAAGCAAGATATAGATAGAATTGTAGCAGGTGTCTACTCTTTTTTGTTTTTGTTTTGTTTTGTATTTTATTCAAATTTTTCAATTTTTTATTGTTTTCAAATAATCGCCTTTCTTTATAAAAGCTGACAGAAGAAATTAGAGCACTAGACATCTTGCTACACATGTAATGATCACTTCAATTGAGTTTTTATCTGTGATACAAATAGGAAAGTCAGGAATTCTCTAAGTCTTGTTTTCATTCATTTTCATTACATCTCAAGAATGATGTGATTTTATTTAGGTTTCTTGAGACTCATGTGGGTGGAGTTTTTCCTTTTGTGTGATGCTATATTTTCTTCACAATGGTGAATCCTAAGGAACTACCAATCCATGATTTAAAAGCAGACTTAGTAACTCTATCTAGAGGACATTGGTTCTTGGATAGTGAAGTTGCAGTAGAAGAAGTGGAGCTAGAGTCTGATGAAGAGCAGGAAATTCCAGAAGCAGAGAAGGTAATCAAGGAGCTCAAGGAAACTTTGGGTATCATTGGTCAGCATATTTTTACTGTGGGAATTGGAGGTTACAAGTACACCATGTTGTGCCAAGAATTTTACAAATTCCAAAGAATTGCAATCAATTACAAAAGATGGAAAGCAGTAGAAATACATAAATTGTTGGATGAACCCTTATTCTTCATAGACTTTGAAAGAGTGGCGCAGGTGATGAATAGTTTGATGGAGGTGGAAAAGGGTAATGATGCTTATTTCAGATGTACGGTAAAAAACAAAGAAAACAAAGAACTGAACATCACTATAAAAGCAGAGCAAATGAGGGCAGCTCTACAGTTCTATACAATGGGAACCAAGTTGGATAACAGCTTTGTTACGAAGAATAAGGCTCCCTATGCAAGATATTCTAAATTTCCTGATTTTAAAGGAAAAGAGAATGAGAAGTATGCTATCAAAATGTTCTTACAATACTTCTGTTTTCCAAAACTACCTAGATACACCATGCCACACAAACCAGCAACATTAATTATGTTCAATAATAAGGACAAAACCAAGCCTTTTGGAGTAATGGATGTCACTCCATACATACATGAGCAATTGAAGGAAGCTGCCAAACATTGGGAGCAAAAGAAGTACATGAATGGAGCTCAATTCTTAATAAGAATTATATATCATGTTCTAGGGATGGAAGATCAATTACAATTAGCTCCAGAAGCCCAATACTTCAGAAGTTTGATGATAGGAATCAAAAGTCCTTCCAGGATGATGTCTGTAAGAGAAGCAGAAGGTCAACCAAGCATGAGGGGAGCAGAAAGGAAAAGAAAGGGAATTTCAAAAGAAGTCATTCCTGTAAAGAAAAGAAGAGTGGATCCCAAAAAGTTAGAATTGGAACAGGTGGAAGCAACCAAGGAGGAGCATAAAGCGGCTCAGAAGGAAGTTCAGTCTTCGAATGAACCTCATTCACCTCAGACAAGTAAAGAGCAATTGTATACTTATTTGACTCAAGGGAATAATAAAAGGGCAGTATATGAAGCTCAGTATCAAAAGATGTTGGAGGACTACTCTTGTAAAGCAACTCATTGGATTCAAGAAGAAGTAGAACACTATGAAGAGCTGCATGATCAGATGATGGCAGCAGAGACAGAGGAAGTATTTGTCAAAAAAGAAGTGGAACTGTTAGCATATTTCAAAGAGCTAGAACTATAGTTGTAATGAAGAAGAAGGTTCAGAAGGAACATGTACAGAAGAGGAAGCTAACCAAGAAAAGTAAAGGAATATTAGTAGCAGAACCTGTACCAAGGATGGAGACAGAAGAAGTGACAGTAGAAGAAAAAAAGCAGGAGGAATCCATTGTTGTGGAAGAACCAAGAATGGACAAATCAGGAATAGGAGGCTCTTCACAATTCTCTTCAAATTCTGAGAGTGACATTGAAAACTTTTTGTTGAAAAGTTTGAACTTATCAGTGCCTAGTACACCAAATGTGATAAAACAAGCCTCTGAAAAAAAATAAAACACCAGAAGATTTGGGTGAGAAACCACAAGGAAAACAAGTCCAAGAAGAAGCAGCAAAGCAGGTTAGTCCTGGAGAAGAGAGAAGGTTACTGAAAGGCAAAGCAGTGATGATGGAAGAAGAGATTGAAGTAAGGAAGGAATTCAGCTGTGGATTAGTGGATTCAGGATTGAAGACAATATGGACAAAACCTTTACATCAAACCTATTTCAAATTGAATGAAGGAAAGTTAGAAGCAGAAAAAGAAGTTCAGTTATGCATCTCAGTACAGAAGCAAAAAGACACAAATAAAATCAAGGAAACTGAGGAGGTAATAGAAAAAATGAATTCCAAAGAAGTGGAAGAAGGAAATACAAAAGAAGAGATAAACCAAAGCATAGAAGATATACTTTATGACTTGAATCATAATGAGGAGTTCACAACTATAGAGATCAGGGAAAAGAAGAAGATTTGGATCTCATGGATATAGATGAGCAAAAGGAAGGACAAAAGGAGCAGATAATAAATGATCAAATAAAGCTCTTTGTGGAGATTGATTCAACCCTAATTCAAGAAAAGGAAGTACAGGAAAAGAAAGGACATATCCTTGAAGAAGAACAACAAGGAATGGAGAAAAAGAAGGCAGAAGAAATAGAGACAAATAAAGACACATCAGGACATGAGAAAAAGGAGGATCAGATATAAGAATATGAGGAAGATGTTGCAAACAAAGAAGAAATGAAAGCAGATAAGGGCTATGAAGAACAAAAGAATCAGGTTATAGAGTATGAGGAAGAAGATGAAGAAGAGAATGATTGCAAAGAAGAAAAGCAGATGGAAGTAAGGCAAATGGAATTAGAAGCTGGGTTGGAGAGGATACCCAAGGATATAAGATCTGCTTGCAAAGCTATTATGAGCAATATAGAGCAGTTCAGACCATCAAGTAGAAACATGATCATATCAGGTATGGTAGCTGAATCAGAGTTTGTAAAAGGCAGCAGAATCATTAATGAGCAAAAGAAAGAAAAGGAACAGTTAGTAGAACAGTTGAGGATTGTATAGGAGAGAAATGAGGAATTGGCACACAGAATAATTTCCTTGGAAGAATTGGAAGTTCAACAACAAAACAAAATTCAATTTCTTGAAGAGAAATGTGCAAAACAGACAGAGCATAGCAATAAAATGGAAATGGAGCTGAAGAAAATTGAAGGGAGGTATAGAACCTTGCAGAGTTCATATCAAATTATGGTCAAAGCAAATGAGGAAATAAACAAGTTATTAATGGAAGAAGGCCAATTGAAGGAAGAAAGCAAGACTGTACAGGTGACACAGGATGAGAGGGAAGAATTAAACAAAGAAATTATGAGATTGCAAACAGAATTAAAGGAAGCTAAGGAGTTGGAAAAACAAGCCAGTATACATGCTACTACTTCTATGAGGGGGTATAATAATTTACATATGGATATAAAAAAAAGAAAGAAGTGAATGGCAGTTAAGTCTAGAAAAAGAAAGAAGTGAGTGGAAGTCAGAAAAGGAGTTGTGGACATCTCAAAATAAAAATTTAATGTTGGTGATAGAGGAGCTACATACAAAATTGGAAAATCCACAAAGCCAGGCTAAGGAACAGGTAGAGACTACACAACCAGAAGAC
Organism: Ceratopteris richardii; assembly: GCA_020310875.1. Taxonomy (NCBI): domain Eukaryota; kingdom Viridiplantae; phylum Streptophyta; class Polypodiopsida; order Polypodiales; family Pteridaceae; genus Ceratopteris; species Ceratopteris richardii. The sequence goes on along the minus strand of CM035439.1, from coordinate 105,064,936 downwards.
TATGAAGTGGGAGATGATAACAAAACCCAACATGGTGATGAACAAGAAAACAAAGCAGCAGTAGAGGAATATTCAGAGGAGTTTGTTCAGAGACTTCTAACAGACAGAGAATCTAGAATGGAATTTATTAGAAAAATGCATAATGAATATGAGGAACAGATTGTTAACTTTGCTTTGAACAAAGGGATAAATCTTGATCAACATCATTGGGCAGTACATGGCCTAGGTATACCCTTTTGCATGATTATCGAAAGTATTAAAAATTATCAGTTGGCAAGGGTGGGATTACCTCCAAACAAGTATTTAGAATATGAAGAAGACATCAATGTGACAAAGGAATTATTTGAAAAAGCCAATCCTAAATGGAGAAATAGGTGGTTGGACACTAATAAAGAATGCAGAAAAATATGGAAAGAAGCACCAATACAATTAAAAATCAATCCAGCTTATTGTCCAGTAGCAAGGAGAAGGGATTGGACAGTCTTTTGGGAAAGAAGGAAGGAGGGACAGATTCCATCAAAATGGCTGAATTTTCCAAAGATAGCAGGACTAAAGGAAGGAACATGGCCAACAAAGAAGTATATGGTTGACACAGCAGAGTCTGTCATATCTACATACAAAGATGTCAATGATCTAGCATGTATTTTACTAATCAGAGTAATGAGACTCATATTGGCATGTATAGAAACTTTTACAGATATAGATGTCAGAATTCTCAATTACATTGGTTTTAATTCACCATCTGATGCTTTATTATTTGATCTCAGTGAAACCTCGGACAGGATCTATTTAATGGCTTATTATAGCATAACAATATTTTTGGGTAGTCATTTCCTTCAGATTTTTGAGGATGCATTTGATTATGGATTCTTTGAAAGAGAATCAGAAATATTTGGAAATTTATCAGTAGTAAGAAAGTCTCGACTCACTGCCTATGAAGCTGCATACACAGAATATCTGAAGAAAGATGTAATAGATAAACCAGAAGCTACTGTGCAATGGAGAAAAGCATTATTTGAAATGGTGAATAACTTGAACATCACAAAAAGGAAAAGTCATGATTTATTGTCACAGGTATATCAGAGAAAGAAGAAATGAAGGGAGCATTCATTGAATATCAGCAAGAATATCTTTTGTCAGGAGCCACAAGGTCTAGGAGGGGAAGAATGTTAGAAGAAGTACTTTTTGAAAAAGGAATACTTGTAAAATGATAAAAAATTGTAGAAATATTTATGCAAATGATGTAAAAATGAGGAAGAGTCTTCCTCATGTAAATTAGAATCATATGTATTTTTTCTAGAATTTTTGGAAACTCTTTGATAGCATATTTTTAGATTAGAAGGGAAAAATACCAAAATTCAAGTGTGAAAAGGGACACTTGAAAATGTAGAAAAGATAATTTCCTCTATTATGAGAGGGTTGGTTAGTTGTATTTTGTGCTATCCAAGTAATGAGAAGAGTTTCTTGCTGAAAATCGTGATTCTTCCTTTCATGTGATTTTCTTTGATTTGTTGAGCCTATTCTATATGTATCCATGGAATTTGCAAGCTTATATTGTGTATTTCTGATGAATGAGTATGAAGAGAGGTGATTCTTGATGTGATGAGTGAGAAATTGTGGAAGAATAGAGCTGGAGATGGAAATCGTCAGTTTTCACAGAATCACGATTGTCTCGTCTGAAGGTTACATGTATCATTTTTGAGATGTGACTTCATGATTGTGTTCTACTGAGAAAATAACACACTTTAGACACCAAGATCATCAAAAATACTGTTGATTAGCTCAAGATAATCCAAACCCTAGAAATTTCTCTTCATCTTCATCATTTCTCAGAAATCCAGTCATTTTCCTCTTATTCTTGGATTCCATTAACTAGAAGGGGCTGTGGTCTCTTGTATACTTCCCGGATTGACAAATATAAGATGTATTGTTGATTCTTTATGCTAAAATGATTGGAGAGGACAACTCCAAAGGGTAACAACAAACAGACACCCTTGATGAATAGGAGATGGTTGAACTACACCCTAAGATGAAGGACTAGGAAGTAATCCTCAACCATGGCTTTTGGGTAGAGGTTAACTCATCACACTCCTATCCAAGAGGTTGCACGTTCAAAACTCCTACACTTCATTACATTCACATGGGTATTCCTTGGTTCCAATTGTATCATGAAAACAAAAGGAAAAAAGTACAAGTTTCAGAAAATGAATTGGGGTTTGAAATCCATATAAAATATCTCTATCGATTGCACCTTTATATTATTATTGGATGATTTGATATCATTCCCCCCACCTCTACTTGAGTAAGTTAGAGGGACTTAAGTGATTGGTGTGCTCACCTCATAGCCACTTCACTAGCCTCACATTGTGCAATTGAATATTCCAAATTACATTGTATTACTATTATTGGTGAAAATCCAAGCCATCACACTTGGCTAGACATTGAAGAATATATGTGCATCCATTTGATGGAGCGTATGAACACTAGCATGTAATACTTTGATCATTACCCAAAGTAAAAGTGTTTTACATGAAGAGAATCTTGTAAGTCCACACATTTCATGGAGTTAGGAGAATTTTATGATACGAGTTTCTCATGAGAGAATATCTCCTCATTTAGAGGAAGAATGTTTAGGTGGAGGATCATTTGAATTTCAAATTCAAATTTGAAGAAAGTACCTATAAAAGTACTTGGAAATCTCATGGCCAAATACACTCCTTTTTTAGAAGCCATTCATTGATCATTTGTAGAGGTTGCGTAACACACTTCACTGCTCACTCATCTCACTATCATTTGGCATCATTTCCTTGCCAATGATCTTGTAAAATTATGTTCCATAATAAATATACATCATTAAGTATCTCTGTTGATTTCTCTGTTATGTTCACTCAGTACAATAAACTTTGATTGCTCATATTTCAATGATCTCTTCACCATCATCAATGATCTATAGCTTGTTGGAACCATCAAGAAGTCTACAACACGCTATCAAAGCTTGAAGAAATTTGATTCAGCAGATTGGGAGACAAACACCTCGAAGTGCTCACTAGTCATTCTCTGTGTAGCTCCTAAAAAGTCAGGGTAAGGCTTCACTTATTAAATTGATTGCTCTGTATATAGTCAATCATTTTACATGATTTCACTTGGAATCATTAGCTCTATAAACTAATTTGATTCATCAAAAAGGAATTTTCCTAATTGCTACTATATTTGTGAGTACTGAGCAAAAGAGTCAGCAAGTGTCAAGACCAAAATAGCAAGTTTTTTGTCACAACCTAATTGCAAAGGATTTCGAGGGTGTCCATGCCCTCATCTGTTTGCTTGCCTCTAGGTGCTGGCATCGGAACGTACGGTTCCTCAAAGGTTTCCTCTACTTCGATGGGTACTAGGTCTTCAAGTTCTGGCTCCACCAAGGGGGAGGGTTGGCGTTCATACACAAGCACTTTCTTTTGTAATTCTTCGAGCTGTGCTTTGAGCGCTGCTACTTCGTCAGTTGTGTCAGCTGTGGTTGGGACCTCTTTGGGTGGTGCTGGTTGAGCTGCCAATTGCCTTCGTAGTTCGTCTCTTTCCTTTTCTAAGGCTGCATGGGCTTCGAGGAGATCAGCATGGGTTTCCAATATGATTTGCATATTGTCCGAGGGAATGGCCTTAAACCTCTCCGGGTCAATTTCTTGTGGGGAACCGTCCATGGCTACTTCCAAGTTCTCTTCGTTTTGTGTCTGAAGCCGTCTATTTTCTTCCAGGGCTGCAGACATATGTTTTCGTAATAGAGCCATGTTGCGGCGGAGCTTGAGGTTCTCTGTGATTTGGGAGTGTAGCAGATCATCCATTTGTTGTCTTTCTTCGGCATCTGGCTGCGGTGGATTTGCCACTAATTGCTCATGTTGTTCTTGTAATGCACTAAACTGTTGTTGTAATTGTTTATTCTCTTGCTCTAAGTCAATGAATCTTCCTTGTAATGCTTCATGACTCTTGAACAAACTTGTATGCTGAGCATTGAGGTGCTGATAGTGTTGTTGTAACTGAGACATGCACTGATACATGTTATTAAATACATTATTAATGGGGGTGGATGCAGGAAGGGTGTTCAATGCAGAGGGAAAGGGAAAGGGGAAGGGAAGTGTGACTGCGGTGCTGGAAAGTGGTGAAGTGGGTGGTGGGGGAATGGGAGATTGTGGCTGTATGGGGGGAGGGAGAGGTGCAGTGGAGGGTGATATGTCCATAAAATCCATGGTGGAAGCAGCAGTGGGAGTGATTGTGAATAGTGGAATGGTGGGTGCAGTGATTGTGGTGAATGTGTACAGTGGTGTGTGCAGTTGTGAATGTGAACTGCCCGAAAGTGTGAGTGGGGGAATGGGGATGTCAGTAGCTGCCGTTAGGATTACAGTGTTAGTGGAGGTGGACACACGGGAGGTGTTGAGAGGGTGTGTGGGTTGATTGGCGGTTTGTGCTTCAGTCATGGCGGTGGACTCGGAGGCGGTAACGGTGGTTGTTACATTGGTAAGGGGACGTGAATGTGGTGGAGTGGGAGGCGGGGGTGGCAAGGGGGGTGATGGGGGTGGACTGGACACATGGGCTTCCTCGGTGTCGTGAGCGGTGTGTGCAGTTCCCGTGGTTGTGGGGGTGCCTTGTGGTCCTGATCCTAATACATTCACTTGTTTCCCTGTTCGTGGGGGACGTCTTCCGTATCTTCTTTCCATTCTGCGTGATTGTGCCAGGGCCGTCTTCACTGCCTTAGGTACTCCTAAGGCATCAGAGATCATATCCAGTGTGGCACGATACTGTTCGTCAACTCCTTCCTCCTCCAGGATTTGGTGCATGATAGCCTTTCCTGCTGCAAGGGATAACTTATGTTGTTGTTGGACCCTGTTGATGGTATCGTAGAGCTTTTTCAACTCCTTTGTATATGCTGGGGCACCCTCTAGCTCCTGTATAACTTCTTGCTCATAGTCATGCGCCTCCTCATGAGAAAATCCTTCCTGTTCATCCTCTTGGCCTTCTTCTTCTTCATCCTCCAATTCCACCACGTTTGGTTGTCTTGGCTGGGGTTGTTCTGTGGCTGCTTGTTGTCCACTACCCTGCTCTGCTTCGACTTCCGCATTAACAGCTTCAATGATTCTGGCAACTTCTTCATCTGTTAGATCTTCCAAAGTGAATCCGTGAGGAAATTCCAGATCAGTAGGTACTGGTGGAAACACAAGGTTAGGGCCATCTGTGCTGTGCCTGGGTAACCTGATAGTAAATGGTTGTACCCGTCTGGGAAGCCTTGGAGTTGTTTCAGGTGTTAGGGTTGCACCACGGGCTTGTGCACAAGGCATCTGCACGGTGCCTCTCATCTTCTTTGAGGGAGGCCCTGCGGCTGACAGTCTGCGTTGAAACTCCTGTGCTCTGGTCCAAATGAGAGCCCTTTGCACCGGTACATCATATGTGAGACATCTATACAAAATTATGGTAAGCGCACAGCAACCATACAGTACAGATTTTTGTTTCTTATACCACCTTTGATGAGCCAAATGAATCTGGTCGATAATCCAGTGGGGCATATTGATTGTCAAATCAAAGGCATCTGCTAAGTAGAGGCTAAACTAGATCTTTTTGGGAGGCATTGTGAACCTTTCCTGCGCGGGGAATGCGAAATGTTGCATGACCATGCGTAAATGAACGGCGATCGTAGGTGTCATCGCGACCATGTCCTTTAACTTCGTCAGATTCGTGTTCTTCATATTATCGGGGACCATTGTCTCTTTCTCCGTAGGAATGTGCATACCTTTCATGTCGAGAGCTTCTCTTACCAAGTTGATAGTCAAGCGGAAACGCTTCAGCTCGTTGCCCCTTGTGAGTGATGGGAGTACAAAGGAGCTGTATCCTTTTTTGTCTTTGCTTGGAGTGAGGGTGCTAATCAAGTATGAGCACCTTCGAAAATCGGGCTTTTGTAGTTGGAACTTGAAATAATCATAGAGCCCAGCCTTCTTCCATATCGGCTTCAGTCCTTCGTTATTCTGTAGCTTTTCAAACTCCCTGGTAAAGAAGTGGTATCTGCCCCAACGTCCATTGAATTCTACCTCGGACTCCCACATGTATGTGCCTTCACCCAGAGGTCCCGCAACGTCACTGAACCAGTGTGAGGTTTTGCCCACCGGCATTGTGTGACCCTGTGGAGGATTCTGAATCGGTATGGCATGTAATGCCCTTAATGCCGCTGGTCTTTCCTTTAATTCCTCCTCGACCGGAAGGCTTTCGATGTCCACCACTTGGGGGCTGGTGCCTGCCTGGGAGCTAGTTCCTACCGTATCTGCCATGTTACTTCTTGCTGCCTGTCTCTGTGAGAATATACAAACATGTGTTAACATTGTACAGGACAAGGGAGAACTGTTGTTGTTCCCATTACAACATTAACATGAGGGTCGGGAGCGAATAATGGGTTAGTAAGTGCTCGGTGCGAGTGTGTGTGTGGTTAGGAGTTCGATAGACCTAAGAGCTAAGTGGAATGATGTAGTGTGATAGTGATGTGGTTAGTAGGTTGTCATGGATTTACAAATGGGGTTCGGGGGTTTGTTACACGTCTTAGGCTGCCAAATGCAGTGGATGGGTTTTGCTGTTGGTTTCGTAGAGACTCTCGAGAGCTTTATAGGTAAGTCGGCTTGAAAATGAGGCCTTTTAGGGACCCATTTACCAGTGATTCTGTTCGTGCTCATGGACCTTAGTGTGTTCCTGAGTGTTGAAGATGAGTGGATGCCGGCTCTGCGAGTGAATGGATCATGCTGTCTAGGGTGTGGCCTTGGTGTAGCTATTTGAGCCCGCAAACAAGTCTTAGGCACCCAAATTTGTCTTGATTGTGGGCTAGCCTTCATCGACTTCTTGGGCACCCAAATAGACTTCACGTTAGTAGAAGAACTTCTGAAAGACTTCTTATTAGTGTCGTGTTGTTGGTTACTAATAAGAGGCTTTGCCTGTGTGGTTGGCTTGAGTGCAACCGGGTGTTCGCCTTTCCGCACCCACACTTGTTTCACTAGCTGAGACATTTTGCTGCGCAGGTACTTTTGATCTCCGACATAGGTAGTACTCTGCTTCTTCTGCCTTTGATCCACCTTTGGTTGCTGCCTCCCTCTGGCCTTTGGAGAAGAAGGGAGTTCCGTTGTGGTTCTGACTCCTTTTTTGAGATCTTCATTCTTCTGCATCACATAGCCTTGGACAAGAACAGCATGGTCAACTTCATGTGCACCCCTGGAGGGACCAGGAGTCTGTGCCTTTCCTAGTTCCTTGAGTGCTCCATTATTTAACTCCATAGTAATTCTAGTCTGCTTCACCCATACCTGAAGAAGTCCACTTCTTAGGTTTAAGTTGACTGCTTGATCATAAATCCAGTCTTGACCCAAAACAAGAGGTTCAGTGAGGTCCTCATCTTGACATACTAGCACTTTAACTGTCATTGCCTCATCATGAATATAGAGGGGAAGTTCCACCTCGCCCATGCAAGGGGTTTCCACGCCTCCCAATCCTATGAGATATGCTTCCACAGGATTGACATTTAATTGCAACTCTTGACAGTAAGACAATTTAACAGCACTAGTGGCTGCACCTGAGTCAATCAAGGCTCTTACAGTCCTTGCACTCTTTCCTTGTCCTATATCTAAGGTTATGAAAGGACGTCGATCAGTTATCCTATGTGAGCTAACACCTGAAACTTCACACATAGCCATGTCATATCCTTGATCTGCATATGCATCTTGCCTAGGGTGCTCTCTACATTGTCCTCTTAATTTCATTCTCCGGATGCGCTCTAGGGCTTCTGCTTGAGCTTCTTCTCGAATTCGCTTTTCTTCCTCTTTACGTTGCTTAGCAGTATTGAGTCGACTTAGCATTTCCTCTGTGAGAGGTTCCTGATACAACTTGACTCTGCATCCGCTAATATAGTTTGGGAGAACATCACCCTCTAAAGTGGCTAGTTGTACTGCTCCACTCGTGGAGATCCTATTGATGATTATAGGTCCGTAGCCTCTCTTTTCTAGCTTCCTTGCATGTTGTTTCAATGTGTAGACTAAAACTAGATCTCCTGCTTTCAAGCCCTTATCCTTCACATGGGCATCAAAGTATGCCTTCTGTCTCTTCTTAGCTGCATATCCCTGCAGCTGCTCTCAGTCTTGTTTCTCCTAATCGTTCAAGGTCAAAAAGTCTAGAGGAGAGTTCATGACCCCTCCATTCGTGCTCTTGTGCTACCTTCAATGTAGGTATCAAGAAGTCCAAGGGTAGCACCGCGTTTTGGCCAAATACCATCTGAAAGGGGGTGGCTTGGAGTACCATTTTGTAGGCAACTCGGTATGCCCAAACAGCATGGTGTAGCTGTTTGTCCCAATCAGAGCGTTTAGTGTTCACTAATTTTGTGAGTACATTGCATAAGATCTTGTTGGTGCTTTCGGCTTGTCCATTAGCTTGAGGGTGATAGGGGGCAGACTTCTTATGAACTACCAAGAATTCTTGGAGTAGATTTTCAATCACTTCGTTCAAGAAGTGAGTGCCTCTATCACTTACAAGCTCTATAGGTAGCCCATATCTTGTGAATACATTCTCAAACAAGAATTTAGCAGTTGTTTGAGCATCGTTCTTCGTTGTGGCTTTTACCTCTACCCACTTAGTTAGATAGTCTGTTGCAACAATGATGTATTCTACATGAGAACCCTTAGCTGGGGGATTAATAGGACCTACGAAGTCTATTCCCCACTTAGAGAATGCACGTCCACCCATCATAGGTTTCAGTGGCATCTCATCTTTGTGTATAGGATACTGAGTTCGCTGACAGACATCACACCGTTTCACATAGGTATGTGCATCCATGTGAAGGGTCGGCCACCAGAAGCCCGCAAATAGTATTGCCTTGATCACCCGATCTGGTCCAAAGTGTCCTCCTGCTACACCTTGGTGAGCAGTGTCCAAGATCTTGAGATACTCACTCTCATGGACTCTCATGGACACATAGTCTCAGGTAACCGTCTTTACCACGTTTGTATAGATTATCACCAATAAGTGAGTAATCGTGGGCTTCTTGTTCTAAACTTCTTTTCCTCGCCAGAGTCATGTCTGGAGGGAATGTTTTCGTCCTTAGGAAGGATACTAGTGGTTCACTCCAATCTGGCACAATGGACACTTGATAAAGAGTGGCATGTTCCACCGGTGGTTTAGTGCGACAGATTGGGCATTCTTTGCACAACCGTTGGACATCCGCTTCCATAGTTGGCCAACGTACTCCGAGTCTCCTTAGCGTCTGTAAGGTTCGTTGCTTTGAGTAGTGTTGCTCTAATGCACCTACATGTGCTAAATGCAACCATTTAGCGTACTCATCCTGTTCCACACAACAGGCCAAGATTCCTTGATCTGTGTGCTTGTACATGCTTCCTGCCATGATGTGGTACTTTTGGGCTTTCACAACCTCTCTATTTTGTGTGTTTACTACTAGATGGTTAGGCCCGTATATCAATACTGGTACCAATGGCTTAGCCCACTGCGGCACCACTTCCAAATTAAACAAGTAAGCGTCAGGAAGGTCATCTGATACTGCTTGTGGGGCTTCTCCAGATGTGAGCCTAGAGAGATGATCTGCTCTCAAATGAGTCCTCCCTTTTCTCACCACTACCTCAAAGTCATATTCCATTAGTAATAGAAACCATCTTACTAATCTACCTGTATTGCATGGCTTGTTCACAAGGTATAACAATGCTTGATGGTCAGTAAAAAATTTAAACTTGTTTGCAAGCAAATAGTGTCTAAACTTCTTAACTGCATATACCATGCCTAAGCCTTCTCTCTCAGTAGTGGTGTAATTTCGTTTAGCTGCATTCAATTGTCTACTGGTATAGGCAATTGGAAGATCCATATTACCTTCACCAGTAGGTTGTGCAAGCACACATCCAATGGCATAATTGGATGCATCCACATGAACATGGAATGGTTTATTCCAATCTGGTGTGGTCAAGATTGGTGCTGAACATAATCTTCGTTTAAGCTCCTGGAAGGAATTCTCACATTCATCCGTCCACTCAAAGTTAGTCAGAAGTCCGTACATGGGCTTTGCAATGACAACATACATGTGAATGAACCGGCGGTAGTAACCACAATGTCCCATGAAAGCTTGTACTTCCTTGACATTCCTTGGCCTAGGTAGCTCTGCTATGGCTCTCACTTTCTCTTCATCAGTAGATATGTCATTCTTTGACACTATGTGTCCTAGAATCTTGCCTTGCCTGACCATGAAAACACACTTTTCTGGGTTCAGGCAGACTTGATATTCTCTACATTTGTCAAAGATTTGTCTGAGTTCAGGGATATGGGTTTGTCTAATGTTGGAATGAGCACAAAGATCATCAACATAGACCTCTAAGCTCTTCCTCAAGAACTCCTTAAACACATGGCACATTAGTCTCTGGAAGGTAGCTGGTGCATTGGTAAGCCCAAATGGCATTACACGAAAGGCAAATATACCCCACTCTATGGCAAAAGCTGTCTTATGCTGATCTTCTGGAGCTATGGCTACTTGATTGTAGCCCGAAAATCCATCGAGGAAGCTGTACACTTCCTTACCTGCTACTCTTTCTAAGAGATGTTCTGTGATGGGAAGCGGATAGTTATCTCGAATTGTGGCTGCGTTGACCTTCTTCAAGTTAATGCATACACGCAGCTTGCCATTCTTCTTGGGCACCACTACGATGGGGGAAACCCACTCATTGTGCTCAATTTCATAGATAAATCCAGCTTCGACCAGTCTATCTATCTCCTCTTTGATCTTAGCAGCGTAATTATCGTTATATGTGTAGGGCTTTTGCTTAGAGGGTTTGGCATCTGAAGTCATGGGGATGGTGTGTGAGCATATGTCAGTGTCCACACCCTTCAAATCCTTGTAACTCCAAGCGAACACATCTCTGTATTCTCTTAGCAAGGCAATTAACGCATGCTCCTCTTCCTCTGTTAGGTCATGGCCTATGTACGTGCATCTCTCCTCTCCTTCTTCTAGGACCACTACTATTTTCTTGGTGGTTTCTTTGTTATCATAGGCCTCTCCTGATTGCGCCTCTCGTTTAGGCATTCTTATCATGACTCTCCTGTCGTCTATCTCGTACTTCTTAAAATTTTCTGGGACCTCAAACAAGGATTCTTCCTCTTCTGGTGAGACTTCTTTCTTCTTTCGTTTCTTTCCTTCTTCCTTCGGTGTCACATGTGTGGCTAATCTTACATCGTTTGTAAGCTCTCCATGCCTCTGGGGTTGAAATTCTACTTCATGGAAGTATTCTTCATCTGATGCAAAAGGTGGGTCCATAATGATTGACTCTAGATAGGAGTCACTTGCATCCTCAAATGCATCAGGGCTAGGTTCGCATTCTTCTAGAACTGCCTCTCCCATGATTGGCTCTATGGAGAAGACTGAAATGTCATAGCCATCCTCATCACAGTGAGGTGTCCATTGTTCCTCATTGATGGCTACATCCATTGTTGCTAAGATTTCTGCCCAGCCATGGGGTTCAAATTCCTCATCAGGAAAGACTACAGGTGCATAGGCTGGGTCTTGAATTGATCTATGGTTTTCTTTTGCACCTACCTCTCTGGCTTTCTCTCTCTTCTCTTCTTCTACTGCTACCTTGCACAACCATAAGTGGGTGTCTTCATGCATCCATGAGGATCCTGATCCTATGGAATGCACCGATTCCGTATCATCTTTGGCTCTATGGATGGGATTCCATTGGATGGGAGGTACATCTCTATGAGAGTAATCTTTGAGATTTACTTTGGTTGTAACACCTAAGTGTTGCAAATACAAGGAGTTGGCTCCCTAGTCCTGCACCACTTGCAACTGTCGCATAAATGGTCTTCCCAAAATCATCTCATAGGCATGATTTTTGCTAAAGTCACATATAGCAAATGTATGCTCGAACTCAACACCACATGTAGTGAGAGTTATTCCTTCTAACAACCCTAGGGGTCTCTCTATGTGACCATCGGCCATCTGCAATTTCATTCTCGTTGGCCTGAGTGCTGGCTTGCCCCAACGCTTGCATAGGGAAGTGGTGGCAATTGCAACTCCTGCACCTGAGTCCAAAATTGCCTTGGTGGTGTACTCCTGGTAGGTAATGGGAAGATAGGTGTTCCCTTCTTCACCTTCACACATATCTCCTATCTTATCCAAGGGTATTTTTGGTACTGTCCTCTGGGATCCTACCTGGGAATGAGGTTTCACTATCGCTGGTACTTGTTTGGCGACATGTTTCCATAATTCAGGTCTAACCTTGAGTAGCTCTTCTAACTTGAGATTGCACTGCACTTTAGTGTTTTTCACTACCTCTGTGTTCCTCGGTAAGACTGAGTCCTCATTTCGTACCATGACCGTGGGTGCTCTCATACAAGTAGACTTAGTTTCCCATGGGCCTGTGAAGTGGGGTAATTCTTGCAGAGAGTTAGACTCAAAGTCTAATCTTTCCTGAGATTGGGTGCTCTCCTACTCCTCATAAATGGATGGGATATCTTGTGGGAATTGGTCATGTGCATCATCCACAAGTTCAATAGGAGGATGGACTTCACTCTCTTTGGCCCATTTGTCTTCTTGAATCTCGCGTAGGAATTCTGGTGTGAACCAATTCATAGAAGATGATGTGTCTGGCTCCGTAGAGTTAGGCACATAGGCTTCAGGCGCATAGGCTTTCTGGGCAGGAAGACTTGCTCTTTCACTTGCCTTGTCCTTGTGTTGAGAGGCGGGTTCCTTTTCTGATTGTGCAATCAGCTTCTCTATTCTTTCTAACAGTCCATCAAAGTGCAATTGTGTCTTCGCTGAGCTAGAGATGTTAAATAGGCGACTGGCCTCAAACATGGTCTGAGCCAATTCCACCATCTTAGCACAAATTTTGGTTCGTTCTAACTCTAGTTCTGCTCTTGGGTAACACTTTTCATGATCAGTTACATTTGGCCCTTCTTGGATTCTGGCCTGATATGCTTTAAGCATCATATTAAGGTCTTCGGGAGTGGGATCTGCTAGGACTGATCCTACTCTAGGGGGTGGTGGGTTTAGGTGAGGCGGGTTGGAAGGTGGCTGGTCGGATGGCGATGGGAATAGTGGTGGTGGGGTAGTGTGAGAGGGAGTTTGAGATGTGAGTTCAGTTATCCTGGCTTTGGTTTCTCTTATGCTTTCCTCAAGTTCACTCATCTTTTTAGCCCATTGTCTTTTCATTCTTTCCCTACTATCTTTCCATGCTCTAGTCCTCTTCTTTGTCGTACTCTCTGTTTCACTAACTTCTGGGATTTTTTCCTGACCCACACCTTGGTTTTGCTGCAGTGCTTGGGCTCCAGTGATTACTTGTACTGGTGCAGTGGAAGTCACGCTCCCTGTGGAGTCTACCACTAACCCAACAACGTTGATAGGAGTGATTTTTGGCATATTATTAGGATTCCTAGGGCAGTCTCGTAAGAGATGTTCCTTTCCACAGTCTTGGCAAAAACCGTGGATCGTTACTGACTGGGGTTGTGTCGGTGGAGGCACAGGACAATCACGAATGAGGTGATCCCCCTGACATCTGTAGCATGGTCCTCTAGGGAATGGGGGTCTTACCTGCCTAGGTTGAGGTCTAGGGTTGGGGTATGCATACATGACGTTTGTGTGATCTGACTCCCAACTAGGTTCACTCGGTTCTTCACTATAGTAGGACTCACCATGTTTAGGAGATTGCATGTAGTAAGCCTGGGGACTATCAACATGTGTAGAATCAAAGCTATGGTCACTGGGGTCACTTTCAGAAAGCAGTGGTGTTACAGGGTGTAATAAAGTAAGTCTATGATCCAAGGGTCTAGCCGGTTTAGAGAGATCTGAAATCGGACACCATTTGGTCATTCGTGTGTATGACCAAAGATCTCGAGTTTAGACTTACTAGGAGGTCTTGTGCTCTTGTGAACAAGTGATCCACTTAGCTTAGTGGTTAAGTCTCAAGGATGTGAAGGAGGAGGTCTTGGGTTCAATCCCCATGGGAGACATGGGGAGAGTATTTTGCCCAAAGAGATCTAGAGCCTTCTAGAAGCATCCACTTGAGTTAACTCGAGTTAACTGGGACACTTGGTGCACATGTAGTTACATGGCTGACACTTGGATGGTTAGTATCCACCTGCCCAAGAAGGCAGTCCCCTGGAGAGAGCTATATATAGAGGCATTTGGTTGGGAGGAGAGTCATCTCTCAAGCATATGGTGGTCGTAATCCTTGTTCTCTTGCACAGGGACTATAGCTCTATTCAGGTTCTCTTCTGCAACTGCATACTTTACCGGAATCACATTCGTAGGAGCGGTTGGTTGTTGTGCTAACACTGGCTGAGGTCTCAGTTGGGCCTAATGTTGCGGTTGGTAATTTTGCTGAGGCCTAGCGTATTGTTGAGGTGGGTACTGATTCTGGTATCTTCCTTGTTGAGGGTATGGCTGAGGGTAGGTTTGCCTAACCGCTTGCTTATTGTATGGGCAATCTTGCGCGGTGTGATTGGTGTATCTTCGTTCTATGGTGCAGTACTGGCTACTAGGATTTACTTGGGGTTGAGCCATAATGGGACATACATTCACCATGTGGTCGCCGCCACAAGTATAACATCTTTTTACAGGGGCAAATCTCGGAATTTGTTTGCTAGAGACACCTAGTTTCTGAGAAACTTTCTCTGCAAGTTCCTCAATCGATGTGGATTGCGTGGAAGAGAGGTTAGAGGCACTATCCGAATCTTTGTATATCTTGGAAAGCTCTAACTCCTCCCCTAGGTTATCCTCGATGTCAATGCACATGCGCACACACTCTTCTATGGTCCTAGGGTCCTTCAAGTACACATAAGATCTCAATTTAGTACTTAGCAATCCATCCAGGAATAAAGCCACTTGCTTAGCTGGTGTGGGAAGCTCCGAGACAGGGCATCTTTCTAAGTATTGCCTAAATCTTCTTCCTGCAAGTCTCACGGTTTCTTGAGGGGTTTGCTTGAAGCTGTGAATCAGCGAGGAGGTATTATGCCTTATGCCACTCTTAGAGAATTCAATAATGAAAGCCTCTAGGAGTTGGTCTATGCTCCTGAACTGCCTCTCAT
The DNA here is from genome assembly GCA_020310875.1 of Ceratopteris richardii. Lineage (NCBI taxonomy): Eukaryota > Viridiplantae > Streptophyta > Polypodiopsida > Polypodiales > Pteridaceae > Ceratopteris > Ceratopteris richardii. The sequence goes on along the minus strand of CM035439.1, from coordinate 105,049,858 downwards.
TTAGTGGCTGAAACCATGTCAGGGCAGTGTTCCTAAGGGTCAGACCAAAGGCATTGTACTGCGTGAATAGATCCTCCACTTGTTCAGCTCTCAAGACTTGCCTAAACTCAGCCACATGATCGTATGGATCTCCAGTGCCATCGAAGTAGTTCTTCATGGACTTAACTAGCTGAGTCGGTCTCAAGGTTCTTGTGTGCTCTCTAGGTCGTGGTAGAGGGAACTCATCCGCATTTCTTTGATTCCTGTGAGCTCTAAGTATCTCAGGTTCTACTCTATTTGTTTCTGTCCTCGTTCTTTCTCTGCCCACTGGGTTGGCAAAGCTTACTTCTGGTCTATCTCTACTTCTATCTCTTTGCATTCCATGAGCTTGGGATGTTCCAGCACCAGGGTGACCATTGGATACATTCGATCTTGGTTGGGGGAAAACGAATTCACCCTTCCAAGTGTAAGCATGCCTATCATGTTCTGTCACCACAAAGATCCTCTCCGAAGCGTGATCTAAGTAGGTCACTCTACCTGGGCTATCAGGATCCTTAAACTCATAGATCATGATTGTTCCTATATCAGTTGGCTGATCAGATTTGTACCTCCAAAAGGCTTCGTCAGTCTCTCGATTGAGAAGCAGATCTATGCTCTTGTTGTCTTGGGGAACCCACTCAGGTGTGATAATCCTAGTGAGAACAGATTTGCCTCGGGGGGTTCTAGGTTCTACACCCATGTTTCCTTGTTCCAAGTCACCTAATTCCGCTTCTGAGATTACATTCCCAAATTCATCTGTCCTATCTGGGTGACTGGTGACCACGTATATGGTTTCTTCTTTGTCCAAATATGCTCCGTTTTCAAACTTGACAGCTGGGTGCTCTAGTCCAATGGATTGATCAGGATTCTTAATCTGTACCACAGACCTTCCTAGGCCGTCCTCATAGATGTTGGCACCTAATCGGTTGGTCCTAAAGTATTCCAGCTGTGTCTTGTACGGGCCTTCTACGCTGTGCAGGTATGGCACTCATCAACTTCCTGTAGGTCTCTCCATACCTTGAGACATCTCGGCTTCACTAGTCTCAGAACTTAGGTAGTAGGAGTGGTGGCTCAACTACTGGGCCCACGACCTAGCAGTGTGGTTGACACTAGCCTCTGAAGACCTAAGACTTTGTCTATCCCTTACTAGATGTCGTCCTGATCTAAGGTTCATATGCCTATTTAAGTAGCCCAATTTTTGTCCAGAGTACAACCTCGTTGCAGAGTCCTTTTGTACCAATTACTTAATCCCCTTTTTATGTTGATTATCGTGTTTATGATCTTGTCTGATATTGCGTCGTCAGGAATACTTGAGTAGTTTTCGTACTTGGAGTTGATCGTTCCACGTTAGGTTCTTTTCCTTTATGTTATCGACAGTACAGAGATTAAGTTTTTAACTTGAACTTGAGTTTTTAGGTAGTCTTCAACTTGATAACTGCCTATCGTCGCCCTAGCTTACTCCTATCACTAGTCGTTCTTAGCCTAAGTTAGGAATTGACAAAGGGAGTTGAGAATTTCCAACCTTTTGTTTCCTTCTTGGTTGCCTTGAATGCCCAGGAAGTGTGTTCCCAAGCTTGCACTTACACTTTCTTAGAACGCCTTTCGATGCTCTCAATAGATCTGTGAGAGTTCCAAAGCTAGCTTTAAGATTTAAATTCTAAAGACAGAACCAATGATTTTCATTCCTGTAGCACACACGCTAACTTGCATAATGATTTTTAGGAAAACAATTCTAAAGACCCCTGACTTTGATCCCCCTGGTTATGGTCAACTTCAAAATACCCTATCTGAAAATCCACACATTATCTTTATAAAAAACAGTTGAGGGCGTATAGTATATGCCACGAGCTTTCCAACAAGCCCAAGAGCTCAAAACATGGATTTCGTATGAAAAAGTTATGACTGTTCAGGGTTTAGGGGGTTAAGATAGGATTCAATCTGGCTGACAGATCCTAGGATTTTCTCCCAAATCTCAAGTGTAGGAACCTCCAGAAATGCTAATGGATTGACTATTTTGCCCCAAAATTATCCCCAATTTTGAACAAAAGCAAACCCTAATTTTTGGTCGAAAAGCCTGTCAATCGCGATCGACAGAGTCGATCGTGTCTGTCAATTGCGATCGACGGTATCAATCGCGATCGACACGTTTTCCGGGTTTTTCACCGAAATTTCAGTCAATCGGGGGCCTATCAGTCGCGATGGACACGTGGCTACGCGTAAAAGTCAATCAATCGTTGAATTTCAGTCGGTCGCGATCGACGGTGTCAATCGCGACTGACAGAGGTGTCAGTCGTGGCTGTCGATCGCGATCGACGGTGTCAATCGCGATTGACAGGGTCCTACGTGGCCGTCTGTCGGTCGTGAAGTCTGTCGGTCGTGATCGACAGGGTCTGTCGGTCGCGATTGACAGGGTCTGTCAGTCGCAATTGACAGAGGCTGTCGGTCGCGATTGACAGAAAAACACGGAATTTTTCTACTTTTTTAGGTGATTTGGGATGTGCTCATCATGCTTGTGCTAGTGGTGAACTTTGTTTTACCAAATGATCGAATTTTCTGTCGATCGCGATCGACAGAGGCTGGCGACTGCGAGACAGATTTGACGAGTTTCGTACCTGTGCAGCGTGCTGGCGGGGATGATGATGATGATACCTGCAAGAAACACAACAAACATGCAAAAACAGTGCAAGCAATATTGCTCTCTCGCTCTCTCTCACAAGTAGAATGAAGGAAATGAGGTGGAGATGGTGATATGATCAAAACTGAAGATTTTCACAATGATGGAGATGGAGGTGGGAGATGGTGATGATGATGATGATGATGAAGATGGTGAAGAAAAAACAAGAAAATAGATGAAAGTGAAGAAAATACCTACAACTCCAACGCGTCAACTCTACGTCTTACCATCACACGCTCGTCCTCAATGTTCGATCCCCGGCAACGCCGCCAAAATTTGGTGTAGCTCAGTGATGAGTAGCACCTCCTTTAATGTCAATCCGGGAAGACGTGAGGATGGTATGAAGACCTCGAGCAAGTGGAGGCACAAGTGCGTGAGAGAGAAGCACACAAACATGCACACACATACACACACACGCGCACACACGGCAAGACAAAGAGTGAGGAGCAATGGAGTTCTTAGATTACTTTCAAAAAGCTCTTACAAGTTCGTTTCAATTACAATCTAACCTCTAAAAAATGAGCTCTCTAGCTCCTTTTATAGTTTTTGACTAGCTTTGGCCCTGTTCAGACCTAGTGTCCGGCCTAGTTAAAAATTAGGTTCCAGGGCTTATTTGAGGGCTCAAACGAGATCTAAAAATTACGAAAATTGGTAAGCAACTACTTCTAAGGCTCCTCAAGCTCGAGGACTCCTCGGCTTGCACAAAATGGAGCTACAAAAAGGTGAACATGGTATTTACAGGGGTTGTTAGTGATGAGAATCACTTTTAATTTGTGTAAGGATTTTGAAAAATTAAAGGGTTGCCTTAGTGCTAGATCTGCATGAATGCTCGTACTTGCTTCTCCATGAAGAAAATTATTGGCCTACTTGCTAGATCGTCGTTGACTCCCTTGTCTGCTTGTACCTTCTCTCCCCTCTGACTCTCTTCTCTGACTGCCATGCCTCGTCAATCCTTCAGTTCCTTGTCTGCTGATAACAAATTCTTAAAGAAAAAAGGTTACATAATTATTTGTGGGCAGAGAGTGTATCTAGTGCCACCTATCTTATTAACAAGTGGCCATCCAAATCACTTGATGGGATGACCCCATATGAAGCATGGCATGGTAGGAGGCCATCACTTGATCATTGCAAGATCTTTGGATGTGTTTCTTATGTGCATATCCCATCTCAAATCAGAGGTAAGCTAGACCCTAAGGCAGAGAAGTGCATCTTCATAGGGTATGACTTTAACCAGAAAGGATACATGTTCTATAATCCATCCAAAAAGGATTTATGGTCAATAGAGATGTGCTTGATAAGAATGATTCTTGGTTTGAAAGTGAATGCAGGAAGGTCAACTTGCCATATGACTTGGAAGAGGAGTTTTCAAGCCTCACCAAGGAGGAGCCAAGCCAAATTGAAGACATCAAATCAGATGATGAGGACATGACTAACCTAGAAGAATTCAAGGCATGGAAATCAAAGGGCAACGCCAAGATGAAGAAGTTAGAAGACTTGCCTAAATCATCCAACCAAGCTCTAAGAAGATCACAAAGGGAAAGCAAGAAACCAATCAGATATGGGTATAACACTTCTTTAGTTATAAGCACTCCATTTATCTTGTTAAGGATTTATCATTTGAAGAACCTACTTCATATGAAGAAGCAAAGACCAAGGCAAAATGGAAGAAAACTATGGATGAAGAAATAGAAGCTATCAAGGAGAATGATACTTGGGAGCTAGTGCCAAAGAAGGAATCAATGAAGGTAATTGGTTCTAGATGGATTTTCAAAATCCAGAGAAACTCAGATGTATCCATAAACATCTATAAAGCTAGACTTGTGGCTAAGGTTTTTGCACAAACTCAAGGAGTTGTTTATGAAGAGCCTTTCTCACCTGTGGAAAAAATGTCAACCATTAGGGTATTGGTAAGTGTGGATGCATCAAGGAATTGGAATATGTACCAATTGGATCTAAAAAATGCTTTCCTTAATGGCTAGATTTTAGAGGAGGTTTACATGGCTCAACCTCCTGGCTATGAAGACCCAAGCAAGGTAAATTATGTGTGCAAACTAAACAAAGCTCTTTATGGATTGAAGCAGGCATGGAGGGCTTGGAACCATAGGTTGACTACATACCTTCAAGATCAAGGATTCATCATGAGCAAAGCATATACTTCTCTGCTTGTCAAGAGAAGTAATTCAGAGGTGTATACCTATGTGTGTATGTTGGTGATATCATACTTACATGTAGTGATGCCAATGGCATCAAACACATCAAGAATCAAAGGATGCAGGAGTTCAAAATCAATGACCTAGGGCTTCTAAAGTATTTTCTTGGACTTGACTTGGTCTATACAAATTCTAGAATTTACATTACTCAAAGAAAGTATGTGTAGGACATGTTGAAGAAGTTCCACTTGGAGAATGCCAAGATAGCTAGAACTCCTATGGAGGTAAACCAAAAGTTGAGTTCTCATGAAGGTGATTTGCTTGAGACATTGCACGATATCAAAGCATAGTAGGAAGCCTAAACTATGCAGCATTGACAAGGATTGATATTGCTTATGTAGTAAGAGTTTTAATTCAATTCATGCACAAACCTAGAGCACCTCACTTGGAAGCTGCAAAGAGGATTTTGAAGTATCTCAAGGGTACCCAAAATCAAGGATTATACTTTCCATACACATCAAATTTGGACAGCTATACTCAGATGTAGATTGGGCAGGTGGTAAGGATGACAGGAGGAGTACTTCATTATATCTTTCTTTTGCAGGTGATAAGCCCATTTCATGGTCTTCCAAGAAACAACCTATTGTTGCTCTATCCTCAACAGAGGTTGAACAGAGAGGATTACCCAATGCTACACAAGAAGCCATATGGATCATATTGCTATATTCAGATTTGGGACTACATTCTAACTCACCAATGATTTTTGGTGACAATACTAGTTCTTTACATCTTGCAGCAAATCCTATCTATCATGCAAGAACCAAGCATATAGAAGTTCACTATCATTATGTGAGGGAGAAGCTATTGAGCAAGGACATTCAATTGGCATATGTATCCACTAATATGCAATGTGGAGACTTATTGACCAAAGCACTTGATGGTACTAAACTTTGCAGGTTTAAAAGTATGATTGGATTACAAGACATTCAAGAGGATTAATGAAGAAGATCAAGCCAAGATGTTTGGCTTGAGGGGGATCTATTGGTGCAAATCCAAGCCATCACACTTGGCCAGACATTGAATAATGTATGTGCATCCATTTGATGGAGTATATGAACACTAGCATGTAATAATTTGATCATTACTTAATGTAAAATTGTTTTACATGAAGAGATTCTTGTAAATCCACACATTTCTTGGAGTTATGAGAATTTTATGATACGAGTTTCTCATGAGAGAATATCTCCTCATTTAGAGGTAGAACGTTTAGGTGGAAGATCATTTCAATTTCGAATTCAAATTTGAAGAAAGTACCTATAATAGTACTTGGAAATCTCATGGCCGAATACACTCCTTTCTGAGAAGCCATTCATTGATCATTTGTAGAAGTTGAGTAGCACACTTCATTGCTCACTCACATCACTATCATTTGGCATCATTTCTTGGCCAATGATCTTCTAAAATCATGTTCCATAGTACATATACATCATTAAGTGTCTCTGTTGATTTCTCTGTTATGTCCACTCAGTACAGTGAGCTTTGATTGCTCATATTTCAGTGATCTCACCACCATTTGCAATGATCAATAGCTTGTTGGAACCATCTCAAAGTCTATTAGATGCTGTCAAATTTTGAAGAAATTTGATATAGCAAAATGGGAGAAAAACGCCTTGAAGTGCTCACTGGTCATTCTCTATGTAGCTCCTAAAAAGTTAGGGGTAAGGCTTCAGTTATTAACTTGATTGCTCTGTGTATAGTCAATCATTTTAAGTGATTTCAATTGGAATCATTAGCTCTCTAAGATAATTTGATTCACCCAAAAGTAATTATCCTAATTGCTATTGTATTGTGAGTACTGAGCAAAAGAGTCAGCAGGTGTCAAGACCAAAATAGCAAGTTTTTTGTCACAAGCTAATTGCAAAGTTACCTGTTTTGATTCAATTGTTTGAAGCATCATCTCCAAAGTACATAGGCACTTATTTCATGTCATTCGGAAGCTAAAGGGGCCAAAAACACAACTCTGAAGTGAAAGAGGGTAGGTACAAAGCAAGGATTAACAGTACCAACGCATCCTCTTGGAGTATCCATCCATCTTTCCCAACAACTATGTGATTTAATACATACATATTGATCATATCTCTACTTTACTTCTCTACTGTGACCATCTCATAATAGTAAATGTCTCAAAGCATGTTCTCATTGAATGGTTGACCATTTGATGTGATATAAAGTGCTATAGAATCACCATACTATCTACTTAGCTACAAAGTTTCATAATCATTGGTTCTCTTAATCATGAAATATCTTCATAACATTACTCTCTAGTGTGTAGTCTGAAGTACTTTGAACATGTCAAGCAAGTCCTGTAACTTGCTAAGCATCATTTTGAGTGTGTAATCCATCTCTTTTATTCAAATGTCTCATTATTGGTAGCTATCTAATTCAATTAGATACCACCAAAAGGAATTGTGCTAATTGCTAGCAAGTTGAGAGTGTTGTTCATTCTTCTAAACATGTGCAATGACTAAAATAGCAAGTCGATTATCTTGGATCAACTTCCTAGTCATTTTTTTTTATCCATTGATTAGTGGACCATGTTCTAAAGCACATAAGTGATTATTTGGGATCATTATGAAGCTAAAGGGGTCTACTACACTCTCCACCACTTGTTCTTGGCTAGTGTGGGAAGCAGGGTTTTGCAACACCACTTCATCTCTGAAGACTATTCACCATCTCCTCCAACAGTGGTATCAGAGCAACACCAAGCAAGATCGGAGATGGATTTCCATCACTTATTGACAAATTGGATAGAATCAACTATCCATCATGGTCACTAAGTATGCAAGCCTACCTCCAAGGAAGAAGCTTATATGTATACATCTCAAGAGATGAAGAAATGCCGAAATTCAGGAGCAAACATCAAGCCACAAGGGAAGAACAAGAAAAGCTCACTACATGGTGTGAAAAGGATTCTCTTGCCAGGTCTTATCTACTTAACTCAATATAATTTTTCTTATTACCTCACATTAGGAATTGCAAGACCTCCCAAGAGACTTGGGAAGTACTTTCTTCATAGTTCTCATCAAATACAAGAGCTAGGAAGAACCAACTATTGATGGAGTTTACAACCTTGAAAAAGCAACCAAAGCAAAGTGTAGTTGACTATGTAACCAAGATAAAGGATCTAGCTAACCAGCTCGCAAGCATTGGAGAGGAGATAGAAGAAGAACACATAGTAAGGTAGATCATAAATGGCATCAAAGCTGATGATAAGTGGGAGTCCTTCACCACAGCAATGGACCTTTATATGGATATGCAGATACCCGACCTCAACACCTTGATGGGGCAACTCTTCACCCATGAGACAAAGCTCAACAAGAATGGAGAAAACTCTAGAGGTAAACAATCTTGTGGTCTTTATATAGATAAAAATAAAATAAAGGATAAAGGTAAAGTAAAAAAGAATGAACAAGAGGCTAGTACCTCTCAAGTGAAGTTCACAAGTAGAGGAAGAGGTACTAGAGGAAGGGGCAGAGGAGGAAAGCAAGGCAAGGGGAGATCTTACAACACTTCACCTTGCAATATTTGTGGTCTAACCAATCACACCAGAGAAGAATGCTTCAAGAACACAAGGAATGAGAGGGGAAGAGGCTTCCATAGATGAAGCTATGGACAATCCAGAGCTAGGTTCAAGAATGGAGGAAGTAACTACCATCACAACTACAATCAAGGATACAACAACAACTACCAAGGAGGCTTTAGAGGTAGAAGACATTATAACAACTACACAGAAGACCAAGAGGATTCATTCCTGATCATGAACATGACATCCAAGAAAGGTAAAGACGATGAACACATTTTCTATATTGACTCTCATTGTTCCAATCATGTGGATGGAAATATTGCATTGCTATATGATCTTGATGAACCTAAAGGGAAGCATGAAGTGCAGACAAGTAATGACACTAGACACTCTATTGAGAAAATTGGAAATGTCAAGGCTTCTGATGGTAACATGAACCTCTTAAGTAAGGTTTTATATGTGCCAACCATAATAAAAAACCTAATAAGTGTTGGGCAGGTTGTTGAGAAAGGCTTACTAGATAGATTCATAAGGCATGGAGCATATGTGGAAGACCCTCAACAAGGCTTCAAAAGGATTGAAAAAGGTGAGAAATATGGTAGACTCTTTACATTTGAAGTTGAAGATACCATAAATATTGCACTCTTCAACTATAGGGATCACATTGTTGGAGGAGATGGTGGATAATCAAAAGAGATTAGTTGGTTTAGTTAAAACTGCTTCACACCTGCTATGAGTGATGGTTGGAGAGTGTTGTGGGCCTCTTTAGCTAGTTATCAAGCATAAGTAATCACATAACTTGCTTAGAAGATGATGCACTAACGAAAAGATCAAAACAGATAGCTTGGCAGTATGAATTAAATCATGTAAAAATACAATTTCATTTGCAACAAATCATTGATCAATAAGTCTGGAAAGAGTGAGCTATGAGGCGAGCTCCTCTTCTCAATGAAAATACATGGATATGATCTTTGAAACTCGAGAGACACATGGGCATTTCATGTCCTCTTTTATAGCTTTTTTTGGAGCCTAAGATTTGAATTCAAATTCAAATCTCTACCAATAAAGTGCATCCTAAAGTATAGGATTGATTTTCTCTTGACACAACTACCAAAAATTACAAGATTATATGCTTCCTAAATCCTTGTCGTTTTAATGACCTTTTACAACTGTAATTTTAGAAGCAAAGTTACATGAGCAACACAAAACCTATCTGAAATAGAGATATGGCATAAAAGGCTAGGACATATAGGTGAAAAAACACTAAACCAAATATGTAGGGATCAGAGTGTGCTTGGCATTCCCAATGTGTCCAAACAACACATGAAATATAAATATGGAGAATGCCAATTCAGCAAAGCGCAGAGGCAACCATTTAACAAGAAAGGGTATATGTATGAAGACTAACTTGAGCTTGTAGACACTAATGTGTGGTGTCCTCATAGAGAGCCATCAATCTCAGGTTCAAGGTACTATGTTTCATTTATAGATGATTACTGTAGATGGGCAATTCTTTACTTCATGAAGCATAAAGATGAAGTATTTACTTGTTTTTCAAAAAGTATTTGGCATCGGTTGAGAATCAAACATGTAGAAGCTTCAAGAGGATTAGATCTGATGGAGGTGGTGAGTACTTCTCGCATGATTTGACTCATTCTTACAAGAGAGAGGTCACAACAAGATACACTCAAGAATTAAATGAAGTAGCAGAGAGGAGGAATACACTAATAGTAGAGGCTACAAGATCAATGTTGAATGAAAAGAAACTACTAAACTACCTATGGGCAGACGTTGTTTCCAAAGTCACATACTTGATTAACAAGCTCCCATCCAAATCCTTGGATGAAATGACACCCTATGAGGCATGGAATGGAAGGAGACCCTCATTGGACCATTTTCTATGATCAAAACCAGAAGGGATAAAGGTTATACAATCCCACTAAAAAATGTTTTACAGTTAGTAGGGATGTCGTGTTTGATGAAAATAATCCATGGTTTGAAGATGATTGCAAGAACATCAAGTTACCTTATGATTTGGAAAGTAATTTTCCAACTCTCACGCAAGAAGATCAACAAATACTAGAAGATGTCAATTAAATGGATGAAGAACAAATTGACTTCAAGGCTTGGAAGTCAAAAGGCAAGACCAAGTTCAATTGAAAGACATTCTTGAGTCCTCCAACAAAACACTCAGAAGATCGAAATGGAAGAGTAAAGAACCCATAAGGTATGGCTATGACACATCATTAGTCACCAAGCATTTTGTGTACATCACTAAAGACTCTATGACAGAAGAACCTTCTTCATTTGAAGAAGCTAATGAGAAGAAACAATGGAGAGAAGCCATGCAGGAAGAAGTTGAAGCACTTCAGGAAAACAATACTTGGGATTTGGTTCCCAAGAAGCCAAGCATGAAGGTAATAGGATCCAGGTGGATATATAAAATCAAGAAGAATTGAGATGGTTCTATAAATAGGTACAAAGCAAGGCTAGTGGCGAAGGGGTTTGCTCAAACCCATGGAGTGGATTATGAAGAAGTTTTTTCATTTGTGGCTAAGATGCTACAATTAGGGTTTTGGTAAGTGTTGTTGCTTCTAAAAATTGGAACATATATCAGTTAGATGTTAAGAATGCATTCCTAAATGGATGGACCTCAGAAGAAGTGTACATGGCTCAACCACCAGGGTATGAAGATAAGGACAAACCAGGTTATGTATGCAAGCTAAGAAAGGCACTCTATGGTCTAAAGCAAGCTATTCGAGCTTGGAAACATAGGCTTGTTACATATTTGCAGGATCAAGGGTTTCTTGCTAGTAAAGCAGATTCTTCTCTATTCATAAAGAAGAAGAGCTCAAAAGTTATTTACTTATGTGTCTATGTGGATGGCATTATCATTACACGAAATGATGCTAATGGCATCAAATAGGTTAAAGCTCAAATGATGGAAGATTTTAAAATCAATGATCTTCGTTTGTTAACATACTTTCTTGGATTAGAACTTATATACACAAATTTTGGTGTGTTTATTACTCAGAGGAAGTACATTCATGATATGCTGGTGAAATTCAAGATGGAGAACACCAAAATTGCAGGTACATCCATGGAACTCAACCACAAACTTAGTTCTGATGAGGGACAACTTCTTGAAGATATTACAGGATACCAAAGCTTGTTGGGAGTCTCAATTATGAAACCCTAACAAGAGTAGACATATGTTATGGAGTAATTACATTAAGCTAGTTTATGCATACACCAAGGAAACCTCACCTCAAAGCTGCCAAGAGGATCCTAAAATATCTAAAGGGTATCATAAATGAAGGGTTGTTTTACCCATTCACTTCTGATTTGGACATAGAGATGTATTTTGATGCAGATTGGGCTAGCTCAAAAGATGATAGGAGAAGCACCTTAGGATGCTTGTCTTTTGCAAGTTCAAAGCTAATATCATGGTCATCAAAGAAGCAACCAAATGTGGCATTGTCATCTATAGAGGCAGAATTTAGAGGCTTAGCGAATGCAATACAAGGGGCTATGTGGCTCAAACAATTCTACACATATTTGGAGTTACATTCTTACACTACAATGATTTCTAGAGACAACACTAGTTCACTTCATTTGGCTATTAATCCTATATATCATGCAAGGACTAAGCATATTGAAGTGCATTATCATTATGTAAGAGAGAAATTAATTAGCAAGGACATTCAATTGTCCTATGTATCAACTCGTTTGCAATGTCCAGATATACTCACAAAGTTTCTAGATGGTACTAAGATAAACAAGTTCAAGATGATGATTGGTTTGCAGAAGATCAAGGTCGAATGAAGATCAAGAATGTTAGGATTGAGGGGTATCTGTTGGTGCAAGAGAATACAAGCCTACATACTTGGATAATTAGCATGTACTTCATATACTCACATATGATCATTCCCTTGTAAAATCAATTATTTTTACCCATGTAAAAGTGCATATGTTAGATGCACTAACTCTCCGAGGAGTTAGATGGAATCAAATCCGGAATTCCTTGATGAGAGAATAATTCCTATAGTTTAGGACTTACTTTTAGGTGAGCATTTGAATTTGAAATTAAAGCTTGGCTCCAACCTCAACTATAAAAGAGGATAAAAAAACTCGTTGTGATAGAGCATATTAGAAGAGCCCGATTTTGAGATCATTTTGAGAGGGACTTAACTGATTAGTATGCTCACCTCATAGCCACTTTAGTAACCTCACATTGTGCAATTAAATATTGCCAATGACATTGTATTACTATGTGATTTAATACATACACATTGATCCTATCTCTACTTCACTTCTCTGTAATGACCATCTCAGAATAGTAAACGTCTCACAGCTTGTTCTCAGTGCATGATTGACCATTTGTTGTGATATAAAGTGCTACAGAATCACCATCTTCTCTACATCATGGCTACATAGTTTTATTATCATTGGTTCTGTAATCGTGAGATATCTTCATATCATTACTCTCTGGTCTATAGTCTGAAGTACCCCGAAAATGTTGTGCAAGTCATGTAACTTGCTAAGCATCATTCTCAGTGTGTAGTCCATCTTTTTTATTAATGTAACTCATGATTGGTAGCTATCTAAGTTAATTAGATACCACAAAATGGAATTGTGCTAATTGCTAGCAGGTTGAGAGCAATATTCATTCTACTAAACATGTGGAGTGACTAAAATAGCAAGTCTATGATCTTGGATCAACTTCCTACTCATCTATTTTGATTTGTTGATTAGTGGATCATGTTCCAAAGCACATAAGTGATTATTTGTGATCATTAGAAAGCTAAAGGGGTCTTCTAAACTCTCCACCACTTGTTCTTAGCTGGTGTGAAGCAGGTTTTGCAGCACCACTTCATCTCTGAAGCCTATCCACCATCTCCTCCAATAGGCCATACACATCAACATCATGTAGATCATATCCTCTTTGCTTGATGTACTCCTGAAAATCTAAAGAAGGCACATTTGAGGACTTTCAATAATCCATGGTCAGCAATTCCACTAGGTTTGAGCCACTTAAATATCTTTTGAAAAAATGATGGCCTATCCATCAATGAGGTACAATGGCAATACATTCAACCTCTTGCAAGCAAAAACACCATGTACATAACACTATAAGCTTTGACATGTGCTAAACATAGATAGTAGAAAAATTTGAAAAAAGATATTTTTGAAAGCCCATTTATGGGCAAGACATGAAAAATTCTAAGCTTGGATGAAAGAACTGAGTCCGATATGCACAAGCCTGTCATGATTGTTGTGCAATCCATTATCTCAAATTGCACTAAGAATTTCCAAAGCTAACATAAATGGCCACTACACTGACATCAATGTAAAAATATACACCACCAATGCCACAACCAATGTCAAGTACTTTCTGTCCCACTTAATTCTAGGCACCCACTTCTAGTTAGGAAGACTTTGCATGTTGTTTCCATGTTTATGAAATTTATTATTATTAGGAATTAGAAAACAAAGGAATAATAAATGAGAGCACAAATGTTTTGACAAAACCTCACTTTCTCTAAGACATTAAGCTTCATACCATCCTAATAGTGTAATTTTCTATCAAGTGTGTTTACCATGAACTCCCTTCTTTTATTTGTAAAAGCCCAAAATCTGACAGGTAAGGTGAGAAAGAAAAATTTTACTTGAATCCAACTCTCAAAAACCTTGGTCCTTGAGAGATAAAAGACTAGACTACTAGAGGGTCTTGAGATTAGCCTTTGAGTGATTACTTTTAAGTTGGAAGTAATGAAGAAAACTTCAATGTTTTTTTAATGTCAAAGCAATAGTATATGTTTAGGTTTATCAAGAACTTAAGAAAAATGCATGATAGACATATCCTAACAATGTAGCATGGGGTTTAGGACATATCCTCCATATCTGTGAAAGAAAAATAGTCTTCAAGATTGAGTAGTGATTTCTAAACACTCCACAATATCGGAGGATTTCTCTTAACTCAAGTCTCACTCCAAAAGAGGCTTTAGGACCTAATCTTAACAAGGGTGGATACTTTTAAAACATGAATATAGAAAGGAAAAAGCCTTCATTTTTATTTTCTCATCTTCAATGTCTAGTGTAATCAGCTTTGAGTTTCTTGGAAAATCTTTTGACTTTTCCAAGAGTGAGGCTCGTTTGCATATGTGTGTATTTATGCATCTATGTGTGTGTGCATGAATCATAGGATAGTGGAGATCATCATATCTCTAACTCCTCTCTCTCTTATTGACATTTTGTGAGCCATGATCAATTTTTAATGAGCAATGAAACCATACCTCTAAATTATTCTTGATTATGACATATAGTTGAATCATACAACCCATAATAATGGGCACAATCCATCTTCATAATTATTTAGGTACATGATTTGGGAGATATAATTGCTTGATGTTACACTTCCACTGTTTGTATATTATAAAGGGAATGTTCTTCCACTTCCATTGTCAATGAGGATGAGCTCTCTCTTTTCGATAGATGCTTGGGCAGCACTTGTCTCTAGTGATCAATTCAATAGACTTTCAAATTCATTGTTTTTAGTGGATCCTTTCATGAATGATGTCCATGGCTTACAATGTATCAATGATTCTCTGTTCTTAGTTGAGTCATTTAAGTTAGATTCTCAATGCAACAATGGTCAATCGGATCCATCTATTGAACTCCATCCACCTATTGATCTCTCTTCAGATTCAAGTGCATGTGGAGTAAAGAATGTCAACAAAGAGAGAGAGAGAGAGAGAGAGAGAGATAGAGTATACAAAGTATGTGGTGTTTTAAGAGAAGGCCTCATGAAGTAAGTAAACAAATATTTAAATTCCTTACTTCAGATGGACAAATTGCATTGGACATTGTGAAGCATTATTGTGGTTCGAAATGTTTGTATAAATTAGGAATGAAGAAGCTAAAGCAGCTAAGAGAGAAATTCTTCCATTTAGATAGTGAAAGGCAAGATTTATACCATGTTTCTCACATGCAAATTATTGAGGATAACATGCCAATAACACATGTTGCTTTTGAATACATACGATTTAGCAAGGGCTTATATCTGGAGATCTCATTTTTTATGCATATCAGGGAGTTGGGACTAAAGGTTCTATTGGACGTCATGCAATGAGTTGAATGATGAACTATTTTAGTTTGCATTGTGAAGTTATGCCTAAAACTAGAAGGTTACACTTGTCAGTTAACTTTACTCATCAAGAAGTATTTCAAGTTTGTAAAGAAGAAATGGAACATGAAAATGAGAAGTATGTCCTATATCAACACTTTACTCCATTATGGAAAGAAGAGTTTAACAATGTGAGTATTCCTCGTAAAGTTAGAATGGGTGAATGCTGAGTTTGTGCCACTTTTAAAAACATGGAAAAGGGGGCCACAACACCACAAGGAAAAGATAATTTTAAAAGCCTTCTAAAGAAACATCGTGAGAGTCAAGCTTTAGAAAGAAAAAAAGCAATTCATCATCAAAGTAAAGCACTCAAAAATTGAGAGTGTTATATGTGTTTGTTGATTGATAGTATGGATCAAAAGAAAACATGTCTGCCCCATTTTTCTCGCATTCCTATGGACATTGGAGATGAAGTCCTTGTGCAAATGCATTTGGTTGGTGCTTTGGTATACAATGCAACCATAGAGCCAAAGGTTTTCTTCACATATCCCAACGTGCATAATGATCCAAACCTTACGGTTATTGTGATTCATAAAGTTTTGCAATCATGGGAGGGTATTTTGCCACCAAATCTCTATTTTTAGCTTGATAACATACAAGAGAGAATAAAAATTCCAAAGTCTTTGGATATTTATGCATGTTTGTTGATAAACAATTGTTTTAGAAGGTTAAGGTAAATTTCCTTTTAGTTGGGCACACACATGATCACATTGATCAAATTTTCATTACCTTCTCTAAGAGGTTGGCATGCCATTTCTAATATACATCTATGTTGATTTCTTAAGCATACACTCCAAAGCCTGAAGTTCAACACCTTACACAGATTTATGACTATAAGCAGTTTTGCTTAATAGGCATTGATAACAGTACTAAGGTTTTGGCTCCATTGCACAACCTTAGTTTCAACCTCATATTCTTGATGAGGAGGCTTAATGACATTACTCTTTTATTCCAAAAGCAATATTCATGTTCTCTAGGGTGGATGCCTAAAGATGGATGCAGATTTTTATTGCATGTGCCGAATTTATCTGTGGATGGTGCAAAACAAACACCATGTGAAGATAAAAGCAATATGGAAAGATGTGGAAATGTGGTTGAGCAAAATAAAAGGTGGATGCATGTACTTATGGATAAGAAGAGACAAATTGAGTGTGCAAAAAAATATGCTGGAGATCAAGATGTATTTTTTAACCATCAAGAAGAGATTATAAAAAATACCCTTGTAGGGCATTGGCCGATTGTTATTACATTCACATGGGATTTTAGCACACAAAGATTAGTGAAGGTGGACCAAGCACGTAATGCAGATACACTTGAAAGCTTTATGCATCTACCCAAAAAGAAATATCTATGTAGGCCCAAGGATGATGAAATAAGTGGAAGCACGATGGCAAGGAAATTTAAAAGAAATAAATGTTAGAACACTTATTGGAGTCCTTGCTGATGGTGATGAGGCTACTAGACCATTTTCGGTAGCAAAAGTGTTAATGGTCATTAACTATATTGACCAAAGAAGAATAGAGGCTTTGATAGTCTTGCTATTATACAAAGACTATTAATGCATTCACTGGTAAGTATAACTTAGAAATGGTATGTGACACTGGCAAACAAACAAGCTCAAAAAAGAAAAAGAATATTCGAAGTATATCCAACCTTAAAATGGATGATGTTGATATTCTTGTGTATGATTTTTCCTTGACAAAAATAGGGCACTTGAGGAAAGAAATGATCAATATGATAAAACAAAAGCTTCTAGATGTTTGTTTGTGTACCTAAGTCGTGAAGTCTTAGGGACTTGTCGATCGCCCCACAAGTGCATTTAGTGGTGGATTAATACACGTTTAATTATCAATCTATGGAATTAGACATACCAAGTGTATGAGGACATGTGCACACATGATGGTAAGTGAAGTTGTTGATTCTACAACGCGGTCCATGTGTGAGTATCGGAATCAACTTTTCTGCCCACTTTGGACATACTTTTAGGTTGAATAGGTATGTATCTGGTAGGTCATCTGCCACTCCATTGGGTGGTTCTCCATGTGATAATCTAGACAGATGATCAACTCTCATGTGAGTATTTCCTTTTTTGAGCACTACTTCAAAATCAAACTCCATCAACAATAGAAACAATCTCATTAGCCTCCCCATATTACAGGGCTTATTGAATAGGTACAATAAGGCCTGATGGTCGATGAAGAACTTGAACTTGTTAGCTAGAAGGTAGTGTGTAAACTTCTTGACTATGTATGCCATTCCTAAACCTTCTCCTTCTGTGGTGGTATAATTCCTTTCTGCTTGGTTGACTTGTCTACTCGTGTATGGAATTGGATGGTCTAATTTTCCTTCATTTGCTGGTTGCACTAGGATGCATCCTATTGCATAATTAGAGGCATCTACATGAATATCGAAAGGTTTATTCCAATTGGCTATCTTCAATATAGGGGTTGTACTTAATCATCGTTTCAATTGTTAAATGCTTTTTTGCACTCATTTGTCCTAGTGAATTGAGTTAATAATCCATATAGTGGCTTAGCAATCATGGCATACATGTGAATAAATCTTCTATAGTACCCACAATGACCCATAAAGGCTTGTACTTCCTTTGCATTTTTTGGTCTAGGTAACTCTAGGATTAGCTTAATCTTATCCTCATCCGCATGAATTCCATTCTTAGATATGATGTGTCCTAGGATCTTTCCTTCTCTCACCATAAAGACACATTTTTCAGGATTCAAGCACACTCAATATTGTCAACATTTCTCAAATATCCTTCGTAATTCTGGAATGTGTTCACTTCTCTGTCCTGAGTAGGTGCACAAGTCGTCTACATATACTTCCATACTCTTGCTTATGAATTCCTTAAATACATGACACATCAACTATTGGAAAGTGGCAGGGGCATTTGTGAGCCCAAATGGCATCACTCTAAAAGCATAAACTCCCCATTCAGTTGTGAAAGCTATTTTTTATGTTGATCCTCAGTAGCAATGGCTACTTGTTTATACCCTAGGAATCCATCTAGGAAGCTATATACTTCCTTGCCTACAACTCTTTCCAAGGGATGGTCAATAATTGGTAATGGGTAGCTATCAGGGATAGTGGCTGCATTTACTTTCTTTAAGTTGATACAAACTCTCAATTTTCCATTTTTCTTTGGTATTACCACTAATGGTGAGACCCATTCTATATGTTCTATCTCATTAACAAATCCGGCTGCTAGCAATCTGTCTATCTCCTCCTTAATTTTCACCGAATATACATCATTGTATGTGTAAGGGCGTTGTTTCGACGATTTCGCATCAGGTTTCATTGGGATTATATGGGAACAAATGGATGGATCTACTCCCTTGAGGTCCTTGTAGGTCCATGCAAATATATCCCGGTATTCTTTGATTAGAGCTATCAATTCTTCTTCCTCTTCTAGTGATACGTCTTTTCCAATATACATACATCTCTCTTCCCCTTCTTCTAGGGTCACTATCACTTTCTTAGTTTGTTCTTTGTTATCGTATGCTTCTCCTTATTTGGCCTCCCTTTTGGGCATTTGAATAGCTATCGTCCTCTCTTCTATAAAACTCACATCATAACCGTTTTCATCCACACATCCATTCATGGTAAATACATGCTTCCTCATTTATGTACACATCTAAGGTGGCTAAAATCTCCATCCATCTGTTTTGAATGCTTGATCTTGAAAAATTTGGGGCATATACATAGGATCATCTATGGGGAAGAAATTCTGATGTGCGATAGGCCATAATTGAGTTTTATTCTCCTCCCATTTTGCTTCCTTGCACATCCATAATTGAGCATCTTCATGCATCCATGATTGGTAACTTGATCCTGCACCATGAATAGACAGATCATCTTCCTCTTTATTGTTGAGATATCAAGCTCAACATGTGATGATCCAGGATGACATGTATCACTTTTTCATTTCTCTGACATGTATAGTGGTCATTCCGGTATATGTTAGGGACACCATTGAGCTTTACTAGATTTATCTACCAAGAGTGATGGCACATTTGTTTCTTGCCAGCTCACTCATTCGCGGACATTAGGTTTTTCCTTATGTACTAGTCTTTATACATTGCACTTGTTGTATTCTTTTTTTAGTTCGTTCTTGTACATTCCTTTTTATGTAATAGAAGAATGCTAGTTGAAGCTTCATACTTTTTGGTCGCAGGGCTGGTTTTCCCCATTTTTCCCAAATCTCCTTGGTGGCTATGCCTACGTGTCTAAAATGGCTTTAGTCATGTAACCGTTAAATATGATAGGTAAGCATGTATTTCCTTCATCTCCTACACTGAATTCTCCAACTTTATCGATAGGGATGTATGGTGATGGAACTTTAGTTTCTCCTCTTTCCTTCATGGGCTCTTTGGAATCTATTTTCAATTGTTTAGCTAACTGGTTCCATAATTGTGGCGTTGCTGGCAGAAATTCTTCCACGATCGAGAAGCATTGTACCTTGGTCTTCTTGAGCTTTGCTAAGCTGTGTGATGTCTTATCTAAAGATCCATCTTCTTTGCCTCGAATTGTGGGAGCATGAAAAACTATAGACCCTTTCTCCTATTCTCCCGTGTAATTAGGTAATGTGGAGATATTGTGCACTTCTTCTCTCTTTTGATCTAATATGGAAACTTATTCATATGCTTCTTCTAAATTTGGATTTGATTGGGTTTTTCCAATGTCTAATTCATCAAAGGGTGGTCTTGAACTCTCATTCTTTTTCCATCTTTCTTCTTAGATCTTGCCCCATAAGTATAGTGGCCAATTGGCCTCTAGTTCAAGAATTGTAGAAATCTATTCAGCCTGGTTATTCTGTTGCTCTTCTTCATCCAGTTTCTCTTTAGGTATTCTCATTGGCTTTTTATCGTTATTTTTGATACACTCATTGAAGTGGATCTCAGGTATCCTAGTCTCTGGAAGGAGTGGGATAGTCTTTTCTAAAGTTGTCTGATATTGGGATTTTTTGGGTAGTCTCTAAACAAATGTTCCTTTCCAAACTCATTGTAGTACCCTTCCCATGTTCTAGGAGGAGGTGGGATGTTATGGTAGAGTGCATTCCCTTATGAAGTGATCTCCTTTGCATCTATAGCATGGTCCTCTTGCCACAGGTGGTCTAATAGGTGGTCTCATCGGTGCTGGTGCTTTAGGTGCAGTGTACATCAGGTTCACATATTCAGGTCCATAGGAATGGTCATATCCTTCATAACCATAATATTGTTGGTCATAGGTTTGGTCATACTCCACTAGACTCGTGTCATAGGAGTAGTAATCTCCCTAGGACTGCTCATATCCCTGATTTGTTATTTCTCCACTAGCTAAAGGTGTAGCTGGTACTATGGCTCTTTCCATGTTCTCCTCTGGTTGGGTGTATATGATGGGCACCACATTATAAGGATGGGATGGTTGTTGTCCTAACACTGGCTATGGTTGTCCATATCCCCCTTGCTCATAAGGTCTTGGTGCTCCTTGTGGCGCCAGATAATAGTTGTATCTAGTTATCTCTCACTACAAGAAATAGGGGGCATAGCGACGCCCCCGAATTGAAAAAAAAAATGGGTACCATCGCTTATGCGATGCTGGCATCGCATAAGCGACAGTCAAGTTTTCAAATTTTTTTTCTTGCGGCAGTCGTCGCATAAGCGATGCTAGCATCGCTTATGCGACGCTAAATTAAAGTGTCGCAAATACCGTTGCTAGTTAGCGATGGTATTTGCGACGTTGGAAAACTGAAGAGCGTCGCATATGCGATGCTCTGGAATGTAAAAAAAAATCGATTTCTCCTGGCATATTTGTGTCGGGATTTGGATGCGAGAGAGCAAGAAGAGACCGAGAGAGAGAGAGAGAGACAGAGAGAGCGTGCACGAGAGACAGAGAGAGAGAGAGAGAGAGAGAGAGATGCATCTACTTGAAGCAAGGTATGCACACACACACACACTTACACATACATACATATGCATACTTACACACATATACACACATAGACACACACACACATACACATAGACACACACACACATACACACAAATACACACACATATACACACATACACAAATAATGTTGCATACACACATGCACACATAATGCATACACATGCACACACATATACACATACATATACACACACATACACACATACACACATACACACATACACACATACACACACACATACGCACACACATACACACATACACACACATATATGCATACACACACACATAGAGAGACATTCACACACATACACATACATGCATACATAATGCATATGCATATTCGTACATCCATACATACTTACATGCATACACACACATATGCATACATAATGCATATGCATATGAGTACATACATACATACTTACATGCATACACACACATATGCACACATAGACACATACACACACACAGACACATACACACACATAAAAACATACAGACACATGCATACATACATGCATACACATAAACACACACATATGCATACACATACACACACATAGACACATACACACACATAAACACATACACACACATATGCATACATAATGCATACACACACATATGCATACATACATGCATACACATACACACATAGACACATACACACACATAGACACATACACACACATAAACACATACACACATATACACACACATATGCATACATACATGCATACACATACACACACATATGCATACATACATGCATACACATACACACACATATGCATACACATACACACACATAGACACATACACACACATAAACACATATACACACATACACACACATATGCATACATAATGCATACACACACATACACACACATACACACACATATGCATACATACATGCATACACATACACACATAGACACATACACACACATAGACACATACACACACATAAACACATACACACTCATAGACACACACACATACACATAGACGTGCACACACATACACACACATATACACACACATACACACATAGACACATACACACATTATGATGCATTCACACACATACACATGCATACACACATATACACACACAAATACACACATACACACATACACGCATACACACATACACACATACACACACATATATGCATACACACACACATAGAGAGACATACACACACATACACATACACATACATGCATACATATGCATACATAATGCATATGCATATGCATACATACATACTTACATGCATACATACACATACATAATGCATACACACACATATGCATACATAATGCATACACACACATACACACACCTATGCATACATACATGCATACACATACACACATAGACACATACACACACATAGACACATACACACACATAAACACATACACACTCATAGACACGTAGCGACACATACACATAGACACACACATATACACACACACATATACACAAACACATACACACATAGACACATACACACATAATGATGCATACACACACATACACATGCATACACATACATATGCATACATACATGCATACACATACACACATAGACAAATACACACACAGACACATACAAACATACACACTCATAGATACACACACACATACACACACATATACACACATACATACACACATAGACACATACACATGCATACACACACATACACATGCATACACACATACAGACACATATACACACACATATATGCATACACACACACACATAGAGAGACATACACACATGTACACATACATGCATACATATGCATACATAATGCATATGCATATGCATACAATGCACACACTTACTTACATGCATACATAATGCACATGCATAGATACATACACACACATAGACACATACACACATAGACAAAAACACACACATAAACACATACATACTCATAGATACACACATATACACATAGACACACACACACACATACACACACATATACACACACACACATACACACATAATGATGCATACTACATATACATACACACATACAAACACATATACACACACATACACATACATTCATACATATGCATACATAATGCATATGCATATGCATACATACATACCTACATGCATACATATGGCACATGTTTATATACACATACCTAATGCATACACACACATATGCATACATAATGCATACACACACATACAAACATATGCATACATAATGCACATGCATAGATACATACGCACATATAGACACATACACACATAGACACATACACACATACACACACATAAACACATACATACTCATAGATACACACATATACACATAGACACACACACACATATACACACTAAGCTCGCACTTAGTCGTGTCAAACGACTTCCTTCATATACATGCTTTAGACATTCCTCTCGAAGATATTTCTCATTTTTAGAAATGTCAATGCTCTCATTGTCATTTTGGTACCAATCCTCAATAAAATCTGCCATGCCATCATCTCCATCATTGTCACACAAATCTTGTACTTTATCGTCTTTTGAATATAGATCTTTCAACTTTGCATATTGCACATGATTAGTTTTGCGTAGCCTCCTCATGGAAGCGTTTGATAAATGAGGTCTTACTGGTAATTGTGAATGCTCTGGAGGAATATCATCAACATCATACCTTGGAATCTGTTGATATATTTAGGTAATGATGTGTGTGAACACACTAGGACCGCCGGGGCACTTTTTTCCCTCTTTAGGAGGTTTTTTTGCCCCGGCTTGTATATACGCCTATTGCCCTAATGGGCTACTTATCTTTGTACATTGTCTAGTAATACATTCAGTATTGTGTGTTTGTACTCCAAGCTTCTTCTTCTTCCTTGTGTTGTTCGCGTGCTTCCGTAGACGTCTAACTCCAACAATTGGTATCAGAGCAGGTCGTCGCTTCATCTAGGGCGTCGTCGACACTCCTCCGTTTGCAGTCTCAAAATCGCACGAATTTTGGTGAGCATACTCAGCGTGTTTTTGAGATCAAAACATCTTCGCTCTGTGGTGCCAAAATCGCGATCTGAGCTCGTTTCAGCCTCCGAATGCACTATCGCAGCGCTTGTGTAGGCTATTTCATCTTTTTGTGCCAAAGGTATATACCAGTTTCTGTTCGCCAGTTTAAGCGTCTCGAAGTCTACTACAGGTCTAGTAGAACTCGTCTGGGTAGTTCTGTTCAACTTTTTGAGATACAATCAATTTTCTACATCAAGGTATTTTAGTCACCGGCCATGGCTCAAAGCAGTGATGTATTCCGTATGTTGGCTATTGAGGATAAGTTGGATGGTACCAACTACCCATTATGGGCTTATATGATGCGACATGTTTTGGTTGCAAAAGGATTGTGGAACATTGTGTAGGGTGTTGAAAGACGTCCTGTTACACTTGTAACGACAGGTACTACAAATACAGGTGCTGGAGCTGATGAAGATGGTGTCGAAGATGATATTCCACAGATTCCTATTCGTGCTATTGTTTCTGTTGCACCTACTGCAGAGCAGATTTGTTGGGATGGCAGAGATGCCCTGGCACATGCATTGATAGCTTTGTCTGTCAAACGTGCCATTATTCCTCATATTAGCTCTTTCAGAACAGCTAGGGATGCTTGGGATACACTTACCACATTGTACCAAGGTAGGAATGAGGCTCGTGTTGCTTACCTCCGAAAACAACGATGAGGAGATGGTGGTGGAGTTCCATCTGATTGATCAGAATCTACAAATAATGGTATTTGATATTAATAATCTGATTATCTACATACACAAAAAATTCACATATATATATTTACACATACACACATATTCACATATACACATTTACACATACACATATATTCACATATACACAACTACACATTATTGTGGGATAAATGCATGTATTTTGTCTGACTGATTTTATATGCATGCATGTGTGTGTATGTATATATGTGGATATGTATATGTGTGTTTATGTTATATGTATGTATATGTGTATATGTATGCATATATATATGCGTATATGTTTGCATGTATATGTGTATGTGGGTATGTGTATGTGTATGTGTGTGTATATATGTGTATGTATTCTGTTTTTTTTTTCTGTTTGAGATTAAATTAAGAGGAGATATTGTATGGTCGAAAAAAATAAGAGGCGAGCTAACATACCACCTGAGTCGTGGCAATTTTTTCGTAGACAGCTATGTCTTCAGGATTCATTTCCTCAGTAGAAGGTACACAAATTAATAGTTTATATTTATAATTTTTATATATTTTAGTAATTTTTTACATTTAATTTATGTATTTTTTTCTTGAATAAACAGGCTACTGCAAAGAAGAGAGTGGAGTCGGGCCACACATCGCACCTAGGCCAAATGGGCCATAATGGTTTTGTAGCTACATTTGTAAGTATATGTGTTATTGTGAGGATATTTTCTATTTTAGTTAAAATGCAAGTAACTAATGTTTTTTATTTGTTTCATTGCAGCGGAAGAATTATGGCCGATATCCTACAAAAGATGAGATCGAGTATGCTACACATTTTGGATATGGGCGTTTGAGCGAGTATATGCAAGATCATCCTGATGCCTTTGTGAGTATTTTTAAATTTTATATAATCATTTTATTTTTATGAATGGCTTAATTGTTTTATTTATTTATGTTTGTTATATGTAATACAGGAGTATTATGGAGAGACAAATATGGATGAGGTGGAGAGACAGACACAGGAGGGACGATCTCGATCGTCACAGGGTGATCATGACGATGAGGATGAGGAAGATCAGGATTGTTAGACGGACGCCGAATAAGGACAAATGTACTAGGACAAGCGTCTTAAATGTAAAAGAACCTTTCAGGAAATGCGCAGGTAACTAAAGATTCGCGCACCCTTGTAAAAAAAAATCTTCTATATAAGGAAATGAAAAAAGAGTGGCCGAGAGCCAGTTTTTGGGGAATTGTAAGCGTATTGTTTGTAGTATGTATGTCATTGAGAAGAGTGAACTCTACTCTGTTCTGTTCTGTTCTATTCTGTGCTCCGTCTAGTCGTGTATTCGCACCGTAGTGCAGAGTTACGAATTGGTAATCTTGTGTTACGAATCTATTCGGTAATGGTTGAGTGTGTCTCTGAGTGTTATTAAGTTGCAATGTGTTGTTTGTTAGTTAGTATGCTGAACGAGGAATTGTGAAAAGTAGCCCCAAACTATTCGCGTGTTAGCAGTTTTTGTAAGTGACCAAGTTCGATGCAGTAGTCTACGTTCACTGTTGATTCCGATCACAGGAAGACTAGCATCTGTAATGGTTGGAGTGCGAGTAGGACATTGTTAAGTCTGTAACGAGTCGATTGTTGTCACGAAGTTTGTTGCTCGAGGTTGGTATACGATGAGTTGCATAACTCCAGGGTATATATATGTGTTTGGTATACCTGTCTGTTCTGAAGAAGTACGAACTAGATGATCTTTGTTTACTGAAGTAGATTATTCTATTGGACACAAATCACCGGATTACTGCTCAGATCACTATAGCAGGGTTAGTTCGGGAATTCTAAGTCCAGTACATCGAACAGTCATCAGTTGCTCAGAGTTGCGCACTGAGCTAAGACGCGAAAGAGCAATTATGAATGCGTAATGAGTTGGGAAAATAGCACAGGGCCTCTGTCTAACAGACCCCTACCACTCCCAAGGACCCACGTGGCTAAGAGGTAACTTAATGTTAGGGAAGATTCGGAACGTCTGAACTTGATGATCATAATGATGATGATTAGGATTTTAGTTGATTATGACATTGGATTATATGTATTTACATTGATATATATATATATATATATATATATATATATATATATATATATATATATTAATCTATATATTTTTCATTTCAGTTATGTTTTGAATTATGGGTATGGTATTAAGTACTGAAGAGTTTTGTTTTATTGATTGCTATTATTGTTTATATTAAGCATGTGTTTTAATACTTTAATTATATAATTCATTCATATGTGTGTACCTAAGTGTATATGTATGTAGTGTATATGTATGTATGTGCATGTGTATGTGTGTGTATATGTATGTATGTGCATGTGTTGGAGTTAGACGGGTGCGGAAGCACGCGAACAGCACAAGGAAGAAGAAGAAGCTTGGAACATAACACACAATACTGAATGTATTACTACAGAATGTACAAAGATAAGTAGCCCATTAGGGCAATAGGCCGATATACAAGCCGATGATAAAAAAACCTCCTAAAGAGGGAAAAAAGTGCCCCGGCCATCCTAGTGTGTTCATACACATCACAACCTAAATATATCAACAAATCCCCCCTGGGAGTGATGCGGTGAACAAGGAGCTAGCACTCATGTATAAGGAAGTGCCAAGCTATGTCGAAATCACTCCACAAAAGGAAGTAAGCCCAAAGCTTTGCAGAAAGCTTCAAACTTCTCCCTAGGCAGAGCCTTCGTGAAAAGGTCTGCTATGTTCTCCTGCATGGGCACATATGCCAAGCTGATCTCCCCAGCAGAGAACCTCTCCCTGACATAGTGATAATGCACCTCAATGTGCTTAGTGCAAGCATGGAACACAGGGTTCCTTGCAACTGCCAATGCGCTCTAACTGTCAGTGAAGATGGTGGTGGCAGAAGACTCGCCAACACCCAAATCAGCCATAAGGCGTCTGAGCCACACACACTCAATAGTCGTTGTGAAAGCTGCCCTATACTCAGCCTCACAACTGGAAGTGGCCATAGTAGGCTGCTTCTTGCTCAACCAAGATATACATGAGCTACCAAGCATGAAGCAAAAACCACTGGTGGACACACGAGTGTCATAGCAACCAGCCCAATCTGAGTCAAAAAAAGTATGCAAATCTGGTGGTAGTGATCCCCCTTGGGATAAAACAACCCAAGTAGCCGAGTACCACTCAAGTTGCGAAAGATGCGCTTAACCGCTTTCCAATGCATGACTCCTGGGCAATGCATAAACCTGCTCATCTATGAGACAACAAACTGAATATCTGGTTGAGTAATGCATAAATAAATCAAGCATCCATCAACCTGTTGATAGAGAACAGCATCAAATGCATCTCCAGCATCATGAAGACTCAATCGTAAACCTGTCTCCATAGGAGTGGCAATAGGCTTACAGTCTTCAAGGCCAAAACACTCCAATAATGTGTCAATATATTTCGTTTGACACAAAGCCATTCCACCATCAACTTGCATAAACTGAATGCCCAAATAGTGATGCAAATGCCCCAAATCAGACATCTCAAATGAGGCATGCAAATCAGCATTGAAATCAGCAATATGCTTCTCAATAGGACCAATGAGCAGCATGTCGTGAACATAGACAACAATGATCAGAAGCACATCATTAGCACGCTTAACATATAAGATGCTTTCAGTTGGACTGTTCTCAAAACCATGTGCAACCAGATAGTCATGTATCTTCTCATACAAGCACGTGGTGCTTGCTTTAAACCATATAATGCCTTCTTTAACCTGCACACTTGGTTTTAATGCCCTTTCTGCACAAAGCCACGGGGCTAAAAAACATACACTTCTTCATGCAAGTCACCATTCAGAAATGTTGTTTTAATGTCCAACTGATGTACATTCCAACCATGATGGGCTGCAAGTGCACAAATGCTCCGAACAGTAGTCATACGGCATGTAGGTGCAAAGGTCTCATCAAAATCAATGCCTCTTTCCTGCGCATAACCCTTTGGAACAAGCCTAGCCTTATACCTGTCAACTGTACCATCAGGTTTATGCTTCAGCTTGTATACCCACTTAGTGCCAATGGCCTTCTTGCTAGGAGGCAAGTCACATAAAGACCATGTACCATTCTTCATTATAGCATCAAATTCAGATTGCATACCAGCCATCCAATTTTCTGAATTTTGTGCTTCATCAAAAGAAACAGGCTCATTCTCATCACAGAGACTAGACGCAGCCATAGCATAGCAATCTGATGCAAAGGAGGCACTATGAGAGCCTGAACGAGTACGATATGACAAAGGTGCATCTAATTTGTTGTCACACAAAGTCTGCACCAGCCATTTTGGCATAGTTTTTGCCTGCTCAATATCAGCTCTCTCATCAACAAGTGCATCATGTAAATCTGCATCAGAAATGGAATGATCTACATCATCATATGAAACCTGCAAAGGCTGAGAAGTTGCCTCACTAGGACCATCACTAGACTGTCCATCTATAAAAAGAGGCATCAAAGTATCATACATGTCTTTGGAGCTAACAGATGTCTCCTTGGTACATGAAAGCAATGGCTGAATAGCATCTTCTACAAAAACAACATCACGGCTATCCAAAATGCGTTTAGTCTGTGGATGATACAGATGATAGCCTTTACTTTCAAAACTGTACCCAACAAAAATACATTTTACTACCTTATCATCCAAATTTTTGCGATGTTGTTCAGGCACTAGTGCATATGCCAAACAACCAAAAACACGCAGATGAGCAACAGATGGCTTGCGGTCATGCCAAGCCTCATATGGAGTGATAGACTGCAGTGCTTTAGTAGGACACCTGTTCAGTACATATGCTGCACACATGACAGCCTCAAGCCAGAAACTATGAGGTAAAGCCTGACTCTTGACCATACACCTCGCCATCTCCATGAGAGACCTGTTCTTCCGTTCAGCAAATCCATTCTGTTGAGGTGTATACGGCACTGTACACTGATGTTTTATCCCACGTTGAGCCAGAAATGCATTAAAATCAGAAGACATATATTCCCCCCCTCGATCAGAACGGAGGGTGCCCATTTTACATGCTGACAGATTTTCAGCCAAAACCAAAAAAGCTGTTTGAAGCACATGAACACTTCGGACTTTGCCTTCAATGGATATACCCATGCATGCCTGGAAAAATCATCAATGAAAGTCACGAAGTAAAGATAGTTTCCAAAAGAAGATGTCTGCATAGGACCACAGACATCACTATGTACAAGCTACAATTTCTGCGTAGCCCGAACCGAACCATCTTTTGGAAAGGAGGAACGCTGCATTTTGCCCAAAATAGAGCCTTCACATACATGTTTTCCAGGTGCCTCAAGCTTGGGCAAAGAAGACACCATATCAGATTTCTGCAGGCGTAGCAAACTAGCAAAATTCAGATGACCAAAGCGTGCATGCCAAAGCTTTGCATCTGACATAGCCTGAGAATCATGAACTGCACATGCCGAATCATTCACAGATCTTTCATAGTCTATGAGCTGATACAGCCCACAACATAAAATGCCAGAAGCAATAATAACATCGCCATTTGAGAGATCATGAACAGTACATCTGTCATCAACAACTTTCACAACCAATCTTGGCTAATGCAGAAACAGATAACATATTCTTCTTGATCCGTGGCGTGTGTGAACACCCTAGGACCATCGGGGCACCTTTTTCCCTCTTTAGGAGGTTTTTTTCCCCCGGCTTGTATATACGCCTATTGCCCTAATGGGCTACTCATCTTTGTACATTCTCTAGTAATACATTCAGTATTTTGTGTTTGTGCTCCAAGCTTCTTCTTCTTCCGTGTGATGTTCGCGTGCTTCCGCAGAAGTCTAACTCCAACAATTGGTATCAGAGCAGGTCCTCGCTTCATCTAGGGCGCCGTCGACACTCCTCCATTTGCAGTCTCAGATTCGCACGAAATTTGGTGAGCATACTCAGGGTGTTTCACAGATCAAAACATCTTCGCTCTATGGTGCCGAAATCGCGATCTGAGCTCGTTGCAACCTCCGAACGCATTATCGTAGCGCTTGTGCAGGCTATTTCATCTTTTTGTGCCAAAGGTATATACCAGTTTTTGTTCGCCAGTATAAGCATCTTGAAGTCTGCTACAGGTTTAGCAGAACTCGTCTGGGTAGTTCCGTTCAACTTTTTGAGATACAGTCAATTCTCTACATCAAGGTATTTTAGTCACCGGCCATGGCTGAAAGCAGTGATGTATTCCGTATGTTGGTTGTTGAGGATAAGTTGGATGGTACCAACTACCCATTGTGGGCTTATATGATGCGACATGTATTGGTTGCAAAAGGATTTTGGAACATTGTGCAGGGTGTTGAAAGACGTCCTGTTACACCTGTAACAGCAGGTACTGCAAATAGAGGTGCTAAAGCTGATGAAGATGGTGTCGAAGATGATGTTGTGCAGATGCTTGTTCGTGCTGCTGTTTCTGCTGCACCTACTACAGAGCAGATTCATTGGGATGGTAGAGATGCCCAGGCACATGCATTGATAGCTTTGTCTGTCAAACGTGCCATCATATTCGCTCTTGCAAAACAGCTAGGGATGCTTGGGATACACTTACCACATTGTACCAAGCTAGGAATGAGGCTCATGTTGCTTACCTCCGGAAACAGTTGGAGAGTGAGCACATGAATGAAGGTGATTCTATGGACAGTTTCCTAACGAAGATCGAAGACTTGAAAGAACATTTGATTTCTACTGATGAGTTTATACCAGATAGCTCACTTGTGCAGACTCTTCTAAATGGTCTTCCTGATTCATACCAGAGTTTTGCTTCTACTCTTCGGTTGATGATGAAAGGCAATCCGAATGCCTTATAGTTTGAGGAGTTAGTCTCTGTTCTGTTGCAGGAAGATTAGTCGAGGCAGAACAGGTCCATTATGCGTGTTGTAGATCAAGCTTTCCTGGCTAGTCAGAAGGGCAAAGGAAAATGGAGCTCTTCTACTAGTAAGCAGAAATCTGCAAATGTTGCACATTCGAAGAACCAGGATAAAGATGAGAGCAAATCAAAAAAGCAGAAATTGTTTTGCAAGTACTATAAAGGGAATGATCATATCATAAAGAACTGTCCAAAACTGGCTGCAAAAGAGGCAAAGAAAAAGGAGGCTAGAATGGTTGTTGCAGAAGCCTCTACACCAAAAACAGAGTCTGCTAATCTTGTGCAGGAAGAAGAATGGGCGTTTACTACTGTTTGCAGTTTTGACCCATCTTCTCATGAGCAGTGCATGTCTGCAGTGGACTCAGATGTTTGGTACTTTGACAGTGGGGCGACCAAACATATTACCTCGCAGCGCAGTTTCTTCTCTTCACTCGAGCCTGCCCCTACAGGGAATACTGTCACATGCACCAACAATTCCTCTTATCCTGATATGGGAGTTGATAAGATCATTCTCACTACTGCTGATGGTAGTTCTTTCACCTTGTCAGATGCTTTATTTGTGCCAGGGATCAAGAAGAATCTGTTATCAATTTCTGCATTAGCCAAGATTGGCTTGGTTGTGAAATTTGTTGATGACAGATGTACAGTTCATGATCTGTCAAATGGCGATGTTATTATTGCTTCTGGCATTTTATATCGTGGGCTGTATAAGCTCATAGAGTATGAAAGATCTGTGAATGATTCGGCATGTGCAGTTCATGATTCTCAGGCTATCTCAAATGCAAAGCTTTGGCATGCATGCTTTGGTCATCTGAATTTTGCTAGTTTGCTACGCCTGCAGAAATCTAATATGGTGTCTTCTTTTCCCAAGCTTGAGACACCTGGAAAACATGTATGTGAAGGCTGTATTTTGGGCAAAATGCAGCGTTCCTCCTTTCCAAAAGATGGTTCAGTTCGGGCTATGCAGAAATTACAGCTTGTACATAGTGATGTCTGTGGTCCTATGTAGACACCCTCTTTTGGAAATTACCTTTACTTCGTGACTTTCATTGATGATTTTCCAGGCATGCATGGGTATATCCACTCAAAGCAAAGTCTGAAGTGTTCATGTGCTTCAAACAATTTTTGGTTTTGGCTCAAAATCTAAAAGCATGTAAAATGGGCACCCTCCGTTCTAATCGAGGGGGGGAATATATGTCTTCTCATTTTAATGCATTTCAGGCTGAATGTGGGATAAAACACCAGTGTACAGTGCTGTATACACCTCAACAGAATGGAGTTGTTGAACTGAAGAACAGGTCTCTCATGGAGATGGCGAGGTGTATGGTCAAGACTCAGGCTTTACCTCACAGTTTCTAGCTTGATGCTGTCATGTGTGCAGCATATGTACTGAACAGGTGTCCCACTAAAGCGCTGCAGTCTATCACTCCATATGAGGCTTGGCCTGACCGCAAGCCATCTGTAGCTCATCTGTGTGTTTTTGGTTGTTTGGCATATGCACTAGTGCCTGAACAACATCGCAGAAAATTGGATGATAAGGAAGTAAAATGTATTTTTGTTGGGTACAGTTCTGAAAGTAAAGGCTATCGTCTGTATCATCCATAGACTAAACGCATTCTGGTTAGCCGTGATGTTGTTTTTGTGGAAGATGCTATTCAGCCATTGCTTTCATGTACTAAGGAGACATATGTTAGCTCCAAAGACATGTATGATACTTTGATGCCTCTTTTTACACGTGGACAGTCTAGTGTTGCTCCTAATGAGGCAACTTCTCAGCCTTTGCAGGTTTCATATGATGATGCAGATCATTCCATTTCTCATGCAGATTTACATGATGCACTTGTTGATGAGAGAGCTGATATTGAGCAGGCAAAAACTATGCCAAAATGGCTTGTGCAGACTTTGCGTGACAGTAAATTAGATGCACCTTTGTCATATCGTACTCATTCAAGCTCTCATAGTGCCTCCTTTGCATCAGATTGCTATGCTATGGCTACATCTAGTCTCTATGATAAGAATGAGCCTGTTTCTTTTCATGAAGCACAGAATTCAGAAAATTGGATGGCTGCTATGCAATTTGAATATGATGCTATAATGAAGAATGGTACATGGTCTTTATGTGACTTGCCTCCTGGCAAGAAGGCCATTGGCACTAAGTGGGTATACAAGCTGAAGCGTAAACCTAATGGTACAGTTGACAGGTATAAGGCTAGGCTTGTTGCAAAGGGTTATGGGCAGAAAAGAGGCATTGATTTTGATGAGACCTTTGCACCTACATGCTGTATGACTACTGTTCGGAGTATTTGTGCACTTGCATCCCATCATGGTTGGAATGTACATCAATTGGACATTAAAATAGCATTTCTAAATGGTGACTTGCATGAAGAAGTGTATGTTTTTCAGCCCCATGGCTTTGTGCAGAAAGGGCATGAAAACCAGGTGTGTAGGTTAAAGAAGGCATTATATGGTTTAAAGCCAGCACCACGTGCTTGGTATGAGAAGATACATGCCTATCTGATTGCACATGGTTTTGAGAACAATCCAACTGAAAGCACCTTATATGTTAAGCGTGCTAATGATGTGCTTCTGATCATTGTCGTCTATGTTGACGACATGCTGCTCACTGGTCCTATTGAGAAGCATATTGCTGATTTTAAGGCTGATTTGCATGCCTCATTTGAGATGTCTGATTTGGGGCATTTGCATCACTATTTGGGCATTCAGTTTATGCAAGTTGATGGTGGAATGGCTTTGTGTCAAACAAAATATACTGACACATTATTGCAGAATTTTGGCCTTGAAGACTGTAAGCCTATTGCCACTCCTATGGAGAAAGGTTTATGATTGAGTCTTCATGATGCTGGAGATGCATTTGATGTTGTTCTCTATCAGCAGGCTATTGGATGCTTGTTTTACTTATGCATTACTCAGCCAGATATTCAATTTGCTGTCTCACAGATGAGCAGGTTTATGCAGTTCCCAGGAGTCATGCATTGGAAGCCGGTTAAGCGCATCTTTCGCTACTTGAGTGGTACTCGGCTACTTGGGTTGTTTTATCCCAAGGGGGGATCACTACCGCCAGATTTGCATGCTTTTTCTGACTCAGATTGGGCTGGTTGCTATGACACTCGTGTGTCCACCAGTGGTTTTTGCTTCATGCTTGGTAGCTCATGTATATCTTGGTTGAGCAAGAAGTAGCCTACTATGGCCACTTCCAGTTGTGAGGCTGAGTATAGGGCACCTTTCACAGCGACTGATGAGTGTGTGTGGCTCAGACGCCTTATGGCTGATATGGGTGTTGGCCAGTCTTCTGCCACCACCATCTTCACTGACAGTCAGAGCGCATTAGCAGTTGCGAGGA
This sequence comes from Ceratopteris richardii, assembly GCA_020310875.1. Lineage (NCBI taxonomy): Eukaryota > Viridiplantae > Streptophyta > Polypodiopsida > Polypodiales > Pteridaceae > Ceratopteris > Ceratopteris richardii. The sequence continues at coordinate 105,014,261 of CM035439.1, read as the reverse complement.
ACCCTGTGTTCCATGCTCGCACTAAGCACGGTGCATTATCACTATGTCAGGGAGAGGTTCTCTGCTGGGGAGATCAGCTTGGCATATGTGCCCACGCAGGAGAACATTGAAGACCTTTTCACGAAGGCTCTGCCTAGGGAGAAGTTTGAAGCTTTTTGCAAAGCTTTGGGCTTACTTCCTTTTGTGGAGTGATTTCCACATAGCTTGGCACTTCCTTATACATGAGTGCCAGCTCCTTGTTCACCGCATCACTCCCAAGGGGGATTTGTTGATATATTTAGGTAGTGATGTGTGTGAACACACTAGGACCGCCGGGGAACTTTTTTCCCTCTTTAGGAGGTTTTTTTCCCCCGGCTTGTATATACGCCTATTGCCCTAATGGGCTACTCATCTTTGTACATTCTCTAGTAATACATTCAGTATTGTGTGTTTGTGCTCCAAGCTTCTTCTTCTTCCTTGTGCTGTTCGCGTGCTTCCGCAGACGTCTAACTCCAACAAGCAGTAGTCAGAATGATCTTACCAACTCCCATAACAGGATAAGAGGAGTTGTTGGCGCATGTGACAGTATTCCCTGTAGGGGCAGGCTTGAGTGAAGAGAAGAAACTGTGCTGCGAGGTAATATGTTTGGTCGCCCCACTGTCAAAGTACCAAACATCTGAGTCCACTGGAGACATGCACTGCTCATGAGAATATTGGTCAAAACTACAAACAGTAGTAAACGCCCATTCTTCTTCCTGCACAAGATTAGCAGACTCTGTTTTTGGTGTAGAGGCTTCTGCAACAACCATTCCAGCCTCCTTTTTCGTTGCCTCTTTTGCAGCCAGTTTTGGACAGTTCTTTATGATATGATCATTCCCTTTACAGTACTTACAAAACAATTTTTGCTTTTTTGATTTCTTCTCATCTTTATCTTCCTTCTTTGAATATGCAGAATTATGAGATTTCTGCTTACTAGTTGAAGAGCTCCATTTTCCTTTGCCCTTCTGACTAGCCAGGAAAGCTTGATCTGCAACTCGCATAATGGACCTGTTTTGCCTGGACTGATCTTCCTGCAATAGAAGAGAGACTAACTCCTCAAATGATAAGGCATTCGGATTGCCTTTCATCATCAACCGAAGAGTAGAAGCAAAACTCTGATATGAATCAGGAAGACCATTCAGAATGGTGTGCACAAGTGAGCTATCTCGTATAACCTCATCAGCAGAAATCATCTGTTCCTTCAAATCTTTGATCTTCGTTAGGAAACTGTCCATAGAATCGCCTTCATTCATGTGCTCACTCTCCAACTATTTTCGGAGGTAAGCAACACGAGCCTCATTCATAGCTTGGTACAATGTGGTAAGTGTATCCCAAGCATCCCTAGCTGTTCTACAAGAGCGAATGTGAGGAATAATGGCACGTTTGACAAACAAAGCTATTAATGCATGTGCGTGGGTATCTCTGCCATCCCAACGAATCTACTCTGCAGTAGGTGGAGCAGAAACAAGAGCACGAACAGGAATCTGCACAATATCATCTCCGACACCATCTTCATCAGCTGCGACACGTGTATTTTGTAGTACCTGTTGTTACAGGTGTAACAGGACGTCTTTCAACACCCTCCACAATGTTCCACAATCCTTTTGCAACCAATACATGTCGCATCATATAAGCCCATAATGGGTAGTTGGTACCATCCAACTTATCCTCAACAGCCAACATATGGAATACATCACTGCTTTCAGCCATGGCCGGTGACTAAAATACCTTGATGGAGAAAATTGACTGTATCTCAAAAAGTTGAACAGAACTGCCCAGACGAGTTCTGCTAGACCTGTAGCAGACTTTGAGACGCTTAAACTCACGAACAGAAACTGGTATATACCTTTGGCACAAAAATATGAAATAGCCTGCACAAGCGCTGCAATAATGCATTCGGAGGCCGAAGCAAGCTTAGATCCCGATTTCGGCACCCTGCAAACGGAGTATGCTCACCAAATTTCATGCGAATCTGAGACTACAAATGGACGTGTCGACGGCGCCCTAGATGAAGCGACGACCTACTCTGATACCAATTGTTGGAGTTAGACATCTGCGGAAGCACGCGAACAACACAAGGAAGAAGAAGAAGCTTGGAGCACAACACACAATACTGAATGTATTACTAGAGAGTGTACAAAGATAAGTAGCCCATTAGGGCAATAGGCGTATATACAAGCCGAGGGAAAAAAACCTCCTAAAGAGGGAAAAAGGTGCCCCGGCGGTCCTAGTGTGTTCACACACATTACTACCTAAATATATCAACAGCATGTGCATGTGTAAGTGTATATGTGTGTATGCGTATGCGTATGTGCATGTGCATGTGTATGTGTGTGTATATGTATGTGCATGTATATGTGTAACTCTATGTGTATATGTGTGTATGCGCATGTATATGTGTATATGTAGGTATGTGCATGTGTGTGTGCATGTGTGTGTGCATGTGTATGTGCATGTGTGTGTGCATGTGTGTGTGCATGTGTATATGTGTTTTAATACTTTAATTATATAATTCATTCATATGTGTGTACCTAAGTGTATATGTATGTGTGTGTATATGTATGTATGTGCATGTGTATGTGTGTGTATATGTATGTATGTGCATGTGCATGTATAAGTGTATATGTGTGTATGAGTATGTGCATGTGCATGTGTATGTGTGTGTATATGTATATGCATGTATATGTATAACTCTATGTGTATATGTGTGTATGTGCATGTATATGTGTATATGTAGGTATGTGCATGTGTGTGTGCATGTGTATATGTGTTTTAATACTTAAATTATATAATTCATTCATATGTGTGTACCTAAGTGTATATGTATGTGTGTGTATATGTATGTATGTGCATGTGTATGTGTGTGTATATGTATGTATGTGCATGTGCATGTGTAAGTGTATAAGTGTGTATGAGTATGTGCATGTGCATGTGTAAGTGTATGTGTGTATGAGTATGTGCATGTGCATGTGTAAGTGTATATGTGTGTATGAGTATGTGCATGTGCATGTGTAAGTCTATATGTGTGTATGAGTATGTGCATGTGCATGTGTATATGTGTGTATATGTATGTGCATGTATATGTGTAACTCTATGTGTATATGTGTGTATGTGCATGTATATGTGTATATGTAGGTACGTGCATGTGTGTGTGCATGTGTATATGTGTGTGTACGTATGTGCATATATATGTGTATATATGTGTATAATGTATGTATATGCATGTGTATATGTATGAAACATGCATGTGTATGTGGATGCATTTCCATTTGCATCCATGTGCATGCATGTGAATGTGCATGCATGTGAATTTGCATGCATGTGGATGTGCATATACATGTATTTGCGTATATGTTAATGTGTGTGTAGATATATATAGATATATATATATATGCAATAATGCATGCATGTAAATCTTTTTATGTGGTTGTAGAAATGTTTGTGCATATGCATGTGTACATGTGTGTATGTCTAAGTGTATGTGCACATGTATCTTTGTGTATATATGTTGATATATTTAGGTAGTGATGTGTGTGAACACACTAGGACCACCGGGGCACTTTTTTCCCTCTTTAGGAGGTTTTTTTCCCCCGGCTTGTATATACGCCTATTGCCCTAATGGGCTACTTATCTTTGTACATTCTCTAGTAATAGATTCAGTCTTGTGTGTTGTGCTTCAAGCTTCTTCTTCTTCCTTGTGCTGTTCGCGTGCTTCCGCAGACATCTATCTCCGACAATTGGTATTAGAGCAGGTCGTCGCTTCATCTAGGGTGCCATCGACACTCCTCCGTTTGCAGTCTCAAAATCGTACGAATTTTGGTGAGCATACTCAAGGTGTTTCCGAGATCAAAACTGCTTCGCTCTGTCGTGCCGAAATCGCGATCTGAGCTTGTTTTGGCCTCCGAACACACTATCATAGCGCTTGTGCAGGCTATTTCATCTTTTTGAGCCAAAGGTATATGCGAGTTTCTGTTCGTCAGTATAAACGTATTGAAGTCTGCTACAACAGGTTTAGCAGAACTTGTCTGGGCAGTTCCGTTCAACTTTTTGAGATAAAGTTAATTTTCTGCATCAAGGTATTTTAGTCACTGGCCATGGCTGAAAGCAATGATGTATTCCATATGTTGGCTGTTGAGGATAAGTTGGATGGTACCAACTACCCATTATGGGCTTATATGATGCGACATGTATTGGTTGCAAAAGGATTGTGGAACATTGTGCAAGGTGTTGAAAGATGTCCTGTTACACCTGTAACAATAGGTACTACAAATACAGGTGCTAGAGCTGATGAAGATGGTAACAAAGATGATATTGTGAAGATTCCTGTTCGTGTTGCTGTTTCTGCTGCACCTACTGTAGAGCAGATTCGTTGGGATGGCAAAGATGCCCAAGCACATGCATTGATAGCTTTGTCTATCAAACATGCCATTATTCCTCATATTCGCTCTTGCAGAACAGCTAGGGATGCTTGGGATACACTTACCACATTGTACCAAGCTAGGAATGAGGCTCGTGTTGCTTACCTCTGAAAACAGTTGGAGAGTGAGCACATGAATGAAGGTGATTCTATGGACAGTTTCCTAACGAAGATCAAAGATTTGAAGGAACAGTTGATTTCTGCTGATGCGGTTATACCAGATAGCTCACTTGTGCAGACCGTTTTGAATGGTCTTCTTGATTCATATCAGAGTTTTGCTTCTACTCTTCGGTTGATGATTAAAGGCAATCCGAATGCCTTATCATTTGAGGAGTTAGTCTCTGTTCTATTGCAGGAAGATCAGTCCAGGTAGAACAGGTCTATTATGCGTGTTGCAGATCAAGCTTTCCTGGTTGGTCAGAAGGGTAAAGGAAAATGGAGCTCTTCTACTAGTAAGCAGAAATCTGCAAATGCTGCACATTCGAAGAACCAGGATAAGGATGAGAAGAAATCAGAAAAGTAGAAATTGTTTTGCAAGTACTGTAAAGGGATGATCATATCATAAAGAACTGTCCAAAACTGGCTGCAAAAGAGGAAAAGAAAAAGGAGGTTGGTATGGTTCTTGCAGAAGCCTCTACACCAAAAACAGAGTCTGCTAATCTTGTGCAGGAAGAAGAATGGGCGTTTACTATTGTTTGCAGTTTTGACCCATCTTCTCATGAGCAGTGCATATCTGCAATGGACTCAGATGTTTGGTACTTTGACAGTGGGGCGACCAAACATATTACCTCGCAGCGCAGTTTCTTCTCTTCACTCGAGCGTGCCCCTACAGGGAATATTGTCACATGCGCAACAACTCCTCTTATCCTGTTATGGGAGTTGGTAAGATCATTCTGACTACTGCTAATGGTAGTTCTTTCACCTTGTCAGATGCTTTATTTGTGCCAGGGATCAAGAATAATCTATTATCAGTTTCTGCATTAGCCAAGATTGGCTTGGTTGTGAAATTTGTTGATGACAGATGTACAGTTCATGATCTGTCAAATGGCGATGTTATTATTGCTTCTGGCATTTTATGTCGTGGGCTGTATAAGCTCATAGACTATGAAAGATCTGTGAATGATTCGGCATGTGTAGTTCATGCTTCTCAGGCTATGTCAGATGCAAAGCTTTGGCATGCACGCTTTGGTCGTCTGAATTTTGCTAGTTTGCTACGCCTATAGAAATCTGATATGGTGTCTTCTTTGCCCAAGCTTGAGGCACCTGGAAAACATGTATGTGAAGGCTGTATTTTGGGCAAAATGCAGTGTTCCTCCTTTCGAAAAGATGGTTCAGTTTGGGCTACGTAGAAATTGCAGCTTGTACATAGTGATGTTTGTGGTCCTATGCAGACACCTTCTTTTGGAAACTATATTTACTTCGTGACTTTCATTGATGATTTTTCCAGGCATGCATGGGTATATCCATTGAAGGCAAAGTCCGAAGTGTTCATGTGCTTTAAACAGGTTTTGGTTTTGGCTGAAAATCTATCAGCATGTAAAATGGGCACCCTCTGTTCTGATCGAGGGGGGGAATATATGTCTTCTCATTTTAATGCATTTCTGGATGAACGTGGGATATAACACCAGTGTACAGTTTCCTATACACCTCAACAGAATGGAGTTGTTGAACGAAAGAACAGGTCACTCATGGAGATGGCGAGGTGCATGGTCAAGAGTCATGCTTTACCACATAGTTTCTGGCTTGAGGCTGTCATGTGTGCAGCATATGTACTTAACAGGTGTCCCACTAAAGCGCTGTAGTCTATCACTTCATATGAGGCTTGGCATGACCGCAAGCCATCTGTTGCTCATCTGCATGTTTTTGGTTGTTTGGCATGTGCATTAGTGCCTGAACAACATCGCAAAAAATTGGATGATAAGGCACTAAAATGTATTTTTGTTGGGTAGAGTTCTGAAAGTAAAGGCTATCGTCTATATCATACACAGACTAAACGCATTCTGGTTAGCCGTGATGTTTTTGTGGAAGATGCTATTCAGCCATTGCTTTCATGTACCAAGGAGACATCTGTCAGCTCCAAAGACATGTACGATACTTTGATGCCTCTTTTTACAGGTGGACAGTCTAGTGCTGGTCCTAATGAGGCAACTTCTCAGCCTTTGCAGGTTTCATGTGATGATGCAGATAATTCTATTTCTGATGCAGATGTAGTATCATGATGCACTTATTGATGAGAGAGCTGATATTGAGCAGGCAAGAACTATGTCAAAATGGCTGGTGTAGACTTTGCGTGACAGCAAATTAGATGCACCTCTGTCATATCGTACTCGTTCAGGCTCTGATAGTGCCTCTTTTGCATCAGATTTCTATGCTATGGCTACATCTAGTCTCTGTGATGAGAATGAGCCTGTTTTGTTTGATGAAGCACAAAATTGAGAAAATTGGATGGCCGCTATGCAATCTGAATATGATGCTATAATGAAGAATGGTACTTGGTCTTTATGTGACTTGCCTCCTGGCAAGAAGGCCATTGGCACTAAGTGGGTATACAAGCTGAAGCGTAAACCTGATGGTACAGTGGACATGTATAAGGCTAGGCTTATTGCAAAGGGTTATGCACAGGAAAGAGGCATTGATTTTGATGAGACCTTTGCACCTACATGCCGTATGACTACTGTTCAGAGCATTTGTGCACTTGCAACCCATCATGGTTGGAATGTACATCAATTGGACATTAAAACAACATTTCTGAATGGTGACTTGCATGAAGAAGTGTATGTTTTTCAGCCCCCTGGCTTTGTGCAAAAAGGGCATGAAAACCAGGTGTGCAGGTTAAAGAAGGCATTATATGGTTTAAAGCAAGCACCACGTGCTTGGTATGAGAAGATACATGCCTATCTGGTTGCACATGGTTTTGAGAACAGTCCAACTGAAAGCACCTTATATGTTAAGCGTGCTAATGATGTGCTTCTGATCATTGTTGTCTATGTTGATGATATGCTGCTCACTGGTCCTATTGAGAAGCATATTGCTGATTTCAAAGGCTGATTTGCATGCCTCATTTGAGATGTCTGATTTGGGGCATTTGCATCACTATTTGGGCATTCAATTTATGCAAGTTGATGGTGGAATGGCTTTGTGTCAAACAAAATATATTGACACATTATTGCAGCGTTTTGGCCTTGAAGACTGTAAGCCTATTGCCACTCCTATGGAGACAGGTTTACGATTGAGTCTTCATGATGCTGGAGATGCATTTGATGTTGTTCTCTATCAGCAGGCTATTGGATGCTTGATTTACTTATGCATTACTCGGCCAGATATTCAGTTTGTTGTCTCACATGTGAGCAGGTTTATGCATTGCCCGGGAGTCACGCATTGGAAGGCGGTTAAGCGCATCTTTTGCTACTTGAGTGGTACTCGGCTACTTGGGTTGTTTTATCCCAAGGGAGGATCACTACCACCAGATTTGCATGCTTTTTCTGACTCAGATTGGGCTAGTTGCTATGACACTCGTGTGTCCACCAGTGGTTTTTGCTTCATGCTTGGTAGCTCATGTATATCTTGGTTGAGCAAGAAGCAGCCTACTGTGGCCACTTCTAGTTGTGAGGCTAAGTATAGGGCAATTTTCACAACGACTGTTAAGTGTGTGTGGCTCAGACGCCTTATGGCTGATTTGAGTGTTGGCCAGTCTTCTGCCACCACCATCTTCACTAACAATTAGAGTGCATTGGCAGTTGCGAGGAACCCTGTGTTCCATGCTTGCACTAAGCACATTGAGGTGCATTATCACTATGTCAGGGAGAGGTTCTCTGCTGGGGAGATCAGCTTGGCATATGTGCCCATGCAGGAGAACATAGCAAACCTTTTCACGAAGGCTCTGCCTAGGGAGAAGTTTGAAGTTTTCCGCAAAGCTTTGGGCTTACTTCCTTTTGTGGAGTGATTTCCACATAGCTTGGCACTTCCTTATACATGAGTGCCAGCTCCTTGTTCACCGCATCACTCCCAGGGGGGATTTGTTGATATATTTGGGTAGTGATGTGTGTGAACACACTAGGACTACCGGGGCACTTTTTTCCCTCTTTAGGAGGTTTTTTTCCCTCGGCTTGTATATACGCCTATTGCCCTAATGGGCTACTTATCTTTGTACATTCTCTAGTAATAGATTCAATCTTGTGTGTTGTGCTCCAAGCTTCTTCTTCTTCCTTGTGATGTTCACGTGCTTCCACAGACATCTATCTCCAACAATATATGTGTGTTTATGTGCATGTGTATATGTGTATATGTGTGAAAGTGCATCTTCATCATGTATAATTGTATAAGTGCATATGAATAAGTGTGAGTATGCTATCTAATGAAAATAACACAATTCAAATGATATACAAAGAATAAAAATTGTACTTATAATAGTTAGCCATAGTTTTTGCTTGGTTAGCTTCTTGAATAACCTGCAATAAAGAGAGAGAAAGAGAGAGAGATAATTCAAAGAGACAAAGATGTAGAAAGAGAGAAACAGAGACAGAGGGAGACAATAAGAGAGATCTTAGGCAAAACAACGATTCTGCATATACTTGCTTCACCTCGTAAGTGCAGCGCAATTGCGAACGTTGGAGAGCTCTTCGATTGGATGCGTGAAAATGCCGATCGAAGACCCTCCAACGTTTTAATTTTTGTCGATGAACAAACCGTCGTGTAAGCGATGCTACCCATGATCGCAGAAGCGACATGTTTTAGCATCGCTTATGCGATGCCAAACATCGTTGCCTAAGCAACATAAAAGAGCATCGCTTATGCGACACTCTTTAAAAGCGTCGTGTTAGCGACGCTGTATGGGAGCGACACCCCCCATCGCGCCATACGTCGCAAAAAACGTCGTTCACTTTGTTGTTTAATCGACTGTCCACGTGCGATGCTAATTATGACGCATGTTGTAATTTTATAGCGATGAAATTATGTCTCCTTAACCATCGCTATATGCCCGTATTCCTTGTAGTGTCTCTACCTTGCTCTCTGGGAGGGTATCCATAAGGTCTATACTAGGTTTGATTCACTAGCCTTGGTTGCCTGCTAAATGTGCAATTTGCGGTAGCATGGTTGGTATATTTCTGCTCAATATGACAATACAGGTTGGGTCCTTGGGGCGGCTACCTATTATATGGGTAAGGTTGTTGCATGCCTAAACCTCCTCTCGTACACGTATGAGATGGATGATCTCCACCACACAAGCTTCATCTCCTTAGCATTGGCATTCTCATTGGCGGGTTGTGGTAACTTCTCTGTCCTAAAACTCCTAACTTCTTAGCCACCAATTCTGATAGTTCCTCCACATTACTAGAACTAGTCGTCACTGTACTCCTAGTGTCTTTTGATTTAGTGGAGCTTTGTGTACTTTTGAGGTCATCAGCTAGGTTGTCTTCTAAGTCAATGCATTCCTGAAGGCACTCACTCAATGTCTGGAGTTTTTTATGTAAACTAAGGTTCTCAGCATTCCATTAGATAATCCATCTAAGAATGGCGATATTATTTTTTGCTGGGAGGGTCTTTTTGTTATTGGGCATATGTCGACATATTGCTTAAATCTTTGGGCAGTTGCTTTTACAGTTTCATTTGGGTTTTGTTTGAAACTATGAATTAAGGATGACGAGTTGTGTTTAATCCCTTGCTTTGTAAATTCCCCAATAAACTCTTGGAAAAATTGCTCAATGTTTCCAAAATGATTTGGATTCAATGGTTGAAACCAAGTCAAGGTTGTTCCTGTGAGGGTTAGTCCAAAGAACTCATACTACACAAAGAACTCATCCACTTTTTCTGCCCATAACACTTGCTTGAATGTTGCTATATGGTCATATGGTTCTCCCGTGCCATCATAGTTATTTCTCATGCATTTTTCCACTTGAATTGGTCTTAGCCTCCTAATGGGTTTTGGGGGTCTTAGCATTATAGGAATTGCTAGTCTAATTGGATGCATTCCTGGTTGCACACCTAGTTGCACACTTGGTTGTGGCCTTGGTCTAATGGGTGGTCAATTCTTACCTATCCGTGAATTGGTTTCGTTGTGTGAATGTGTTCTTGGCATTGTGAATTGCACATGTGTTTGGTTAGGGATACTTCGTTGACTTGTTTGTCCTGACATTGTATTCTCCGTTCCTTGGTGGGTTCCAAAAGGGTTATGCGAGGTAGTTGTCTACTGTTGAGGGGGGAATACAGGCAATCCCATGTATTTCAATTGAGACCTAGCAACTTCATCTACTGGCCAATATCTTTTGTGGTTTTGGTCTTGGTATGTGACTCTAGTCTCATCTTTCAGATCCTTCAACTCATAGATAGCATTGGGCTTACTTCCTGTCCTCATTGGGTGAGTCGGTTTGTAAAAGCATGTCTGACCCATGGATTAGGTTTACATCCAATAGGTAATCATCTTGAGGTATCAAGGCCCCTCTCAAGACTTGAGTCACCATAGACTTGCCCCTCGGGGTAGTCACACGTTCTTCTTGGTTAGATCTACCAAAAGTCCGTTGTCCTTCTAGTTCCCCTCTCTCATTGATCAGATCAGGGTTTTCCATCACTACGTAGATTTGACCTAATTTGTCCATGTAAACTCCTCATTCGTACTTAACTGCAAGTCTTGGCACTATTGCTGACTCAGTAGAGTTTACCTGTCTCATGACCGACCCCTTTATGCCATCAAGGTAAATCAGGACTCCTTGTTGATTAGTGGATACATATTGCAGAGAGGTACAGTATTCACCCTCTATGGTTGACAGAAAATTCTCTCCAAGAAGACAACCATGCATGTCCTCTGAGGCCATGGGTAATTCCTACTCTGAGTCACTGGATGTGCTTGAGTAGATTGATTGATGACTCGCTTAGGCTTCACTTCCTACCGATGAGATGATGCTTCTCCGACTACTTAGCACTCATCCTGATCTTAAGTTCATTCACCCTTTAGGTCTATATCTTCTCTCCTCATTCTCTCAAATATATCTTCAATCACTCAAAGTTTTACTTTCTGTCTATGATACCACTCCTAGCGATACCTCACTGGCGATACGATACCAAGGGCCTACCACAATACGATACCATTGAGTTGCACGATGCGATATAGTTTGCACTCGATACGATACCTCTGTTACACACGATACGATACCAACCACACTATATGATACCGGGATAGCTAATGACATGATACTTGATTGGCTCACAATACGATACCAACCTCAGGATAGGATACTAGTACTTAGGGTCGATATGATACCAATGAATTTTCTAGACAATATGATACTAGGTTTCTATACGATACGATACCAAGTTAAGACACGATACAATACTAGTATGCTCATGATAAGATATCGTTTGATTGATGATATGATACCTTGAATGACACGATATGATACCATTGAATTGATAACCATACGATACCAAAGATCACCACAATATGATATCGGGTGTGCTCACGATACGATACCCAGTGGACCGCGATACAATACCACCGAAGGACCGTGATCGCGATATCGGCACTTGGGGATACATGATACCTTGATGGTATTGTGATACCTCAAATTGGTCTGCAAGATACGATACCGGGAAAGTATCGCCATACTAGGGAGCTTTGGTATCGCTATACCAAAACTCAACTAATCACGATACTACAGCCAAAAATGATTAAATCTTGGAATTGTTTTGTGCATCGTGTGTGTTTCCCTCTCCCCTTCACTCTTAGCCTACTATACTACAAGGAAATTCACTCCTAACCTCCTATCTCCCCCTGCGATACCGTAAGTGAACTTAATCACGTCCGCGAGTTTTCTTTGCACTTTCTTAGATTCTTGGGTTACAATGCTCACCTTAAGGAATGCTTGGCCTAAGCTTTGTGCTCCAATCGCTTCCTACATGCCCGCTCACCATGATATGCCTCAGACAATACCAATCGCTGCTCTCCATGATATCGGTTCACACGTGACTGGAAAAATGATTTTTTTGGGGTTTTAAGGCCTTGGTTCACCAAGTGCCTGAACTAAACTCCACTAGAAATTTTTTTTGGGATTTTCTTGAGGTGTTCTACTTCTCCTTACACTATTGATCTCTCCTACCTAACCCTAACTCTTCCCTTACTTCCTCACTCCTAACCCTAAACCTAAAAACGCATTAACTCTTAAAGTGTGAAGTAAAAAGTGTTGAAATACTTAATGACTTTCCATTGAATGAATTCACCTCTACAAGTACGATTCATTCACTCCAAAGCTATAACCATCACGAAGGCACCTTGGTTGGCCTTCCTCGGCAACGGCGCCAAAAATGTGTGTACCTAAGTCGTGAAGTATTACGGACCTATGCCGATGAGACTATCTCTTGATTGCCCCACAAGTGCATATAGTCATGGATTAAGTATAATTATCAATCTGTGGAATTAGACATACCAAGTGTATGAGGACATGTGCCCACATGATGATAAGTGAAGTATCAAAGCTATAATGCATGTGACTAGTCTCAGCTACCTTTCCAACTCACAGACTCTCTGAAAATGCACGTTGACATACCATTTATAGAGTAAGTGCAAATTCAAACTTTTCTCTCAGCTTCGAACTCTGAATATGATCAATACTAGGTTCATTTCGAAGCTCTTGATGAGATGCATCTTATGGTATCGATCAAATTTGACAAATGTGCTTCAAGGTATGAACAAAATAGTGAATGGCAGGAAACACCAACACCTGCTCCACAACTCGTTATGGCTCACACACACACTACAACACATCAAAAGTGATGGGAAGGGGTAGACAATAGTTCTACACATACATTTCAAGCATTAGACACACAGAAAAGCTCTTGGAGAAGAAGGAAATCAGTAGGAAAGAGACAAATTCGAAAAATCTTCTTCAAGTTTCACAATGGCAAAAAGTTCTTTACAAGAGTCACCAAGTGACTTATATACATGTGCCCTAAAATTGGTCCTTTCACACAAGAGACCAACACTTTTACTGAATAACTCTAATTTCTTAATATTTTACAAGGATTATGATACGATGATTGGGGCTTATGCATCCAGAAGAGTCCTCTAGTGCATTTACATAGCCTCAAGGGATTTTCATAGGAATTCAAAGAAGAAACATTTCTGCCCATAATTTGAAAATTTTTGGGGGCTCCTCTTTTGTGCTTCTTTACTCTGCAACAATGGGTAATATCTAATCATAGGCAAACAAGAAGATCTATGCATGATCCTATCGAATTTGGTATGTACTTAGATGAGGATAGAGCTCTTGTTGATATAGAAGAAGAAAAAGAAGAGAGCTCCCAACAATCTCAGACTGAATGAGATGCATCCGATGATGGGGGTGTAGACATAGATCAAGAAAGTTGTGAAAGTTGTTAATTAATTTGAAACTCTATGACATTTTTGGTGCTTTTACAATTGCTCGAAAGCACTTCGCATAAAGCAACCATGTTCGGTTTCATTTTTTGAATCACTATCGAAGATCCTCTATCATGACATGTTTAATCTTTATTTTTTACATAATATTTTTATCACTTTTATATTTCTCATATAGATTAAAAGGATATCATTGTTAAATAGGTCTAAATTTTAGGCACATTTTTAACTCCTAAATTCTTAAAAAATGATAGAAAATGTCAAAAAATTGCATGTTTTCACTTGATTTTTGAAATATATGTATATTGATGTAAAGGGTTTTCAAACATAAGATTTAATTTGCTTGATTTTTGAAAAGGGGGTTCTCTTTTTATGACATAGTTCATGTTTGTTATGACTCGTTGTTCAGGTACCATTCTTCATCATATTCTGATTGCATAGCAGCCATCCAATTTTCTAAATTTTATGCTTCATCAAATGAAACAGGCTCATTCTCATCTAAGAGACTAGAGGTAGGCATTGCATAGTAATCTGATGCAAAACAAGCACTATGAGAGCCTAAATGAGTATGATATGAAAAAGGTGCACCTAATTTGCTATCTACCATAGCCTACACCCACCATTTAGGCATAGTTTTTGCCTCCTCTATATCAACCCTCTCATCAAGAAGTGGGTCATGGAAATATGCATCAGAAATGAAATGCTCTTCATCATCATGGTTGAGAAATTGCCTCATTTGAACTAGCACTTGATTGACCGCCTATAAAAAGAGGCATCAAAGTTTCATACACATCTTTGGATCCAGCTGATGTCTCCTTAGTACAACGAAAGTAGTGGTTGGATTGCCATCTTCCACAAAAACAACATCACGGGTAACTAAAATGCATTTAGTTTATGGATGATATAGATGATAGCCTTTACTTTCAAAATTTTACCCAACAAAAATACATTTCACTACTTTATCATCCAATTCCCTGCAATGTTGTTTAGGCACTAATGCATATGCCAAACAACCAAAGACACGCACATCAGCAACAAATAGCTTGTTACCATTCCAAGCCTCATATGGAGTGATAGAATATAGTACATTAGTGGGGCACTTGTTAAGTGCATATGTTGCACACATAATAGCCTCAAGCCAAAAGCTATGTGGTAAAGCTTGAGTTTTTACCATACAGCTTGCAATCTCCATGACTGACATGTTCTTCCTTTTAGGAAATCCATTTTGTTGAGGTATATACAACACTATAAACTGATGTTTTATCCCAACTTCAACGAGAAATGCATTAAAATTAGATGGCATATATTCCCCCCCTTGATCAAAATGGAGGCTACCCATTTTACATGCTAATAGATTTTCTATCAAAACCAAAAAAAAGTTCAAGCACATAAACACTTTGAACTTTGCTTTCAATGGATCGATGCATGCTTGGAAAAATCATCAATGAAAAACATGAAGAAAGTGTAGTTCCCCAAAGAGGGTGTTTCCATAGGACCACAGACATCATTGTGAACAAGGTGCACTTTCTAAGTACCTCGAACTCAACCATCCTTTGGGAAGGAGGAGCGCTGCATTTTCCCAAAATACAAACTTCAAAAACATGTTTACAAGGTGCCTCAAGTCTGGGCAGAGAGGACACCATTTCATATTTCTACAGTTGTAGTGAACTACAAAAATTTAGATGACCAAAGCATGCATGCGAAAGCTTTGCATCTAACATAGCATGGGAATCTTGGAGTGCACATGCTAAATCATTCATAGATTTTTCATAATTATGAGCTTATATATCCCATGAAATAAAATTCCAGAAGCAATAATAACATCCCCATTTGACAAGTCATGAATTGTACATTTGTTATCAACAAATTTCACAGCCAAGCCAATCTCGACTTATGCTGAAACTGATAATAGATGTTTCTTGACCCTTGGCATAAACAAAGCATTTGAAAATGTGAAAGAACTACCATCACTAGTAGTCAAGTGATCTTATCAACTTCCATTACAGGATAAGGGGAGTTGTTAACACATGTGACAATATTCCATGTAGGAGTAGTCTTAAGTGAACTAAAGAAACTCCATTATAAGGTAATATGTTTAGTTTCCCCACTCTCCAAGTACCAAACATCTCAGTCTACTATAGACATATATTGTTCATAAGAAGACAGGTCATAACTGCAAAAAATAGTAAACATCCATTCTTCATTCTACACAAGATTAGCATACTCTATTTTAAGTGTAGAGACCTCTACAACAACCATTCAGGCCTATTTTTTCTTTGCCTCTTTTGCAACCAATTTTGGAAAACTCTTTATGACATGATCATTTCCTTCAAAATATTTACAAAACAATTTCTGCTTTTCTATTTTCATCTGTCTTTGTCTTCCTTTTTCTAGTGTGAAAAATTAGCAGATTTTTGCTTACTAGTATATGAAATCCATTTACCTTTGTCATTTTGACTGGCTAGGAAAGATTGAATTGCTACATGCATGATGGCCCTATTCTACCTAGACTTATCTTCCTGCAACAAAAGAGAGACTAACTCCTCAAATTTTAAGGCATTTGGATTGCCTTTCATCATCAATTGAAGAGTGGAAGAAAAAGTTTTATATGAATTTGGAAGACCATTCATAAAAGTCTCCACAACTAAACTGTTTGGAAAGATTTCATCAGCAAAAATCAATTGCTCCTTCAAATCTTTGATCTTTTTCAAAAAAAAATTCCATAGAATCTCCTTCATTCATATGCACACTCTAAAACTATTTTCAAAGGTAAGTAACACGAGCCTCATTTCTTGCCTAGTACAAATTGGTAAGTGTATCCCAAGCATCCTTTGTGGTTTTGCAAGAGCAAATATGAGGGATCATGGCACGCTTGACAGACAAAGCTCTCAATGCATGTGTCTACGAATATCTACCATCACAACAAAGTTGCTCTACAATAGGTGTAGCAAAAACCATAGCACGAACAAGAACCTAAAGATCATCATCTTCAATGCCATCTATATCACCTTCAATAACTATATTTTTAGGTGTACTAGGGCATTTTTCTATAGCCTGCACAATATTCCACACTGGTTTTGTGGCCAATACATGACGCATCATATACGCCTATAATGGGTAATTGGAACCATCCAACTTATCCTCAACAGCCAACATATAGAATACATCATTTCTTTCAACCCTCACCAATAACTAAAATACTTTGATGTAGAAAAATGATTGTATCTCAAGAAGTTGAAAAAAACTACCCTGTCGAGCTACTAAACCTATAGCAGAATTTGAAGCAGTTGTAGTGGCAAACCAAAACCTGTATATATGAACAAAAGGAGAAAATTGCTGCACAGTCACTATGATAGTGCATTTGAAGGTGGAAACAAGATTACATCACAATTCGGACACAAACAAAGTGAAGCCGTTTTGAACTCCTAATCGCCCTCAATATGCTCACTGATTCTTGTGGGATTCTAAGATTTTAACCAAAGGGGTGTTGACAAAGCTCTAGATAAAGCGATGACTTGCTCTGATACCGATTGTTGGATTTTGAGGTCTACAAAACCACATGAACAGCATGAGGTAGAAGAAGAAGCTTGGAGCACAAAACACAATACTGAATGCATTACCAAGTGAATGTACAAAGATAAGTGACCCGTTAGGGTTATAGGCATGTATACATGCCGGAAAAAAAAACCTCCTAAAGAGGGAAAAAAGTATGCGGTGTTCTTGAGTGTGTTCAAACACATCATTACAAAAATATATCAACAAAAACAAGGTGTATCTGTGGTGCAAAAGATGTTAAGGGAGGAATGGAAATTAACTTGCATGAATGTAACAGATTGCTTAGATGCTTTCAAAGAGGAAGTGCAAATGGAGGGACTACTGCAAGATATGCACACTCATTATTTTAAGTAGGTAGTGTAAGATTTGATTTTAGATGCCATTCATTGATATTCAAGGAAAGGTTGGGATGACTTTTGAGAAGAGTTGCATAAGATCTACTTGGAAGACTTTAGTCACTATAGACCAGATGGAATTTTAAGATGGGTTCATTAATCACAATCGAGTGTGTCCTTGACTCATTTTCATAATGAGTTTATGAGAGTGTTTCCCCAACAACCCTAAGAAATAGAGATGCTCTAAATCATGATCTTGTAATACATTTCCTAAAGATCCTTAGTCATGAAGATAAGGATGAAGTTGAGAGAAGTATTGAAGATCCTAGCAAACAATGTGGAATAATGAATGACTAGGAGATTATAAGATGTTAAGTAGAGGTTGTTGCTTAGATGAAGCAACATAATTCTCTTCTTTCTTATTTTTTATCACAAATCTAGGCAAGAGAGACATTTGTGACCATGGGTCCAAATGTGGTTGTGAGAAAAATTGTGGCCAATGTTGTGTCTACATCAAGGACTCTTTTAGAGCTCTAATTCAAAATCTTGAGTACACATATGAAGAATGTGATGATCATGCAAAATTCTTGGTCGAACAAGATTTTCAACCTACATAAGAAGGTGTACTACATGGGTTTCCAAGATCCTGGAACAAGTTAGCGTAGTACTAGCCAAGTGAATCCCATGCAAGGTTGTACTTAACTAGTAATCATGCCGCAAGTAGGCCCACTTATGAACCAGCAATGCAACAGATCCATATGCCACAAGATTAACCACTTTAATAAAGAAAGGATGGTTTGAATGAGTGAGAACGTATTGGCATAAAGAGTTCTATATGGTGTGACATAGAAGAGCATGTCTGCTATGCATGTGAAGATTTAAAGAAAGCCAAGAAGCATCAACTAGTGGTTGATGTAGATACGCAACTATGCAACTTTAGAACGAGCCTTCCTTCCCATGAATTGTGGGAAAGGTGGGATCAAAAATTTAAACGAGAATTTGCGTGCTACAAATGCTACCACATCTACAAATAAGGTAGAACCATTGGAGGCTAGTGAGAAAGAAGTTGAAAGATATGAATCTTAGTTTAACTATTTTTTATTGAAGCACTGGTGAGAGCATGTGATTGGACCATGTCTAAGATTGTCTTGAAGTCTCCTATTGATCAATTCTATGTATACTCTCACTTCGAAAATGTTGCAAAGAAGATAAGACAAGACAAGTTTCATGATGATGTTGAAGAAGATACAAGGGTAACAAGAAAAAAAGTCGAGGACGATGAGAAGAAGAATATAAATGATGAGAATAAAGTGCAATTAAAAAAAATATGCAACATCGAAAGAAGAGGAAAGAAGACGTGAAATAAGAGAAGGTAAAAACCCCATGAATGAATGAAGGTAAAAATCAAAATAAGTAGAAAACGGTATACGATAATTAGAACGATACTATTGAAAAGATTGAGAAGATGCAAGAGGATAAATTAAAGAGAAAGACAAAGAGAACACCAAACTCTATAGTGATTTCTGAATTAGAAAAGAAGAATGATTTCCAGGAAATACTATATGATTTTCTCTTAAAAAGCTAAGTGACCATGTCTTTGGAACATGTATTCTCCACACGACCCCTGAATTTGAAGACGATTTCATTAAGTTCATGAGAAAGAGTATTTTTCCTCTTTCACAAGATGAGGAAATGCAAGATGTTCCTATTGTTACTCAAGTAATGAATGTTAAAGCCATAATGACTCAAGAAGATGATGAAGAATATGAGGGTGAAATATGTCAAGTAAACATAAATTTTCTTGGCCCGATTATTCTACATGAAATTATGAAAGAAGTTCAAAGTGAATATAATAGAATTTCGAGGCTAGAGGAACCCCGAAATAAAGATACAGATTGGTGATGATAGAGATTCATGTTTGGCTTTCGATTTGGTTAACTCTAGGTAAGAGATAAATCTGATGTCTAAGAAAATGTATGATAGAATCAAATGGCTTATAGACAAAGAACACATATGGAGTATGTGACTTGTGCAAAATCATTTTAGAATTTCCCTTCCCGTGTTTGCAAATGTTACTATGATGATCTATGGAGTTTTGGAGGAATTCCACTACATCCATGAGAGTGTGTTACTTGTTTGAATAAGGGAAGCAAGTAACCCCTTGCTTGCTTCTATCTCCATTTGGTTTAGCCATATCTCTTTACCTAGTCGGACACTTTTTGGGCTTATTAGTTTTCAGTGATATATAGACATTCAACTTCATATTTTATTCATTTATCATGTTGAATTGGTTTTTATATAGACACAATAATCTAATAATATGATTATATTCATGTCGCATGTTGCATTAGGGATGAACTAGTTCCTCCATCTTAATTGGTAGCAACAAAACTAGACACTTGGAGGATATTTCAAGGGATACGAGGATAACCCAACAGAAGTTATTGACATAAAGAGAAGTTGATACTTTAATCTCAAACCAGAAATGCATCAAGGGGGAGCTAGAGTCTTGAAGAAATATGGCTACAAAATGATATGCTTGGAGACTTTTGGATATTTAATATAAAGATCTTGGTATTAAATATAAAGATCTCGGTATTAAATATAAATAACTTGTTATCTATCATTCATATTACATCAAAGAACATTGAGGAGAGATCATTAAAAAAGGTAAATCACAATGGCTAAGTTTAGCACTCAGATTGAGAAATTGGATAAGAACGATTCCCGACCTTGGAGGTTTAGATTTTCTAGTTTCCTAATGGGGAAAGGCCTTTGGAGAATCCTTTTATATATATATGCTAGCCCTATACAGGGAGAGAATCCCACAAATAATCAGATAAGGTCATTGAAAGAATCAATGGAGAGAGATAAAAGGAAATCATAATTCAATTTACACATATTCGGAAATGCTATGATAGGGCATATTCAAGATTTGGATACTTTAGTAAAATTTTGGGAAAACCTAGAGACATTATACTCTACATCAGCCAAAGGTACAAAATTCCAATTAAAGAATGAGCTAAACAAATTGAAATATACAAATAGTTATAATATTAATGATTTAATTCTAAAAGTGGGGGAGTCACATGGTGCCCTTCGTTCCATAGGTCTTCACATAGAAGACGATGATCTATTTGTGTATACCCTCAATTGTTTTAAGGATTATGCACGATGGAAGGCATTTTCCACTTACATATATGTCACATATAGTTTTCCTAATTTTTAAAAACTTGTGTCATTGATTTCCATTGAGGAAATGAACATTGGGAGGTTCTTAAGCTAAGGGAAATGGGATTGAAGTTTTGAATGTAGGTAAAGGAGAAAGAGAAGGTAGGGACAAAGGAATACAAGGAAGATACCAAGGAAGCAAATCAAATCAAGATCAATGATGGAAATCATAATACCAAAGAGGAAGAGGTAGGTATAGAGGTACAGTGGGAAGCTAAAATCACTTAAGTGATAAAAACAATTAAGAGGGATGATGCATATGTGACAACAATGAAAACTTTGTTAGGGATTACTAACCAATAAAGAAGGGAAAATCAACATCTTAAGTTCAAGGTAACTATGCATCATACTCCTAAACACATGATACTAAAACTATTTTAACAATGTTGTGGATGAATAACTATAGACCGCAAGGAGATAACATATGGAAGGTAAATAGTGGATACAATAACCATATAAGATGCAAGAAATATTTCTTTTCAAATTGTCACATGCCATCTGCCAAAGGGAATTCAGAAAATTTGATGATACTAACCATAATATTGCTTAGGTAGGTGATGTAGTTCTAGACGGAACACAAGTGGTAAAAGCTTTGATAGATAGTCTACATGCTCCTAGCATAATTAAATCCTAGTTTTAATGAGTAAATGGTTGAGAGATATTTACAAGTACAATACCAAAGGATGAGTTTCACAAAATCCAAAGGATAGATACAAGCTTATGGCTAGATCAATGGAGGGAGGTCTCTTCACATTAGAATTTAACTATAACCCCAAATCATACAATCTACTTCCCCTATGGAAAGGATACGATTTGGTAAATGGAAATGCAAGAGAAGGATGGGGCACATTAATCTATATGGAATGAAAGATATGGAGAAATGAAGGCTAGTAGGTGGACTATGAAGAATTGATAGCTAAGGGTTGAAGCTCTTATGTGAGACATTTTAAATCAACAAACAAACCAAACTACAAATCAAGATGAGCGACTACTTAAGCTATCACTCCCTACATTTGATACATGCAAATGTTATTAAAGATTGCCATGGATATTTTGCATGAGACATAAATGAGATCTTATATGTTATTCAAGATGTATAGTTCCCTAGCTGAAAGGGAAGGAAGTAGATACATTAAGTGTATAAGATCCCATGGACGGGGAGAATATTTATTCCATGGATTCTTTGTTATTCTCAAAAAATAATGCATCAAGAGGAGTGTAGATGAAAGTATATACCGCAACAAAATGGGGTACCAAGAGGAAAAAATAGGAATATTATTGAATGTGCAAGGTCTATGATAAACAAAATGGGTATGTCAAATAGATATTAGGTAGATGATTATACCTTTTAAATATACATCATGAATAGATCTCCTGTATTATATATGCACTCTTCCACACCTTATGAAGCCTCAATGTTTTTGGATGCACAAGCTATTTGTTTTTACCAAGCCAACTAAAGAGAAAGACAGGTGGTAGGGAAGAGAAATGAGTGTTCATGGGGTATGAAATTGAACAAATGGTTTACATATGCTATAGCCCTATAATCAAAGAGCTCAAGATATCTAGGAATGTGAAATTTGATGATCTAATACCATGATACATTGTAGCAAAGTGAAAGTGACGTAGATGAAACAACAGGTCAAAATGAAGAACCATTGAGCATGTATCTTAATGGACCTCAAAAATCAAGTAGAACCAACATGGGAAGAAAATCATAATGGAATGAACAAATCTCGCATCAATCAAATCATTCATGCAAGGAATAAATGTAAATCAAAGAATCACGAGATTGAGGATGATGACAATACGTGGATAGATATCCATAATGTGTAGGACAATGGAAATTATTTGGAGAAAGGGTGGCTATCAAGAGTGTAATCAAGTAACCTAGACAAAGGAGGTTCATCCTCACAAAGTAGAGGAAAGGAAATTACAAAGACAAATCACTACAAATATACGACCAAGCTCATGAAGTTCAAGAGCTTACAAGTTTTCAAGGTGCAAATAAGTGCAAGGAATGAAAGAACTCTTTGTAGGAGGAAATGAAGGCCTCGGAATAAAAGAAGAATTCAACATTAGCACCAAGGAAGGAAGGTATGAAGATGATATAAAACAAATATTCTTACAAAGTAAAGATGCACTTAGATAGGAAGGATTTCTAGTTATAAAGAAAGGCTTGTGGAAAAAGGATTTTCTCATATAAATGGCATTGAATTTCCAATATGACCACTATCATAACATTGATAGCAATTATAGCTTGTAAGGGTTGGATCTTTATATGAGAAGAATTAAAGCATGCCTTCTTTAGTGGAGAGGTAGAGGAGGTTGTATACATGGATCAACCTCTACGGATTGAAGAGAAATGTAGATTCAATTGATTTATCATGCACGTGATACACCAAGTTACCTACATGTATATATTGATGACCTAATCGTCATTGGAGATCATGAAGAAGGCCTCAAGGAAATCAAGGAAAAACTTGTCTTAGAGTTTAATATCTATGATTTGGTATATTAAAGGTAATTCCTTGGAGTTGAACTCATTTATAGAAGCGAGGGTAAACGACTTATTTAGAGGAAGCATATTTTGGATGTCTTGGAGAAGTATGAAGTTATATATTGCAAAGCAGATGACCCAATGGAAATAAATGTTACATTGACTTTAATGGAAGTAAAAGACGTTAAGGATGTCCAATTGTATAGGTCTATAGTTAGATCTTTGATATTAAACAATTATTACACCTAACCTAGCTTATGTAGTGGGAAAACTATTACAATTCATGTAGCCTCGAAGATTTCCCTATCTTCAAGTAGTAAAGAGTTTTTTTTCTATCTTAAAGGTACGATAAATGAAGGCTATATTATTCATTCGAAGATGGATTGCAAGTTAAAGATTACATGCATGAGTTTTTGTTTGCGACAAAGGAAGATGTGAGGAGTACATGGGTATGCAGTGAGGATGATGAGAAGGTTCATCTCATGATGTTGAAGAAGAAACCAAGAGTTACATTATCATCAATTGTATCTCAATATAGAACACTAGGCCAACTATATGTGAGATAATTTGTTTCGCAAAGATAATGATTTATTTGAATATTCAGGTTCAATAATTTCCCATCCATTTTGAGAACATGACTACTCTGTACATATCTACTAATTCTACATTTAATGCAGAGAAAACACATAAAGGTAAGCTATCATTGCATCATTGATACATTGTTGGAAAAGGATCAATGTGTTGGTATTTGCACCAAAGGTTTGGATATCACAAATCCATCAAATCTCATGAAAGGCATTAGAATGATTGAGGTAGAGTAAAGCATGAACCTTCAAGGGAAGTGTTGGAAACCAAGCTTCAATTTTAGGAGCTTCACTCTAATAAAGTGATAAGTAGGAGATGATTGAACTACACCCTTGATAGGTATGAGATGGTTGAATTACACCCTAAAGGGGAGGATTAGGAACTAATCCTCAACCATGGCTTTTAGGGAAAATGGTTAGGTTGTCACACTCTTGAACGATGAATAACTATGAGGTAGCTTCGCTTGGACTTTACCCTCCAAACCTTCATATTTTCACTACTAAAATCAATTAGAATGGCTATTGTGACCTTCAATAGGACCAAATAAGGATCTTTAATATAGCATAAACTTGAATTGCCTTACACATTCATCGCTCTTTTTCATTTTGATCCTTTGCCATTTGAAGCCTTCCAAATAGACCATCAGTTAGTAGCTCATGGAATCTCTTAACATGATACCCACTTAAGTTTTGGGGAAGAATTTCACCCTCTAGAATTGCAAATTTAACTAGACCTTGTGGAGATTTTGTTCAATGAAAAAGATCATAGCAATTCTTTCAAAGGTTTTTAAAACTTTTTCCATGGAATAATCTAATATTAAGTATCATTCTTGCCACCCTTTATCTTCAATGTGTGCATAAAAGTATCTTTTTATCTCCTTTTTATGACATTAATGCGAGTTATAGCTCTCAATGATATTTCTTATAGGTTTTCTACAATTCCATTTTCTTTGTGAGCACATACTGAATATAATTTTATTAATCAATTAATCTTACTTTAGTAACAAGGACTTCTATTGATATCACAACATTCTATCCATATATCATGCTAAAAATTGTAAATCCTAACAAAGTTTTGTATGCTACATAATAGGCCCAAATTTCATGATGCAATTAGTTGTCCTTATCACAACATTTATTGCTCACTCAAGTGTTCATCAAGTGAAACGGTCAAATTTGTACTCTCAAATTGATAATTGGGTTGATGATGGTAAAGTGTAGACATATTATGTGCTATAAGAAATTCTTCTGGTAAGAGGTTAACCATCTCATTTATGAAATGAGATCTTGTTTCACTTATAATTTTGATATGTAAGTTATATATGGTGAAAATGTCTTTAAAGAGAGACTTTGCAATTTCTTGTGCATCAAATCTAGTTGTTTCCTTCTACACATTTTGATAAATAATTGTTTCCATTAAAATGTATTTTGTTGGAGCTCAGGATTGAGAAAGCAAAGAAATAGCACAAGGAAGAAGGATCTTGGGAGTATAATGCAAAATGTTTTTTTGAGTGTTTAATATACAAGGATAAGTAGCCCTTAAAGATTCCTAGCATGTAGTTCCAAGTGTGTTCACACACATAAGTACCAAGATATGCTAACAATTACTCTAACAAACGAGGGAATAACACTCATGTATAAGGTAGTCGAAAAATGTGGACTAAGGTCAATCCACACAAGGGAGAAAGTCCAAAGCCTTGTGAAAATGTTTGAACATCCCATGAGGCTGAGCCTTTATAAAAAGGTTTGCAACATTTTCATGTGTGGGCACATAAACCAAATCATTATGTCAAATAGATATTTGTTCCTTAACATAATGATTGTGTACCTCAATGTGTTGAGTTCATGCATGATACAATGGATTCATCACAATTGCGAATGTGCTATAAGTTTCACCAAAATGGTGGTGGTAGAAGCAGCCTTACCAATACCCAAGTCATCCATAAGGCTTCTGCACCAATTGCACTTAAAGATAGTTGCAAAAGTTTCCCTATACATAACCCCACAACTAGAAATTCTCCATAGTAGGTTACTTCTTGCTCAAATACGATATGCACAAGCTTCCAAGCATGAAACAAAAGAACATTTTTGGAAACATGTGTCATAACAAAAAGTCTGATCTAAATAAGAAAAATCATTTAAATCTAGAACCATTGATCCCCTTAGGATAAAACAACCCAAGGTATAAAATACTAGATAAGTAGAAAAAGATATATTGAACTACTTTGCAAATACTTAAGTCATGGAATGTATATAGATATGCTTTTCTAAGAGATAAAAAATGATTATCAATTTGAGTTATGCATACATAAATAAGGCAGCCAAAAGCTTTCTAATAGTAATAGATGAATGAAAGTAAGGGTTTTGGTTGGTTTCCAAGGGATTCAAAAGAGTGTTAGGACACTATGGCTTAAGTGATGGTCAAAGTTGAAGGCAGTGATAAAAGGGATTTTGAAGATAGTAAAAGGAGGAAAATAATATGAAAGGGATGGGTGTTTGGGTACTAGCAGGAGAGAAAAGTCAATGGCCAAAGTTGGAGAATGAGGGAGATTGAGGGGTTATAAGAAGCAAAAAAATATATATAGGAAATGGAGATCCACTTATCGAGAGAAAACTTTGTCACTGAAAGAGGATAAAAAAATAACACAACTTGAGCCAAACTTGAATTCCCTTGCTAAACACATAAAAACACTTGTCATTGGGTTGTTTTATTGAAGAGTGTTCATTATTTTAAGACTAGAGTTCAAGATCAATGTAGAACATGTGGTTCACTCAAAGAATTTAAAGAGAGGAATCTAGCAATTCAAATTTATAGAAAACTTTGTGATTACCTCATAAAATGTCCTTTGGAGAAAATGATTAATTTATTTGAGCAAGTATTTACCAAATTTGGCCTGCCTATTGAGATAATCATTGATAGAGATACTCATTTTGTAGATAAATTCATAGAAGGTTGTCTCAAGGTATTTTGGTTTTACATAAATATTCAACTCTATATCATTCACAAGAAAACAATCTAGCTAACAATTCCATAAATTTCTATGAATATTTGTGAGAAAAGTGGCTAATAGAGGACAGATTGGGATAAGCAATGAAAGCATGTTGTTTGGGATTATGAAGTAGCTTATAACAATGCATTGGGAGGTGGTATGTAAAATGTATTATACACACAATAGGCAATCTCATCTATTGACATCCTCATTTTAACTCTCAAGCTCACAAGGGATTATAAGTGGAATGGTCACGAGTTATGGGAAATAGTAGATACACTTGATGCATTACAAGAAGCATGCCTACATGCTGTAGTAGGGATCTATTCTCACAAAAAGCCTCAAAATCGTATTTTCATACCCACATAAAAAGATAAGAATATAGTAGAAGGTGATCATGTGCTTGTCTATACATTGAAATAGCATGCAAAAAATCCAAAGAGGAGAGGGCATGGAAACTATGTGATACATAGCATATCAGCTAGTGGCAATATTCAATTAGTCATACGTGAGGATGCAGTTTTCCCCAATTACATTAGTGGATGTGGAGTTAAACTCTACCAAGATCCTATCACTAGAAAGATGCTCAGAAGTTTACAAGTTTCTAAGAACCAAAAAGAATAAGCACGATGTCGAGTGGATTTTTTCATAAAAATGATTTCTAGTCTCTCTCTTTAGATGATGTTGAGCTTTTGTACCTATATAAAATCAACCAATTGAGGATTAATAAAAGCATGTGAGTGTGTGTGTTATAAGTGCCTCTACATGTGAATGTAGTTACCTATGTGTTCAAAGATGTGATGTTTCTAAGGATGGTTTTGCATTATACAAAAAATTAATGATAATTCATTCAAATTAGATATACCATCTCATTGGAATATACATAACTCTTTTCATATTAGTTTATTTAAACCATTTAAAGGAACTTTACTGCTCATTCTATTTCTTGATGACCCCCTTTAATTGAAGAACAATCTAAAATCTTAGTTCTTGAAAAAATAATTGATCATGATATCACTACTACGCAGACAAGTACTCAATATCTCTGATATTTAGTTAAGTACAAAAATCACTCTATTGAAGAATGTCAATGGATATATAAAACATAATTAACATCCCATTATGACCACTTAATTTTTGCATATCATACATACACACATTAATGTAACTCCTCCATGTACATTTCCATGCATGTGTTTTTACATGGAATATGCTTATTTTTGTACATTGATTAAACATGTGGCTGGCCATCTATGTTTTTTTTATCAATTGTGATCAATTGCTTTTTCAATTGAAAGGACATATTATGAATTATGGAATGTGCTGAACAAGGGATTTTTACTATTAATTTATTAATGTATTAATGCGTTTTGGTGTTTTTGATATAACAGTTTAAGGTTCATGATGGTGTGAAAGATATGGAAGGACAAACATCAATAATCCGATTTATAATTTATATAGTTTGTAAATAAACCCACATAGAGGCTTCTATTTTTAGAAACAATTAGTAAAGTAGTGGTTAGAATAAGGATCGATGTTTACCAAAATTTTTGTTATTAAAAACAAAGGCTCTCTACAAAAGAGATCAACTTTTACTTTCACGCATGCTTTTTGAAGTCGCTATTATATCACCACTATTTTGAAATAATCAAAAAATCCTATAAATACATGCACTCTATGGACTATTAAAACAGAGTGCATGGAGATTGCACCCAATACTGCATTCTGTCTTGTTTCATGTAAGTCACCACTAAAAAATGTAGTTTTAATGTTGTACATTCCAATCATATGAATTGCAAGTGCACATGCTATAATTGGTGGTCAT
Organism: Ceratopteris richardii; assembly: GCA_020310875.1. NCBI lineage: Eukaryota > Viridiplantae > Streptophyta > Polypodiopsida > Polypodiales > Pteridaceae > Ceratopteris > Ceratopteris richardii. Next base: position 104,985,439 of record CM035439.1, on the reverse strand, counting down.
TTAGAATGTGGGTGCAAAGTTCTCATTAAAATCATTGCATCTTATGCATAAACGTTTGCAACAAGCTTAGCCTTATGCTTATCAATTGTTCCATCAAGCTTAGATTTCAACTTGTACCCATTTAGTGCCAATTGCCTTTCTACTTAGAGGCAGATCACATAAAGACTAGATAACATTCTTCAAAATAGCATCATCTATTCCATCAATCTTATGTTTAGCGCAAATTACCTTTTTGCCTAAAGGCAAATCACATAAAAAATAGATAGTATTCTTCATAATAGCATCATATTCTAATTCATAAAAACCATCTAATTTTTTCAATTTTGTGGTTCATCAAAAGAAACAAGCTCACTCTCATCGCAAGGACTAGAGGTAGCCATTGCATAGCATTATAAGAGCTTAAAGGAGTATGATATGATAGAGGTGCATTTGAATTGCTATCTCTTAAACTCTACACCACCATTTGGGCATAGTTTTTACCTGCTCTATATCAACCCTCTCATCAACAAGTACATAATGTAAATTTGCATAAAAAATGGAAGGGTCTACATGATCATGTGGAACCTATAAAGGCTAAAAGTTGCTTATTTTGGACCAACACTTGATTATCCACTTATAAAAAGAGGCAAAAACATGTCTTACACATCTCTAAAGCTAAATAAAGTTTCCTCGGTACATAAAAGTAATGGCTAAATTGCATCTTCCATAAAACAACATTGCAGCTTACCAAAGTGCGTTTAATCGATGGATGATACATACAATAGCCTTTGCTTTTAGAATTATACCCAACTAAAATACATTTCACTACCTCATCATCCAACTTCATGCATTCATGGAATCTCCTTCATTCATGTGCTCACTCTTCAATTGTTTTCAAATATACGCAAGATGAGCCCCATCTCTTGTCTATTTTAAGTTGTAAGTATATCCCAAGCATCCTTTACTAACTTGCAAGATCAAATGTGGCATATAATGGTATGTTTGATGAACAAAGTTATCAATGCATGTGTGTGAGCATCTTTGCCATCCCATTGAAGTTGTTCGATAATAGATGCAACAAGAACCACAATACAAAGAGGACTTTGAAGATCATCTTCAATGCCATCTACATCACTTTCAATAGCTATATTCAGAAGTGCAGTAAGATGCTTTTCAAAACCCTACACAATATTCCACAACCCTTTTGCTAAATACATGAGGCATCATATATATCCATAATGGATAACTAATGCCATCCAAATTGTCCTTAAGAGCCCACATACAAAATACATCATTGCTTTCAACCATGGCTACTAACTAAATACTTGATGAAAAAATGAGTGTATCTCAAAAAGTTGAACCAAATTACCCTGATGAGCTTTGCTAATCTTGTACTACACTTCAAAATGCTTGTATTGCTGAACAAAAACTTATATATATGTTTGGCTTAAAAAAACAAAATTGCGTGCACAAGCAATGCAATAGTTGTGTTCAAAAGTCAAAAAGAGCTCAAACCAAAATTTTAACACCACAAAACAAAGTTGTTTTGAACTTCTAATCACCTTGTCTATGCTTATCAATGTTCATGTGATTCTTAGAGAATGATCGGAGGGATGTTGACAACATCTTAGATGAAGCAAAAATCTACTCTCGTGGAGTTTGAGGTCTAGGTAGGCACATGAACAACAAGGAAAAAGAAGAAGCTTGGAACACAACAACACTAAATCAATTACCAAGTGAATGTACAAAGATAAGTGACCCGTTAAAATTATAGGCATATATAAAAGCCAAGAAAAAACTCCTAAAGGGCAAAAAAAGTACCACAATTATCTTAGGTATGTTTACGCACATCACTATCAAAATATATCAACAACGAAAAAGTCTACGGGAGATACTACAAGCAAGAAGTGATGCCAAAAAAGGAACATTGCAAAGGCAATAACAAAGATCGAAGAACGAACTACGAGCAGCAAAAAATAATCTCCCAATCGGTTGAACAAGTGAAGGAACTCCACGAGAGAAAAATCAAGTACAAAGAGTAATTGAAAAAGTTATAAGAATTCGTTCGAGCTCTCAAAGAGAAGTCCAAAGCAATCGATGGCATTCCAGCATCATGAACATCACCATATCAATTCACAGATAAAAAAAAGTAGCCACCTAAAGGTACAAAGTGCAAGTAGAATAAGAACAATTGCTTTTCAGTGAAATTTTAAAGCCAAAGCTGTGTGATATTAAATCACATTATGCATGGCTTTATTATTACTGTCAACAGAACAATGTATCTATACTCAACTTCTAGAGTGGGAATGGGCTAATCTCACTTGATAGGGCCTCCCCTACCAAGAGTTGTCTTGTAATCTGTTCACTCGATACCTGCACAAAAATCCTTCTAAATACCAATACCAAGGCAGAACATCAAGATGGAGACCATACTATATAAATGCCCAAAAGCAAGGACAGATACTTGTTTGGGTCCGCCATCATCTGCCTAGGAAGACACTCGTGGAATTACCTAGCTACTCAATCCTCTTGTCAACATGAATTGAAGTTTATATTAAAACAAACAAAGAATCAGATGATCTTACTGCAATAAAAACAGGAAAATTTCTAACTGCCACATAATATACCACTAGACAAATCTGAAAGAGATCGTTAAAGCAGTATGCGAGGGATTTAAAATTTTGAAGGTAGTATAAATGAAAACACAAAAAATCACACAATGTCTTACTCCAGTGTATATCTTTGTGGTACTTCACTATCAAGCTGACAGATAAAATACAAACCGCACCCTCGCCTCAAAATTCATATTGCAGTTCATCACCTACAAGAAGGCGCTTACAAAGGCAGGTAAGCGACGCTGGATATTAAAAAATGATGGAATTCTTAGCTACATCGCCAATAAATGCTGACTCGACTGTTTTGCATCATTATCCCATCATTTCGATTCGAGTACCCTGCAAGGACTGCGCATAGCCACTAAACCTGGCCACTATATCCTCAATGAAGCTGCAGAACCTTCTCATATCCCCAAGGCCAACTACTTGATAATTTAGGCAGTAAATGGGCATAAATGGGATGCTGTAGCGAACAGCTCTTTTCCAGGCAATGGTCGCCGGTGGATTGAAGTACTAACTGCATGGATAAGCTCCATAAAGGGAGAGTTCACAGAATGTCACGTTAAGGACTGCGTGGTCTTCGAGTTCTATCAGAAACAATCCTGCAAAAATCGTGAAAACTTAGGTGCCTATCTACAAGCATATATCTGTTAGACGTCTCATAATGAAAAGACATTTCAGTGTAGCACCATTGACCGTAACAAATGGAGGACACCATTGACCGTGACAAATGGAGGACTCCTGCTGCTGTAGCTGAGGGCTCAGACGGGCGTAAATATTGGCAATGTTGTTTGAAGCTGACAAGAAGCATCTTAAATTTGGGAATCATTAAAAGGATATCATTTAAAGCTCCTGTTGCTTTAGTGGTTTGGTACGAAGATAATTGCCTTCAGCAATCCTAAAGCCGAACTTGACATGAAAGCGAGATGTGTTGGGGGAAGTCATTGGATGCTAGGCAAACCAGCAAAGCAGGATGAATCCTTTCGACGACGTACATGCAATGAGTTCGGCTATCCTTCTCCATGAAAACAGCACAAGCCTAACAAGCATACTCATCTTGCTTAGCTTAACAAATCAAAATTGTAAAAACCATTCTAGTATTTAGATTCAAATAGCTGTATAGTGAAGATAGTAGGTCAAAATACATATAATCTCATCGACAGGTTGAAGTGGATACTTCATTATTATAATTTATGGTTCTGCTTAGGGTAGAGAAGCCTAATCCTGTGTTAAGATAGCTTTTCTTGGGCAGTGTCAGTAGCACTTCACCTGCCAAAATCGAAGCCCTTCTCAGACCATCGAGCAACTCAGTCCACCGTCGCCCACCAGAAAGCAGTGGGGATATGCTTCGTAATATTTCCGGTTGTTAAACTACACTTTACAGATATAATTTATGAATCTCCTTAGAATAGAGAAGCCTAAAACTGCGTTAAGATAGCTTTTCTTATGGGCAGCGTTAGTAGTAGGACTGATAAAATCGAAGCTTTGCTCAGGCCATGAAACGCTTCGTTCATCGTCGTCCATCAGAGAAAAAAGTAAACGACGGCAGAAAGACAATGGTTTAGAAGTACATACAGTAGGTTTAGACCACGAACGAGAGTTCGAAATCGACTATCCATTGGAATGCAAACGCAATTTGATTAACATACCGTACCTGTCATAGAGTGTATGATTAGTGAGAACAATGCATTCTGAAAGCTTTTACCGGTATGATCATCTGAACCTACTGAAGATAAATCATTCCAAATGCAAATAAGATGCGAAGAAACCGAAAATCGCGAGGTAACATCTTGTACTACATTAGCGGAATCAATATCGTGCTGTGAATTTCCAAAGATTTCCGACTACTTGTAGTCTAATAATCGGGTTAAAATCATTGAATAGTAGCATATCATTAAAGGTCAACCAAGGACAAAAAATGGAGAAAACTTACGCAATAGTTCCGAATGCCGGAAGTCTGTTGCATAAGCCGAGAGAAATAAACTGGTAAACTAATGTCCTGCCTTGCGTAGTATTTAATCATACAAAAACGTGTTGATCACTGTCCACCAGGTCGCGTTTACCCTACCTTGTAGAGTAACAATAGACCTAGATATATTCGTTTCAATTGAAACATATACAGCACTTGGAAACAAATAATACGAACTTTACAGGGACGGTCGTGCAAATATAGAAAAAGGTGAACAGTTGGCAGATACTCCCACTGATGACCTACGCGCATGGGCCAACTGGAAAAGAAGAACTAAGTGCAAGTTTATGCACCGTCCGCGGGGTAGGGCACCAACAGATATACGACGTTTGATAGATGAGTCAAGCACGAGGCAATTTTGAAAGATTGGGATCCTGGAAGGAAGAAAGAGAACCAAAAAATGCAGGTAGAGAAACCAGAAAATATGGTTAATGGAAATGCATAGCCTGAAGTCGCGTTTACCTTATCAAACGCAAGGGACAGCTGTTCGGTGATGTTATTATGTCGGCAGTCAGAATTTGATTCAGCGGATATCAGAGAAAGCTTGCCGTAGGGCCTGGAGAAGGACGAACCCTTAAATTGATTCCCGCTCCGAAGAAACGAGAAGAGTTAGATAACTTCTGGGGGGGCGCCTTATACAGCGCTCTGCATGGCCCCCGGCATGCCAGCTGAAGAAGCAATCATCCATCTATGGCGCTTTGATGACCTCTCAGGTGGCATGCAGGGAGCCAGGCAAAGTGACCCAGGGAGCACCCTCCGCAGCGAATGTTCGAACTCTCCTGAGTGGCATCAAATTTTGACATTGGCCGTCTTCCTCGAGTTCCTCCGTCATAAGTGCTAATACAACCTGTACACAGAAAGCCATAAAACAACGAGGACGATCCAGTGGTTATAGCCATATATTAGGGCCAGAACCTCCTTATGAGTGCTTCGAACTCTTCCTCAAAGTTGACTGAACTTAAATCTCCTTTACTTCTTTGGGGGACTGAACAGCTTCTGGACAGTCTCGCTCTCTCTATGTCTCTCAAACATACACGATAGATCGCACAAAGCTAGGACCCTACCAAAGCACTAAGCCGTGTCGGCACAGGAAAGCTTTTAAGAAATACCCCGCTATGAAATCCTACTATTTCCTGTGTTGCGAAACAAGACGATACTATATGCATTCGGAAGTGACATCGGATTTGAATTCAAGCCATAGCCAAAGCTCTTCTTGCTTTGGATTCTATACACCTACTTCGCTTTTCCACAACTATTATAATTGAACAGTGCAAGAATAATGTTCCATCACGCAAAGAGAAACACAACCTGTGCAGTTCCTGTGTTCAAGCGTCGAAAGACGAACACACGAAACCGGATCCGTCAAGAGTATCTCATGGCTCCATCTACATAACGTATGTAGCACATACACAGGCGAAGGGTAGGGGGGATACGTAGCATAAGATGCACGGCGCTGTGGCTGATAGGGTATGAGGGAAGAGCCGTAGGAAAGAAGGAAGATTTTTATAGGCAACTGTAGAAGGACCGCAACAGCGTTCTCGTCTGCCCGTGAGCCCCAGCCCTTCCCCCTCACATCCCCACATAGTTCCGCATGTCTGCTGTCAATAGCGAGGACAGCAGCGATTAGCAGGCAAAAGGATGTTCCTCACATAAGGAGATTGTACGGACATCTCTTTCTCTCTCTCTCTCTCTCTCTCTCTCTCTCTCTCTCTCTCTCTCTCTCTCTCTGGCCCCTCCCGCTCTTCATCTCCCAGATTCTAGTTTATAAATTATAGCGAATAAAGTATTCCTCGTGTGCAGGGATGTACACCGATTGCACATTGCATGACAATAGCTATGACATTCCTACGCAATGTCCAGCGCATAGTTGCACATTATGCTAAATTAGCCGACCTCGCTATGTATCCTCCATGAAAACACAGTTAACTGCGCTGGGCTGAAGGAGACAACCAGATTTACATCTCACACAAATCTAGCTTCAACTGGAGAAGAATCGAAGGAACAAACGTATCGCAGCCAAATTTGTGGATGCAGGCATAAGAAGTTGAATCTCAGGCGGAAAACAGCGCACCAATCTCTAGCGCTGGTCATTGAACAACCGTTTACTTTATTCGATTGCAGAAAGTTTACTCGATTCAATCGCAAAGCTCGAAGGGCTTTTGAATCTGTTGCTTGCAAGGGTTGATTTGTGAACGTTTCTTCAACTATACTTTGGTATCAGTGATTTCTGAGGATCACTTTTCTTTACCTCGACTTTCACGCAAGTGCAACCAGCGTTGAGAGAACACTGACGCTCAGTTAGTTTCTAACCTCTTTGGGATAGTCTCTCTCTCTCTCTCTCTCTCTCTCTCTCTCTCTCTCTCTCTCTCTCTCTCTCTCTCCAGCATGCCTATGTATTCACTGTCCAGTCCTTTGCGCATGCGACAACGATGAAGATGGGAGATGGAGAAGGACCAAGTTTTGCTAGTCAGCAGCGCAGAAAGACGCTCGGACTTAGAGAGTAACTGAATAGGGTTTGGAACACGGCGAACTGTCTCGTGCTCTCTTGAAGCCTTCAACCTGCTACTGATCACCAGGGCGTCCAGACATAGTCAGTCTACCGCGAGATGCCGAGGCACCAGGATCCCCCTGACCATTTACCCCGACGACTCTCGAGTCTGCCCCGACAGCCATCGGCACTTCTGCAGAAAATTTTCGAGAGTTATGTCTCTTGTGAGCAGAAGGCTCAGAGCGATCATTATGATCTACCTCAAATCTTTTTATTTTCTACTTAACATGCACAAGACTCAGTCCTCTGATCACCAGAGCATCATCATCATAAACCACCTCAAATCTTTTTATTTTCTACTTAACATGTACAGACTCAGACTCAGTCCTCTGATCACCATATCATCATCATCATCATAAATCAGCTTCAAGGCAGGCAATGCATGTCCGAAAAAACTTTGAAATATATATAAAATATATGTATACATTTACTAATATTTATAATTCTATATAGTTTGTGGGAGCTAGATAGTAATTAAGATAGTAATTAATAACAGATATATATAATCATATGACATGGATAGTAATTAATAACAGATATCATACGGATAGCTCATACACTCTGTCCACAGTCCCACTCTCTCCAAGGTATGTCATAGTTAATTTCTTATTATTTCCTCTCCCTTTTTTGTAAGAAGGAAACAGAATCAGATTAATTACGAGAAATTACAAAAAGCAAGATAATTTTTTTTTTTAAATCGAGGTTCGGCAAGCGTCTACTCTTCAACTTTGAAAGAACAATTGTACAAGCGAATGGGCATAGTTACTCATAAGACTCCTTGTATCCCAGAAAGCAAGGGTTATACAAAGCTACAACTGTTTTAGATTGGCCAAAGTCATTACATGTCCAACCCAGGGGTTGAACACAAGACCTCCACCTCAAGAGGCTAGTGCCAAACCAATCCACATACGAGACGTGAAGAGTTGTATTTTTTTTTTTTTAAATGGAGGTTTGGTCGAGGCCTACTCCCCCTTGACTTTAACTTTGAAATTACAACTGTACAGGGAAGGGCATAGTACCCATGGGACCCCCCTTATCCCACAAGAACAGGGGTTAGACTCAGACCGAGAAGGACTTACATTACAGAGTAGACGGCCCGAAGGCACTTGCAAAGTTTCCACGCCCGAAGGCAGCTTCACTTCATACACGCCCGAAGGCACAGATGTCCCGCCGCGCAGGGGGGTTGAACCCGCGCCCCCGCCTCAAGAGGCGAGGGATTCAACCATCAAGCCACGCTTCTGGACTGGAGTTGTATTTTTGATGCCACAAGAAAAAGTCTAAATTAATGAAGCATGCTACAACCGTGCAAGGGGCAAGAATCTCTCAAATAATAATTTACAAACGACTCACGAGGCAAAGACGATATCACAAGATTCTTACAAGACAAGGAAAGTAATATAGGCTTCAACCTTGACTTGGTAAGAAGAGACTATTAAAGATTTGTTACAATCGATAGATGGAACATGTTTAATGGTCAACATACTATCAAGAGCACTTTTGTACAAGGTTCTTCTAAGGGAGTACAAAAGGTTTTTTAACAAGATTGGAAAACAAGGAAATTCTTGCTAGTCCAAATAGCCCATAGAATGTGCCCTCTCAATATGTTCGACAGCAGTGAGTCCATTTTGTCACAGTATCCTATAAGGATCTCGTTTGAACTGAGAGATCTAACATTCCTGATGACCAAATATTGGAGTAAGAGATGCCCAAACTTCTCGACATAAGTATATTCTACAAAGAGATGTTGTAATTCCTCCACTCTGCCATAGTGTACACATTGACCTACATTAGGTTTACACTTTTTGATCTGATTGCCTATCCAAAGGCCAATGTGAGGGATAAGCCACAACAACATTGAATGCTTCATGCTTGTAGGAAATGTCCAAAGGCTTTTAAACCTATGTCTCCATTGATTATGAGACCATTGAAGCCCCCATCTCCTCTTTAATTTGGAAGCAACTTTAGCCAGAGATGCTATGTTGGTCTTGAACTTCATCAGCATGTTTTGAGCAACGTCTTTATATCCAACTTCTTGGCTTCACAAGTGTTCATTCTCTCCATCACCAACCTTTATGTGTCCAAAGCACCTGTTCGCAAGCAGCAGACAAATTAGACTTAGTATTGAAGACACCATCATAGACCAAAGTACCTTCACTTATGAAGATGTTCAAAGAAGCAAAACTAGCTTTGCAACATTTATGCTCTTTGCTGGACATAACAGTGTTACTCCATAAGGTTAACCAACCAAACAAGGGAGATTCGTGTAGAAAGAAATCAATGTTAGTTAAAAACTTAACATTAGGTAGTAAAACAACTTAACCTTCATCCATGTATTCCACAATCTGCTTGGGGAGAGACAACCACATCCCAAAAACTATTACTAACCCAAGATTTGCTGTCTTGAAGTTGAAAGCCTTTTATTTTTCTTTTAATCGATATGGACAAAATATGAGTAGAGATAAGCTTCTATAAATCCACTTAGTAACCAGATTTTCTACATTTTGATAAGAGAAAATATATTTAAACCTCCTTCCACATTTGCTAAGCAAAAATGTCCCAACTAACCTTGGTAAACTTTTTGCCATGAGCAATCCTACACCTCCCCCCCCCCCGCCCCCCAAGAATCTTTTAGACAAACTAGTAATCTTGTTCCATTTCTTTAGTAGGAACCCAACAAGCCAAACAAAAGGTGACTGTAGGAAGAAAATAATTATTTTTTACAAATGTCTTATGAGATAAAGAGCATTGATAATTAAGAGTTTAGATATTAACTTGTTATAACCCATTCCTATCTCTAACTAAAATTAATCTTCAAAGTCCACATCTTGCAGGTTGTATGGTAAAACTTTAGCTTCTTGAGGTGGAGGTCCAGAGCTCAACTCCTAGGCTTGATATTTAATGGCTCTAGCAAGTTTAAACTAGTTGTAACATTGTTTGACCCTTGCTTTGTCGGATATGAGGGGTCCCATGCTACTATGCCCATTCACCAATACAATTTTACTTTCAAAGTAAAACATGGGGGAGAAGGCGCCTATCGAACCTCCTTTAATATATATATATATATATATATATATATATATATATATATATATATATATATATATATATATATATATATATATATATATATATATATATATATAACCTTAAACCCCATAGGTATACCTAGCAAGCCAAAAAATTCCTCATCCTTTATGATGTCACACCCAAGTCTAGCAAGACAATCACTAATTAGTTTATAAAAGGCTTTAAAACATGTTTTCTTGTGGTTAACTTTAGGCCCGATGGCAAGAAAAAACACATTTAGGCACTCCAAAAAGGAAGTAGCAAACTCATAATCAACATTAACAACCATGTTAGTATCATCAACAAACATTTGCAAGCCAATTTGATTCAGAGTATTGGGAGTTTGTATACATCTCATGGACCCTCTTTACATGCAATCTTTGACAAACCACCCTAAAGAGTCACTAGAAATAGTAATGAGAAGAGGGGCAATAGAGCATCCTTGTCGAATTGATCTTCCAAGTTTAAAAGGTTCATAGATGTGACCATTCAGCACCACTCTAGAATAAGCATTTCCAAACAAACTACTCACAAACTTAATAAAATTCTTACCAACACCTATGTCATGAAGGGATTTGTGCAGAGACTCCCATTCTATTCTATCATACACATTGCCAATATCCACCTTGAAAAAGAAAAAGTCTTGGTTGTTTTCATTAGCACATTCCATACCTTCCCATACAATAATGATAGCATCTACAATGTATCTACCTTTGATGAATCCTTTTTGTTCAAGAAGGATGATCTCATTCATATTAGGACTCAGTCACCTAGCAAGAGACGAGGCAAATATTTTGTGTATGGTTGTTAGGCAAGTGATAGGTCTTCAGTTGTTGATGTCAACTTTGTTACATTTCTTGTGTGTAACCTTTATAACTCCAATGTTCATATGAATAGGGAGAAATCGTTTACTAGAAGAATCTTTCCAAATCATGAGAATATAAGGGTTGAGGAAGTCTTTAAGCATAATGAAGAACTCATTAGAAATCCCATCAAGACTAGGAGGTTTACAAGGTCTGAATTTATTGATGGTTTGTATAATCTCACTGGTAGAGAGGAGTAGGTCCAAGATAGTAGCCAAGCTTTTAGGAATACTTTTTTTTTTCTTTTAAGAGCAATAGTAAATCTCATACTCTAGATATCCTCCCCCACTTGGAAGTAATAGAGAAAACATCCATAAACAAGCATGCTGCCTCCTACATGCTCTCCTAAATATTTCTAGAAGCCCCACCATTCTTGTTTCTCTAAAAGGGGATGTAATCTTTGATTTCTTTTCTTTTTCATCAAAGAGTGCATACTCTTATTAGGGTTTTCCATCTTCCCTGCCCAAAACTATCTTGATGCAGCAAGAGCCTGACTAGCTTCAAGATACTTCTCCATATTCGATCTATGCTAAAGATCAAGGTATCTTTTGGTATTGGTTTTATCTTTAAGTTTCTCTAGATCCTAAATGATCACCTCTCTTCTCTTAGCTTTGATATCTCTAGCAAGATTCTTGTAATAAGTGAAAAGAGCTCGAATGTTCTTAATAGCCAAGCCTTAGTAGGAGAAAACCCTAAGGAGAAAAAATGATTGATGATTTATTTGATTTTGCTAATAATACAAGGAAGTTTAAGGAGCTTAACGTCAAGGTGAGGCCAACCTACCTTCAAGGAGGGACTACCTCTTTAATCTCTAAAAATAAAGGCTTATAGTGAGGCATCAAGAGAGACTTATCAATTTTACTCTTGACATCCCAGAAACTTTGGAGGTAAGAGGAACTAACATAACACCTTTCTAATCCTGCAGTAGCAAAGGAGTCTCTGATTTGCTTGTTGCTCCACGTGAACCTCCGGGAGGTGGTGGTATCAATCAATTCATGACTGTTGTAGAGATTGTATTGGGAAACTTTCTCGGCACCAATAATAGTACTAACCTAAGTTCATATCTATCTTGCGAGGTGGTGACCATGTTGAAGTCACCAATTAATAAAAAAGGACCATCAAGGTTAAAAATCTCATCCCAACACTCCTCTCTCAAATGGTTGTTATCGGCAACATAGATACACACAATGTTACTTTTAAAGGGCTCTCTCTCAAAAATAGCTATCCATTGATGTCTTTTACTATAAATAACATTATCAATAAAATGGTATATATTATTCAAAACACCAATTATAGCACCTCCTTTACCAGGGGATGAACAATAAAATACCAAACAAAATTATTGAAGACAATTTTTATTGAAGACAATTTTAAGATTAGCATTCAACTTGTCACCCCCAATTTTAACTCCTTGAAGAAAAAGAAAATGAGACATCTAACCTCATCTTAAATCCAATTTCTAAGCAGCTTAGCTCTAATGGGATCAGTAATCATGTTAACATTAGTAGAACATATTTTTATGTTTTCATCATGAAAGAAAATTAGATAAAGAAGGAAAAAGCTTTTGAATTAAAAAACACATTTCCTGCAAGCTTTGATTGGTTTAAGTACCACAGATAGGGAGGTTCTTACCATATCTTTCCTCTTAGGATTGTAGCGAGGTTTTTTTGGGGGAGTATTACCTTTATGTTGAGTCATAGGTACATCTTGATCCATCTCCTTGCTTTCCATACTATCAAGCTTTTGTTTCTCCACATCATTAATTTAAGCAGAAAAAATATTCGCTCCATCATTACTTGAATTATGAGCTCTAACAATTACCTTTGGAGACAAAATAGGTCATTTATCTCTTTTTCCAACCACTTTCAAGTCTTTATCATCTGAATTTAAGTCTGTAGAGATATTACCTCTCTTTTCACATGGGCTTTTCTGGCTAAAATAGCTTGTCACTTTCTGTAATGCGTATTACATAGACTCATGATAAAGGATCTTTTCAACTTTCAAAGTTCACCCTTTTTTAGCATCTTCACATAGAGGTCACACATGAAGCCATTTCACCATAATTGAGGCCATCTTCACATAGAGGTTGCACATGAAGCCATTTCACCATAGTTGAGGTGAAAAATCACCTTTTTGGTGACCCAAAAGCACCAAGGCCATTTGAATGGTTCCCTTGAGCACCAGTCCATTTGCTTCACCCGACATTAGGCAGCTATTTTTTAATTATTTTCGTGCATAGAGTTTACACCGTGAATTGGTCCACATTCTTATAAAACCATAAGATGTTATTTATCTTTCGAACTTTGTGATTTGTGCAAAAAACGATTACAATACGTATGTTGATTTCCTTACAATTTATTTTTTATCTCTCTTTTAGTTTTTCTTCATATGCATCTAACTTTGATGAGGAGAAATTTGACGAATTCACCTGAAATCTAGTAGTCCAATTATCATGTGCTTCTAACTTTGGAGACCAGATGTTCAATAAGAACAGTTGAAATTCAATTATGTGGTCATCATATGCATGTGATACGCTCTTTGGGTCACCCAAAAAGAGACATCCAAAAATGGATCCATGTGCTACCCCTAATAGTCTTTTGTGTCTGGTAGCTCATAGTCATGGGAGGAGGATTAAACAATCCTTGATGTATGGTTTTTTTTTATCTCTCCAAGTTCTTTGTTCCACAATAGGTCTGATTTTATGCCAGATACATTGGTCAACATTATTTTTTGTGCCCATGAAGATACTTCTACAATGTAAGAATCTATCAAAATTGCATGCCCTCTCCTAGATGCTTATCTTGAACCTATTTTTTGGGAAATTGCAAAAGATAAGATAGAGCATTGTAATTTCTTTGCAATCACTATTGCCCTCATGCAAAATCAACCATAAGAAGAAAAAGAGTTGCTATTAGTGGGGAAGTCTATTTAGATGTACACCCACACATCCATTGACTCCTGAACTAATTGATACTTGAAAGAATCTATAACCTCATTGCATAAATCTTCTTAAATATTTTTCTTCTTTTGATTTCTTTGAAAATAAGAGAGAATAATCGATAGAATGGATTTGAAATACCATTCATGTCACTTCACATTCTTTGGGAGACCCATCATACCAATTTCAAATATATGTAGCCTGATTTTGAATCCCGTTAAGATCAATCTAGTTCTTGTTCATATCCTCCCCTCTTGCACAATCACTCATTCCTTCTCTCTTTTGTTTCTCACTCTCCTTTTGTTCTCTTTTGCTCTCTTCCTTTGATTTCTTTTTCCTAGTTCCACAAAAACCAAAAAGTTCTACATGCAAGAGTAAAACAAAGCAAATCCCTAATGGAGTAGCTTGAGCTTAATGGGAAAACAATTGTTACCTATGCCAATCATAAGCAATGCAACCTTATGCAAGAAACACACATAGTTTTCCCATATTTGACAAGCGCAAGGCTTTTTTGTTCTCTAACTCTTCATGTTAATAATTTGCATATTATCTTCTAATTGTAGCATGTTGAAAGGCTTTATATATCCATGTAACATGAAAATCTCAGGTTTAAATGGTATGCAATGAAAGAAACTTGGAGACGCTTGTAGGAGGTAGAAAAGTGAGTTTTGAAGCGACAAAGCTTGGTCCAGCCAACCGGCACAAGACCAATCCTTGAGCTTATGGAGACTAAAATAGACCTTTTAGGCATGTGATAAGTGCAAAGAAGTGCACTATGTACTTTGCAGCAGGAAGGAGAAAGATTCAATAGAAAACAGATAGGTTCGCGCATCGTTTAGCTCAAAAAACTTACTATCTATGGAAGAGACAATGAACTTCAAATGCCCATAGTGACCACTGTGAATATAATTAGAAAAAATCCTTTTATGGGAGCGATACACATAGGTTTGAGTGTATATAATGCACAAAAGTATAGGGAATAAGCAAAATATGCTATAGGAATGAATTAGACACTCAACGGTCGTACCTCCTATTTTTTAGGAATACATAGAGATTGACCACGAGACGGTAAAACTTACTTTTCTCCAAATCTAATGAGCGATGATAGAAGAAGTACTTCTGGTTACTTAGCATTTGTAGGTTCAAAGCTAGTGTCATGGAGTTCCAAGAAGCAACCAATAGTTGCTTTATCCTCGACTGAAGCAGAGTATGGAGGATTGACCATAGCAACTCAAGAGGCAATATGGTTAAAGGCATTGTATATAGATTTGGGACTTGTGAGTTCCAAAACTCACATATTTGGAGATAATGTAAGTTCCATGCATCTAGCGGCAAACCCTATTTTCCATGTGAGAACCAAACACATGGAGGTTCATTACCACTTCATCAGGGAGAAGCTCATGGCAAAGGAGATTGACATTTCTTTTGTTCCTACTGAAAAGCAAGTAGCAGATACGATGAGGAAGGCACTTGATGGAATAAAGATTTGTAGATTAAAAGCTATGGCAGGTATTCAACCTATCAAAGAATGAAGAATAAATCATACTTTAGCTTGAGGGGGAGATGTTGGAACATCAAGCTTACACTATGCTTGAGGTGGATTTGATCTAGATCAAAGGCTATTGTGTCGAAAGAATATCCGTTGGAGAGTTCTTTTCTTATGCTCACTTATCGTTTTTTTTTTTTTTATTTCATGGATCTTTTACCATTGTAAAATATTTGAGCTTTACACATGTAAAAGTAGAAAGATAGAGCCCACGACTTTTTGGTGGTTGAGTTGCATTCAATCAAGCAATCAATCACCTAAAAGTAGATCAAACTAGATCTTCACTTTTGTTAGATTGTAGGAAAATGAATTGATTCCCTCAAACAACCATTCCCACCTTTGTTTGAATTCAAAATCCACTTGTAGAACTCATGGAGCACTCTAAGAGTCTATATTAATACTCGAATTCACTTGTACAATACATGAAAGCAATACACATACACTTATGACCATCATTGTCTTGCTCCTTCAATTTTCTGCATCATCTTCTTCACCAACAATAATCGTGCAGAGGCTGGTGCTCTCTTTAGCTCCTCCCCAATCTGCATTTGAATAGATTTTGATACCCAAATATGAAGAGTAAGGATAGAATATACCTTCATTGATTGTACCTTTGAGATACTTAAGTACTCTCTTAGCTGCATCCATGTGTGGTCTTCTCGGTGAGTGCATGAATTGACTAAGCACTTTGACACTATATGAGATGTCTGCCCTTGTATGAGTAGCATATATCAAGCTACCTACCAAGCTTTGATACTCTTTAATGTCTTCAATTTTCACACCTTCATAAACACTAAGTTTATGATTCATCTCCAAAGGTGTACCTGCAGGTTTTGTGTTCTACATTTTGAACTTGAGAAGTAGATCCTGAATGTATCTCCTCAGAGTCAAATACATTCCTTCATCTGTGTATATCACCTACATACCTAGGAAATATGTGAGCTGACCTAGGTCACTGATTTTGAACTCCTCTTGCATGTGTCTCTTAATCCTTTGAATGCCATTTAGATCATCACCGGTCACAATAATGTCATCTACATATACACATAGATAGAAAAACTCATCCTGATCCCTTTTGATGAATAGAGAAGGATCTGAGCTGCTAGGTTTGAACCCTTGATCTTGAAGATATGTAACCAACCTGTAATACCAAGCTCTAGGAGCTTGTTTCAACCCATACAATGCTTTCTTAAGTCTACAAACATAAGATGGATGATTAAGGTTTTCAAAACATGGTGGTTGTGACATGTATACCTGTTCACTTATCCAACCATTTAAGAATGCATTTTTCACATCAAGTTGGAGGAGTCTCCAACTCCTTGCAGCAGCTACACTTATCAATGTTTAGATTGTAGTCATCTTTCGCAACTGGTGAGAATGTTTCCTCATAGTCTTTACCACGAGTTTGTGAGCATCCTTTGGCAACTAATCTTGCCTTGTACCTACAAATTGATCCATCTAAATTTCTTTTAAATTTATATACCCATATGCAACCAATTACCTTTTGATTCAACAGACATTGGAACCAATTAATCCAAGTGTCCACCTCCTTCAATGCATTTATTTCTTCTTTCATGGCCTTTTCCCAATTAGGGTTTCCCTTTGCCTCTTCATAGGTTGAGGGTTCCTATGAAATTGAGCCTTTTGCCAAGTAGCTTAAATGCTTTGTAACAAATGTGGAATCATATCCATACATTTCTAGTTGTTTCTTCTCTCTTGCTTATATTCTAGGTGCTTGATTGGAACATTCTCCAACCTTTTGCATCTTTTCTTTGCCTCTTGACTTCCATAGCTTGTAATCCTTTTCCCTTTTGTCTTGTTCATCGTCCATATCACTTCTTGAATCCTCGACCTGTGTATCATGCTTGCTTCCTAATTGATGAGAATCAAAATCAAGATCATATGGTAGAGCTACCTTGTGTTTGTGTTCATGATACCAAGACCTGTGTTCTTAAAACACATCTCTACTTGTAGGGAATTGCTTGGTTGAAGGATTATAGAACCTATAACCCATCTGAGTTGAATCATATCCAATAAACACTACCTTTGTTGCCCTTTCATCTAGCTTACCTCTTATTTGTGATGGTACATGAACATAAGCTAAACAACCAAAAACCTTGCAATGTCCAAGACTATGTTTTCTTCCATGCCATGCTTCATAAGGGGTCATACCTTGAAGTGATTTGGATGGTAGTCTATTGCCAAGATACACAGCAGTTGAAATAGCTTCTACCCATAGATAATGTGGCAACTTCTTCTCTTCAAGCATTGTTCTGGCTGATCCAACCAATGTCTTGTTTCTCCTCTCGATGATTCCATTT
Organism: Ceratopteris richardii; assembly: GCA_020310875.1. Classification (NCBI taxonomy): domain Eukaryota; kingdom Viridiplantae; phylum Streptophyta; class Polypodiopsida; order Polypodiales; family Pteridaceae; genus Ceratopteris; species Ceratopteris richardii. Next base: position 104,967,594 of record CM035439.1, on the reverse strand, counting down.
AGTTGAGGAGAGTACCTGGTAGTCACTTCCCTTTTGATACCTTTATCCTGCAAGAAGGCATCAAACTCTTTGGAGAAGTATTCTCCCCCTCCATCAGATCTAAGCTTCTTGAATGATCTACCTGTATGATTCTCCACATGTGCTAGATACTTTTTGAAGCAATCAAACACTTCATTCTTACTCAATAAAGTATAGAATAGTCCATCTACTATGGTCGTCAATAAATGAGACGTAATACCTTGATCCTACCAATGAAGGTTCTTGAATTGGTCCCCATACATTTGTATGTACTAAGTCCAATAATTTATTGTGGATGTAGCCTTTGTGGTTGAATGGTTGTCTTTGTGCTTCCCAATCTGACTGCGCATCATACCTGTTGATCATGTGTTGCTTTGATATGTTGGACAGTCCTAGAACACTTTGATCCCCGCATATATCTTTCAAGGTCCTTCCATTCACATGCGCAAGTCTCTTATGCCACACTTGAAGCTCACTTAGGGTTTGAGACCCAAAGGTGAATAGAGCTATGTTCCTGGTTTCTCCTACTTCAAAAGTAAAGATCCAACCATGCTTCTCACCTCTGGCTATCTTCTTGAAGCCTTAACATGGATCTTCCATAAAAGCTCCATGTTGGGTGAACCTAACTTGCAAGCCTTTTTCAACTATTTTGCCTACACTTGTTAGGTTTTTAATGATAGTGGGTACATAGAGAACCTTACTCAGAATGTTTATCCTACCATTGGAAACTTTGACATTCCCAATCTTCTCCACATTGTGCTTTGTATCATCCCTTGTTTGCACTTCATGTCTATGCTTTGGACTTTCCAAATGAGATAGAAGAGCAATGTTGCCTGCAACATGATTTGACCATCTTGAATCTATGTAGAACAAATGATCATCTTCTTTACCTTCTTTGTGGCTTAGATTCATGAGAAGCGATGAGTCTTCATGTGGTTGATCTTCTGAATACTTTTTGTAGTCCCTTCTATTATAGCCTCTATTGTTATTCTTGAAGTTGCGTTCACCTCTGCCTCTATTGTTGCCACATCTACCTCTTCCACTTCCTTTCTGGGTCTTCCTATTGAACCAACAATTCTTAGTGGTGTGGTTAGTCTAATTGCATATGGCACAAGGTTGAACATTCTGACCTTTGGCTTTTTCTTGCTTTGGTCCTTCCTTTCCACTTGCTTTTGCTTGCAAAGTTGGCTTGGGAAGTTTCTTCTTCATCTTCTTCCTTCTTCTTGCCTTTCTGCTATCCTTCTTATATGCATATAGAGCATTACTTGAATTACCATGATAGGAGTTACCTTCCTTTATGCTATTGTTGGCCTCTTGATTGAAGAGTTCTCCAAGAAATATGTTGAAGTCTAGATTTTGCACATCCATGATGAGATCGTATGCCATAGTGAAAGATTGACGTTGCGTATCACTTCGAATGCCGTTGAGAATTTGCCTCATGATGTCCTCTTCTTCAATCAGCTCTCCAATGGATGCTAACTAATCTGCAACCTCCTTGACCTTGGTAACAAACTCCTTGATGGTTTGTTTAGGTGTCTTCTTCATTTGGTTGAATTCGTTCCAAAGATGATTCTTTCTTGCTTTGGTACTAGCAAAAAAAATGTCTTGAGGGCATCCCAAGCCTCTTGAGATGTTTTGCATCCTCTAATATGTGGAAATAGAAAATCACAGATAGATTTTAGTATGTATGACCTTGCTTGAGCATCCCTTGCACACCAAAGTGTGAGCTCATATATCTCCTCTTGTGTAGGTCCTCCTTTGGATCTTGGAATAGGCATAGCTTCATCTCCTACTACAATTCCATAAAGATTTCTACCTTGCAAATAGGTCTCCATTTTGATTTGCCAAGCCGCGTAGTTGTGTCGATCAAGCTTCTCGATGATTGAGGGAAAGCCTTCACCCATCTTGATCCAGCTCTGATACCACTGAAAGAACTTGGAGAAGCTTGTGGGAGGTAGAAAAATGAGTTTCGAAGCGATGAAGTTTCGTCCACCCAAACTGCATAAGACCAGCCTTTGAGCTTATGGAGACTCAAAAAAGACCTTATCCACATGCGATAAGTGCAAAGAATTGCACTATGTACTTTGGAGCATCAAGGAGAAAGAGTCGATACAAAATAGATAGGTTTGCGCGTTGACTAACTCAAAACTTACTATCTATGGGAGAGACAATGAACTTCAAATGCCCATAGTGACCAGTGTGATTACAATTAGAAAACATCCTTTTATGGGAGTTATACACATAGGGTTGAGTGTATATAATGCACAAAAGTATAAGGAATAAGCAAAATATGGTATAGGAATGAATCAAACACTCTACGGTGGTACCCCATATTTTTCAGGAATGCGTAGAGATTGACCCCGAGACAGAAAAACTGCAATTTCACCCAATCCTTTCAAATAAATGCCATGCAAATTTACAAGAATAGATTAGACACTAATGCCTTTTCAATGAGCCATCTCGCATCAAAGTTGGATCTCTAGAGATAGAGCAGCAGCCTTTGCACGATTACTATTGGCGAAGAAGATGATGCAAAAAATTGAAGGAGCAAGACAATGATGGTGACAAGTGTATGTATATTTCTTCCATGTATTGTACAAGTGATTTCAAGTCTTTATATAGACTCTATAAGTGCTGCACGAGTTCTACAAATGGATTTTGAATTCAAATGAAGGTGGGAATTGTTGTTGGAGGGAATCAATTCACTTTCCTATAATCTAGGAAAATTGAAGATATAGTTTGATCTACTTTTAGGTGATTGATTCGTTGATTGAATGCAATTCAACCACCACATATTTGTGGGATTTAGGCTCTATCTTTCTAATTTTACATGTGTAAAGCTCAAAGCTTTAACAATGGTAAAAGATCCACGAAAATCTATTTTTAAAAATACAATAAGTGAGCATAAGAAAAAGAACTCTCCAACGGATATTCTTTCGATGCGATAGCCTTTGATGTAGATCAAATCCACCTCAAGCATAGTGTAAGATTGATTTTCCAACATGCAATTCATACAAATACAGTTTGATTTGCTTACGTACAAAAGGAACTTTAAAAAGAGTACCATCAAGTTCTTTTAAAACATATTGTCCATTATCAAATACTTCATGCATTATGTAAGGACCAAACCATTTTTTCAATAGTTTTGTCTTGTGTCATATTGTGTAAAAAAGAGCTACCATAAACTTGCACCCAATCTTCAGCCTATAGCTACTTTTTCCTTAAATGATGTCTCTTATCAGAATATATTTTGTTCTTTAATCAAGATGCTTTGAGCTTTTCAATCACTTCATATATATTCTCTTTCCATTCTCCAATTGCTTCAATCCATGTGACAATAATTCTTCATGACACATGTTAGTCTACCAAGGCAATCAAATCCAAGTAAGCACATGTGATTCAAATGAGAAAGCATGCTCTTGATAATACATTGATTCAACAGGCATAAAACATCTACGAGTGCATGTCATATGATATGCCCAAAATTCAAATGGGAGAAAATATGGCCATTGATGAATTTTTACATTTACCAAATTTTGCAAATATCTTGATCATAAGAGAATATCCTCCTTCAATTTTCCCATTTGCCTTTGAGTTGACATTTATTTAGTGTAATTGCCAATCGAATCTCCCACATTTATTAAAAAAGTTGATTAATGCTTGTGCATGTAATTCTCCTAAATCTAACACAATTCTTCTCCATATATCAAAACCTGCAAATCATATCTTCCAACAAGAATTTATATTCTCCATTAGGAGTGAATGTACTTAAGTACTTTAAAGTTTCTTTCCATAGCTTTGATATTTTTTTGAGTCTAAATCAAGGGATCCTTTGGCATGGTCTATAATAGTATTCAATGAAACTTCAGTGTTGTTTGGATTAGCATTTGTTGATATTTCCATGTGGTTCACAATGGGGCTTAATGGAACTTTGGTGTTGCCCAAATCTAGAGTTTCATGAATTGATTCTTCATTACTTGTCAGCCTTTTGTTGGAGGTTTCTTCAAAATCCACTAACCATGGGTAAACTATAGGGATTCATCTAGAAACCATTTTTACACCTTTATTCTAAAGTCTTCTTGTTCCTGTAACGAAGGCCGATGTTGTTCTTTTATGGCTTGTCTACTCTTATGAGATGGCATCTATACCAATATAACATCTTGTTCCAAATAAGTTAGTTTTATCATGTTACCCACACAAGCTCTTTGTTGTATCCTTTTCTCATGCCCTTATTCTAGAGAGAAATTTCATTGTGGAGGTTGCCTATATTGTTGCTTCTGATTGATTGGTTCTTCTCTATATGGAAAATCTACATTTCCTTGATTGTTGTAGAAATGATTTTGAATGTTTGGTCTTTGCCCTAATTGCAATTATTTGTCCCATTATACTTGTCATCACCTATTAAACAATTGCAAAGCATACTCTAAAGGTTGTAGTTCTCATGAATGGGTGGTTATGGTTGCTCATGTGGTGGTTGTACATATGGTTGGGGGTCAATATGGCATATGGTTAGGATCCTGAGGACAAGGATAATGTTTGAAGGAGCCTTGGGAATATTGATATATTCTAGGATGAGGGAGCAACGGGGAGGGGGCATTAAGTGGGTAAGTGTGAGCCTAAAAGTTTTCTACCAATTTGATGGGTGGCTGTATTCCAAACTTGTGATCTTCCATTATGGATGGAATTACTATAAGCATGGTCAATAACATCACAAATGGCACAATATATCTAGTTTCAATAACAAGAACTATTCATATGACCCACATTCCTAGAATGATTATAGTATACATATTTAGTGGTTTCACGGGCTCTATGCAAACATTGGTTAACTATCTTTCTACAAGGTCTTGATATTTTCTTAGTTCACTAATCTTCCCTTTTGACATGGCTAGTATTAATTTCCCTTCTAACTATAAAATAAATGGGAATGACATCATCCAATGAAATTTCTTTGACTCCAAAGATCCACATAATGTTGCATAGTCATGGAGAATGACAATTATTGAACCATCCATCAACTACATCTACTTGAGGTCAATTATCTACCAAAAATTGCCTATAAATGCTTCTAAACTTGGTAGCATAGCTCTTTACAAGTTGGTTAGCTTGTTTTCTTAGGTTCTATAGAATATAATAATTTGATATGTTGAATTTGTGCATCTATACCACTTAAAAATGTTCTGCTTTAAGCTTCGTAATCTCAAAAATGGTCAGGATCCAATTCTGTTAATCAATTGATCCCTTCATTAAAGTGTGTCTTTGAAAAATTATGTATATGTGCATCTTGATTCTCATTATAATGGCTTGCAAACTTAGGTAAGTGCACTCCAATGATATGAATAGGTGGAGCTTTTTTAGACGTTGGTCTAGAGAGAACATTCCATGTGAGCTTGGGACAAGCATGTAAGCACTAAAAGTAAGACCTCCCATCTTGCATCGAAAATAGTAATGATCACGAACGGTATAATGCTGCCATGTGGCCATCATGCAACACATGTCCATGTGAAAGGGCAAATGACCACCGAACACCAATACCTTCTTGCTAGATATATAAAAACAATTTTTTAGTTTGTTTGAGTTAAAATTTAAAAGGAATGGTTGTTCTTGGGAATTGAAAAAGTAAGAAAGAGATGAAAGTTATTTTAAATATAAGAAAAGAGAAGTAGAGTGACAACACAAAGAGATAGTGTAGTGGTAAAACACTTCCCTTGTGTGGGTGAGGTTGTGGGTTCAAATACTCCCACCTTGGTGAATCTAAAAGTCCTTATTGCCACTCATACATTAAAATTGGTTCGTGCGTAGCCAATTGCTGCCAACGGTCGCCAAGGGAGCCTTGGGTGCCAATGATGCCAATGTAATGCCCAAGTTATGCCTAAGTTCTTTGCCTTAGTCGATGCCTTGGAGTAAACGTAGATTCTAGTTCTATAACAAGAATTGGAACAGAAACAGAAACAGAAACCGAAACTGAAACCAAAACCACAATGGTAATGGAAACGAAAATGGAAATGGAAACGGGAATGGCAACAGGAATCGGAATCAAAACCGGATTCAGATTCGGATTCGGAATCGAAATCGGAATTGCAAACAATGAACAACAAATAGCGGAGTAAACATAGGTGTAAACGTAGGTTCTGGTTCTAGAACTGGAACTGGAACAGAAAAAGAAACCAAAATCGCAACGGCAACGAAAACAAAATCGGAAACGGAAAAACATCTATATGTACTATTTCTAGTACATTCTCACTGACATGCTTGTCATGCGAAAACGATGATCTTGACTGTTTACCAAATTGACATGCTGCACATACCCTTTGCATTTCTGCAATCTTGAAATTTGGTAGTCCATTGACAATCTCCTTTGATTGCATCAATTTCAGCCTTTTTAGATTTGCATGTCCAATTCATTTGTGCCAAATCTCTATATCAGCAATAACTCCTGCACCTTTTGCAAACATGGCTGCATTTAGTTTAGGAACTTTCACATTTAAGGTGAACATCCTACCCACTGTGCTTCCTTTGGCAATCAATCATCCACCCTATTTGTATTCTTCTACATATAACCCATCAGCATTGAACCTAACTTGTAATCCTTGGTCAACCATTTGTTGAAGAGAAACCGGATTCTTTGTTATATTTAGAACATGCAGCACATCAGCAAGATGTTTTACCTTTCCATCCTCCATAGACAGTGCTATATTTCTTGTATTCTTGATAGGATGTGATGTGTCATCACCTGTTTCAACATATCCAAGACTCACTAGCAATTTCTTCAAACTACTAAACCATTCTGCATGAGGTCATGTGATTTGAAGCACCTGAATCAACATACCATCATTATCATTTGATTTTGAAACATCAGCAGACATCGTGTTCATCATATCATGTTGAACCATGAACAACTTCTCAGAATCATCTGCACTTGTGGATGCATAGTTATTTTGCTTCCTTCTCTTATTTTGATTTTTCAACCTGCAATCATGTTCAAAATGTCCAGGTCTACCACAATTCCAGCATCCTTTACTGTCATTACCTGAGTCATTTCTTTGAAAATTTCTGAAACCTCTTTGGCTCCCCCTACCTCGAAACTGTCCTCTTCCTCCTGCATGATTTTGTTGTTGATTTTGGTCTTGGTTATTGTGTCATCTTCTACTTTTGAATCCTCTACCTCTGCCTCTTCCTCTGCAAGAGTAGAATACTTGCTTAGAACTAGGTTTTCCTTGGGAGTTTGAATCCTCACCAAGATTCTTTTCTTCAATAATCAACATGGACATCAAATCAGCAACATTTGGAATATTTTCCTTAGTTTGTATAAAAGTTCTGATCTCCTTATATGCAGCTCCAAAACCACAAAGGCACACTTCCACCTTATCATCATCATCTACATTCACTCCAATAGATGTAAGTGAGTCATATATGCTTTTGATTTTCAGGGTGTAATTACTTACCGACATGCACTTCTTCTCCAATATATGCAACTCATTCTTGAGTTGCAATTTCCATGCCTTTGTATTGGTCTCATAAAATATGACCAAAAACTGTTCCAAGCCTCTTTTGGATTCTTGGCATTTTGTATGTTTCCAATCATGCCATCCTGTATGCTAACAGATAGCTAGTACATTACCTTTCGTGCTCCTTGATTCCATTCCTCATATGCTCTTAACAGATCTGCAGTTCGATTCCTTTCTGGTAACTGCGGAGCATTTTTGTTCTCTCCTTCGATGTACTTCTAGTAGCCCTTTCCCGTCACGAAATTCGTCATTCTAAATCTCCAAGAATGGAAGTTTTTCTTGTCTAGCTTATCGCTCATAAGCTGATTCATTCCATGTGCATTTCTCAACACCCCAAAACACTACAAGCAACACTTCTGCTTGAACACTATTTCATTATGATATGATAGCTCGATCCTAGAAAAACACAATTTTCGTGTATCAACAATATACGAAGTCCCTTGAAATTATGGATATGGAATATATGAGTATTGCCGAACACAACACAAGTTATAGTTTCCAAAATTGACCTAGTTTGTCTATGGGTCCCACCTTGCGGGCTGGAAACCGAGGTCGAGATGGCTTTGAAACTTTGAAAATATTTTGAGGTCTTCTACCTTCACATTGATTTTTGTAGCAAACAGAGGTCCTTTGTGAATCACGTTTTCTCCACACCTTGCCATGTACTCTTCACCGTCGCCTCCTCCACGAGCTCTCTACAACCACGTTCGCTCTGATACTCATGAGGAAGGAGATAAGAAAGAGAGCTCACACACACACTCTCACTCTCAAGGAGAAGCACACACACAGATTGAGGCAAGGAAGAATGATCTTCTTCTTCTTCTTCTTCTATTTCATAAAAAGAAATGTACAAGAATGATCGAAAAACAAGAATACAACAAGTGCAATATATAAACACCAGCACATAAGGAAAAACCTAATGTCCGCAAATGAGTGAGCTAGCAAGAAACAAATGTGCCATCACTCTCGGTTGATAAATCTAGTACATCTCAATGAAGTATCCTTGACATATACCAGTGTGACCACTATACATTTCAGAGAAATGAAAAACTTATACGTGTCATCTTGGATCATCACATGTTGAACTTGATATCTTAACATACTGTCAGGTGGGAAGTATAGTTTGTATACTTACAATCAGGTATTCTTTATCATTCTTTAATTTTCTCCCATAGTTACTTTGGCCATGTTGGCCTTTAGTGGGCTATTGTTACTGTTAGTGTCCATTTGAAAGGCCAAATGGCCACCCGACACTTCTTTGTTCTTTAGTAAAACATATAGTGGCTTGTTCAGTCACAGACTATAAGTTCGATCGCATTTGTAAGACCTAAGAAGTGTGTCTTTGTGCTCCGTGTGTACTATGTTTTTCTGCATATTCTATAGCTTTTGTGCGGAGTACTGTGTGCGGCCTTAGGATCTCGGTTTTCTACTATGAGGATATCGTCATGGAGCTCTCAAGAAGGAGAGCGCACTGTGGTGTATCGCCACCAAAATACTTCATGAATCACTAGATTTAGAAATCACTGACGAGTAAACTCAATCACACAAGACAAAATAGTTTTCTTATTAGGTTTTAGGATAGAACAATAGATAAAGAAAGATCTACATTGAACATAAAATAAGCATATTTCTAAAAGTGCATTTGAGTGTAGAATCCTTGTTTTATAAGATTTCCAAAAAGTACAAGAACTCTAAAAATGGAGCTTCCTACAGGGATAAAATGGAGCCTTAAGAGGCAACTATAGAAAACCAACACACCTTGGAAAGGGTAGGAGAGATATACAAGAGACTATGAACTCCTACTGTAGAAAATGGCTCAGTGCACATGTATAAGCGGCATAGAGACTTCCTACTATTCACACACACTTAGAATGAGCTTGGATGGACCCCTTGGTGCCAATGGCATTGCATTGAGTAGGTCCATCCACTAGCTTCTAAGTTTCAACCTTCATGCTATTCATGTTTTTTTTTTTGCATGGTAGCCATCCAATTGTGGTCATGGAGTGCCCCTTCGACATTTGTATGTTCCTTTGCTTTTTGTTAAATGATCTCTACCATTAAGACTACCTTTATAATATGGGTGCTTGCTCATCTCTGCTCTTGTATACTCTATGATGGACTTGGTCCATTTGTGATCTATTCTAGTGACTTTGGGATGTAGGCTTTTAGAATCATCATCTAAAGATGATGCTTCCTTCTCTTCTATAGAGGAGATAAATTTTGGGCCAAGTTCATAGTGGATCACCCCTTTGCATGATGATAAAGTGGAAGATTTGTTTTCTTTCTCAATTGCATGTGGTTGCTCCTCCTTAAACACCACATCACGACTCTCCATAATATTCTTAGCCTCATGGTGGTAAAATTTTTAAGAGTTCTTATCCTCATTGTACCCTAAGAAGATATAATTGATGTTTTTTGCTTGAAATTTCTTTCTTTTCCCATCTATAACATGTGCATAAAAATTAATTCCAAATACTTTGAAACGGGATCTTGATGACTTCTTACCAATGTGGGCCTCTTTTGGATATTTTTCATCAAGGCTTGGTGTAGCTTCGACAGAAGATGTAGAAAGAAGCATTAAGGAACACTACCTTAAATTGATTTGAATTGCTTTGGCTTGCCATCTCCATCATGGTTTGATTGTGAAATTCTACTTGAGGCCTATGTGCCACTATGAGTTGATGCTTGATTCCTTTACTCTTGAATAATCTTCAAACTCTATTGATGTGAACTCACCACTATCTATCCTAAATTTCTTCATCTTCTTCCATGTTATAGTTTTGAAAAGTTGAAGCTATCTTTTAAACTTAACAGAATCCTCAGCCTTATCAAAAAATAAGTACACCCACATCTTCCTAGTATAGTCATTGATGAGTTACATGAAGTAGGGAGATGTGAAGAAGGCCTATGTAGGCATCATTTTGCACAAGTTAGCATGCACCAACTCTAGAGGATAACTTTCTCTATTCTTGCGTTCTTGTGGAAATGCATTTCTTTGTTGCATACCCATCATGAAAGCTTCAGATGGTTCCTTCATATATGCAGAGGATGATAGTTGTGCAACCATACCTCTAGAACACATCTCCTTTAGTATAGGATAAATATGGTCAAATCTCTCATTCCATAGCTTAACTTTTTCCCACACTTGTAGCGTTTGTAAGAGTGGAGCAATTATATAACTCGTTCCTTGTTAAGCCAATTCCAACAATGTTTTCTTACTTTTCATAATCTAAGCTCTTTTCATCCTGAAAGATACTTCATGACTTTGGTAAGATATAGAAGCTATTGCAAGCAAAATTCTTTTGATTTGTGGATCATACAACACATTTAAAATCCTTTTGATATTCCCATTTACTTAATCAAAGAAATATTAACTTCACCCATTTAAGGAAATTTTTCACTATTTCCTACCTTTATTGTGATGGGTGCCTTTAGAGATAATAAGGAATTGTAAAAGACTTTTCTGTTTGTCATGTGACATTGGAGTTAGACGTCTGCAAAAGCACGCGAGCAACACAAGGAAGAAGAAGAAGCTTGGAGCACAACACACAATACTGAATGTATTACTAGAGAATGTACAAAGATAAGTAGCCCATTAGGGCAATAGGCATATATACAAGCCGGGGGAAAAAACCTCCTAAAGAGAGAAAAAAGTGCCCCCGGTGGTCCTAGTTTGTTCACACACATCACTACCTAAATATATCAACAAATCCCCCCTGGGAGTGGAAATCACTCATGTATAAGGAAGTACCAAGCTACATGGAAATCACTCCACAAAAGGAACTAAGCCCAAAGCTTTGCGGAAAGCTTCAAACTTCTCCCTAGGCAGAGCCTTCATGAAAAGGTCTGCAATGTTCTCGTGTGTGGGCACATATCCCAAGCTGATATCCCCAGCAAAGAACCTCTCCTTTACATAGTGATAATGCACCTCAATGTGCTTAGTGCAAGCATGGAACACAGGGTTCCTTGCAATTGCCAATGCGCTCTGACTGTTAGTGAAGATGGTGGTGGCAGAAGTGTGACCAACACCCAAATCAGCCGTAAGGCAATTGAGCCACACACACTCAACAGTCACTGTGAAAGCTGCCCTATACTCAGCCTCACAACTGGAAGTGGCCACAGTAGGCTGCTTCTTGCTCAATCAAGATATACATGAGCTACCAAGCATGAAGCAAAAGCCACTAGTGGACACACGAGTGTCATAGCAACCAGCCCAATCAGAGTCAGAAAAAGCACTCAAATCTGGCAGTAGTGATCCCCCCTTGGGATAGAACAACCCAAGTAGCCGAGTACCACTTAAATAGTGAAAGATGTGCTTAATTGCCTGCCAATGCTTGACTCCTGGTCAATGCATAAAGTTTCTCATTTGTGAGACAGCAAACGGAATATCTGGCCTAGTAATGCATAAGTAAATCAAGCATCCAACAGCCTGCTCATAGAGAACAACATCAATTGCATCTCTAGCATCATGAAGACTCAATAATAAACATGTCTCCATAGGAGTGGCAATAGGCTTACAGTCTTCAAGGCCAAAACACTGCAATAATGTGTCAATATATTTCGTTTGATACAAAGCCATTCCACCATCAACTTGCATAAACTAAATGCCCAAATAGTGATGCAAATGCCCCAAATGAGACATCTCAAATGAGGCATGCTAATCAGCCTTAAAATCAGCAATATGCTTCTCAATAGGACCAGTGAGCAGCATGTTGTCAACATAGACAACAATGATTAGAAGCACATCATTAACACGCTTTACGTATAAGGTGCTTTCAATTGGAATATTCTCAAAACTATGTGTAGTCAGATAGACATGTATCTTCTCATACCAAGCACGTGATGCTTGCTTTAAATCATATAATGCCTTCTTTAACCTGCACACTTGGTTTTCATGCCCTCTCTACACAAAGCCATGGGGCTGAAAAACATACACTTCTTCATGCAAGTCACCATTTAGAAATGCTATTTTAATGTCCAACTGATGTAAATTCCAACCATGATGAGTTGCAAGTGCACAGATGCTCCAAATAGTAGTCATATGGCATGTAGATGCAAAGGTATCATCAAAATCAATGCCTCTTTCCTGTGCGTAGCCCTTTGCAACAAGCCTGGCCTTATACTTGTCAACTGTACCATCCGGTTTACGCTTCAGCTTGTATACCCACTTAGTGCCAATGGCCTTCTTGCCAGGAGGCAAGTCAGAAAAAGACCAAGTACCATTCTTCATTATAGCATCATATTCAAATTGCATAGAAGCCATCCAATTTTCTGAATGTTGTGCTTCTAAACTAAACAGGCTCATTCTCATCAGAGAGACTAGATGAAGCCATAACATAGCAATATGATGCAAAAGAGGCACTATGAGAGCCTGAACGAGTATGAAATGACAGAGATGCATCTAATTTGCTGTCATGCAAAGTCTGCACCAGCCATTTTGGCATAGTTTTTGCCTTCACTAGCACTAGACTGTCATTGGGACCAGCACTAGACTGTCCACCTGTAAAAAGGGGCAGCAGAGTATCTTACATGTCTTTGGAGCTAACAGATGTCTCCTTAGTACATGAAAGCAATTGCCAAATAGCATCTTCCACAAAAAAACATCACGACTAACCAGAATGCATTTAGTATGTGGATCATACAGACGATAGCCTTTACTTTCAGAACTGTACCCAATGAAAATACATTTTACTGCTTTATCATCCAATTTTCTACGATGTTCTTTAGGCACTAATGCATATTCAACCAAAAATATGCAGATGAGCAACACATGGCTTTCGATCATGCTGAGCTTCATATGGAGTGATAGACTGTAGCGCTTTAGTGGGACACCTGTTCAGTACATATGCTACACACATGACAGCCTCAAGCCAGAAACTATGTGGTAAATCTTGACTCTTGACCATACACCTCACCATCTCCATTGAGTGACATGTTCTTTTGTTCAGCAACTCCATTCTCTTGAGGTGTATACGGCACTGTACATTGGTGTTTTATCCCACGTTCAGCCAGAAATGCATTAAGATCAGAAGACATATATTCCCCCCTTGATCAAAACGGAGGGTGCCCATTTTACATGCTGATAGATTTTCAGCCAAAAGCAAAAACTGTTTGACTCAAGCTCTATTTATGTAGTGTTGGAAGCCTCCTTCAACTTGTCACCTTTTGAGAAACCACTTTTATCTTGTTCCTTCTTGATGTGAAAATCTTGAATCTTGTGGTCTTTCTTCTTGTAGTGGAAGCATTCCTTGAACTTCTTTTTGTCATTCTTCTTTCTGTACCAATCTTCTTTAGTTTTCCCTTCTTTGACATTTGTTTTGTGAATGTAGCATCTCCGTTCTTGCTCTCTATCCTAGCCTTAAGCTACAAATCCTCCTTCATGCAAAAGGCACCAAATTCTTCAAACATTTGAGGAAGAAGTATGTTTTCAATATTGGGAGTAGTTACCAAACCATCAAACTTTGGTGGAGAGATTCAAAGACAATGTCAAGATAGCTCCTTGCTTGAATTTTGTATGCTTTCTCTTTGCATTTGATCCCATAGAGTCTTTGTGCGGGCGATGAACACCTCTTCCTCTCCAGTCAACAAACCGTTTTGCTTGTAGCTGATTCTCAAAGTTTTGAATTCATGTCTGATTACAAGTTTCATATGGAGTTCTTAACATGTTCTAAGCTGTGCAAGCTTTAGTATTATATTGATTTAAAGTCAAAATGCTATCATTACTAATTCTTACTAGATCAAAGAGTTAATCTATGTTTCTATGTTTGTAGGCATGTACAAGATCATTATCAAGAGGAGTTATTTGATGAAGATTAGTTGGATCATGTTTTTCTTGAGGCTCATGATCAGTCCTCATCAAAATCTCTAGAAGCTCATGCAAATTAGGGATAGAATTGATTTTAAAATTATGCAATGTGTAATTATTTCCATTAAGCTCACCTTTTGTGAAGGTTGGTGATCCTATCCACAATGTTTAGATGTCTTACTTCATAACTAATCCTAATTTTGCTACATCTACTCCTATTGACAAGCCACCTTGATTCCTAGTCATAGATGATGATGCACCATTTAAAATTTTCCTTCATTTGTTGTTGAAACATTTGTTTTTCATCTTCTACCCCACTCAATGTCTCTCAAGCTTTGATGCCATGTAGGAAATAATAGCACAATGTAAAAAACTAATAGACATAGATGAGAAAAACATAAAGTATGGGATACATAGACTAAGTGATAGGGAACCCAACCTCTCAATTTCCAAGTGGAATGGAGGTAGAGGGATTGTGTTTTCAATCCATGCACTCCCAATATGGATCTTGGATGATGATCTACACATATTCTAGATCAATGGATTACTAGTGCACACTGGCTATATGAAGCTTCACATATGTCATGCTTATGCAGTTTTTACGATGGTAGTTGCTATAGACAAAAAATGGGTAGGACACACAAAATAGTCAACAAAATATAATTTTTGACAATATCTCCATGATGCAAATTCCTACCATCTTGAGTCTTGGACCATGCAAAATAGGGAAAGAATTCTCCTCTCTATTGATATTATTTGGTAGTAATGTGTGTTAATACACTTAGGACCTCGAAGGCACTTTTCTCCCTCTTTAGGAGGTTTTTTCCCCTAGCTTGTATATATGTCTGTAACTCTAAGAAGTCACATATCTTTGTACATTCACTTGGTAATACATTCATTATTATGTTGTTTTGTAAGTTGTTTTTGCTTCCTTGTGTTGTTTACATGTTTCCATCGAGATAGAACTCCAAAAATTAGTATCAAATCAAATTGCTACCTTCTCTAGGGCATTGTCGACACCCTTCTGGTCCTAGTCTCATAATCACACAAATATTGGTGAGAATACTTAAGGGAAATAAGGAGTTCAAACTAGCTTCACCTTGTGGCATCAAAAATTTTATTTGAGCTTTTTTGAAATCTAAATGCACTATCATAGTGAGTGTGGAAGCAATTTTGTTCTTTTATGCCAAACATATATATACTTTTTGGTTTTACAATATAAGCACCTCAAAGTCTAGTATAGAGTAACAGAGCATGATTGGGTATTTTTGTTGAGATTTTCGAGATAGAATCATTTTTTTTCATCAAGGTATTTAGTTAGTGGCCATGATTGAAAGCAATGATGTATGTTGGCTATTGAGGATAAGTTGGACATTACCAATTGTCAATTTTGGGTATACATAATGCATCATGTATTGGTAGCAAAAGGTCTGCATGATGTTGAAAAACATCCTACTACAAGTGAAAATACAATGATTGAAGGTGATGCAAATTTTTTTGAAGATAATGAGCTTCAATTTCCTGGTCGTGTTTGAGTTGCTATCGCACATACTATAGAGCAACTTGTTTGGGATGGCAGAGATGCACAAACACATGCACTAATAGCTTTTTTTGTCAAAATTACCATTATCCCTCATATTCTCTCCTCTAAGATGGCAAATGATGCTCGAGATACTCTTACAAAATTATACCATGCAAGAAATGAGTCTAGTTTTTCTTCTCCAAAAACAATTGGAGAATGAGAACATGAATCAAGGAGATTCAATGGATATTTCATGTGTACTTAAGTCGTAGAGCCTTAGGGACTTTTGTCAATTGAGATTATACCTCAATTGACCCACAAGTGTGTATAGTGGTGGATTAATACATGTTTAATTATCAATCTAAGAAATTAGACATATCAAGTGTATGAAGACGTGTGCACACATGATGGTATGTGAAGTGACAATGCCACAATGCATGTAACTCAGTTCAGCTACCTCTCCTACTTCTTAACCCTCTTAAAATGCATGCCATGATACTTGCAACAATAGTAAGCACAAATTTGGACTTTTCTCTGAGTGCAAAAACTCCGAATATGGGCGACACTAGGTTCATTTTGAAGCTCTTTAGAAATGCATCTAATGGTGCTATTTTCAGTCAAATCTGACAAATGTGCTTCAAGTTATGAGCAAAACAGTGAATGGTGGGAAACACTAATTCAACTCCACAGCTCACCAAACTTCACACACACACTACAATCAAGAAAACAAGAGGGGATGGGGTAGACGACATTACTATAACACACATTTCAAGCATGAAACACACACAAGCTCTTGGAGAAGAAGATAATCAGTAGAGAAGAGGCAAATTCAAAACTTCAGCTTGATTACTCACAATGGCAAAAAGTCCTTACAAAGATTCATCAAGTGAATTATATGCATGTGCCCTAAAAATGGTCCTTTCACACAAGAGATTGACACTTTTATTGGAAAATACTAAATTTCTACTATGTTACAAGGATTATGTTACAACATTTTGGATTTATGCATCTAGAGGACTCCTCTAGTGCATTTACATGGTTCATGAAGTATTTCATAGAAAATTGAAGAAGAAGATTTGTGCCCATAATTTGGAGATTGTTGGGGCTTGCTTTTTTGTGCATCTTTCCTCTGCAACACTCTCCCCCTCTTTCTCTCTATCGTCCCTTGATAAGCTTTTCTTCTTGCCTTGTCGGATCTAGTTCTTGATTGCCTTGATGGCATATTTGTAGTCGTCCACTACTAGTGCCTATGGAGGCCCCAAAGGTTCAAAGGAATTGTATACTTTTTAAATTATTTACTAGTGGTCAAGGAACTTATCATAACTCACAGCTCGATGCATTATCTTTAGCCTCCTAATTTCTTTCCATGGCACGCACCTAGTGGTCGAGGAAGCCTTTAGGACTTTGAGACAATTTTTTACCTTGTCCGACCCTAAGTCCAATGCTTCCGTCATCCTCTTGAAATTCTTTATATTCATACATCTAGGCTGCTGTATTGATCCAGGTTTCCACCCACGCTCTTAGTGGCTAGAATGACATTGATATTGATCACGCTTTGCTATATTGCTTAGGCCACTTGTTGGAAGGACCTTATGCATGTTTTTACTTCTTGTTCACACTCTTTAGCCATGTTGCTTTATTCTCAGCCTCTTTATTGTTCTTTATCACACACTCAGTGGGTAGAGTGACTGCGGTGATGGTGATCCAATCAGCTTTCATCAGAGTATGGTTGATGCTTCAAAGTTCTTGTTATAAATCTTTGTTTACATCGTTCGAGACCTCCTTCTTTCATATTGCAACCTGGTATGTGCCCTTGCGGGGCTTTGGGCAAAGGATGAGTTACCTTCATTGAATAGTTTTACTTTTTGATTTTCTTCTTCTTCTTCTTTTGGCTGATTCTCCCTCAACACGTCCCTCCTCATGAACTCTATCATCCCCAAAAGTCTTTGGATGGCGACATGAGTATGTTTGGATTGCAGTTTTCTCTCCTTGATTGAGCAGATTAGCTTCACGTATCATTACTTCCTTCCATTGTGCTGATTTTACACCATTGTTTGGTATATGTCTATGATCAAGAAAGAAACTGAGCTCATATGCCACCAATCGAGCATTTAAATTGGAATACATTTTTACAAAAATTTTGGAATCCATTTTAAAAAACCTTGTAAAGAATGCCTCCTCAAATGTTTGCATATAGGGACTTGGTAGAAACATTAACCTTGAGTAAATAGCCATTATTGTAAGTCAAAAAGATGTTATAGAAAGATAAAAAATTAGAGCATCCATGCCTTCGTTAATGCTAATGAAGTTCAAAAAGGTATATTGGGCATGTTTGAATACCTTCAAAACTGTTAGTAGCATGCTCAATATTTTATTTGTCATTTTGATAACTATATCTAGAACTATTTCATATCTTGAGAGCCAAAATTGTATAGTTCACACCATGTAATACTCCATTGGTAGATAGGGCTTGGTAGAAGTGGGTAATTTAGCCATTGACTATTTATTATGCCATGGCGCTATGCCTCTCAAAATTGCATCCATGGTCTTCTACATGCGACTGGACAAAAAAAGGATTTACCTATAGTAAATATGGTGTTGATTGCCAATGCACCTGTAGAGTAGGATTTTTCTCCAAAAATTTGTGTCTCCATATTTGTGCAGCCTTATCGAACGCTTCCTGTGTATAAGAAAATGTATGAGCCTGAAAATTCAATTGCTATTTTGGCTCTTTGTGTGTCGTTTGTTTGATGTAATGCCTTGTTTCTTCCTTGAGCAACCTGTAAGGAATATTGAACGGCTTTATAATCTCCTCTAAATTTTTTCTTCCTTCATTATTTTGACGATTGTTTTTTTCAAATTGTTCATTAAGTTGGGACACCAGTAGGGCCCGTTGGTTTCGAATCATGTCTGCAATAGTGAGCGTATCTTGATCAGCACTTGATGCCTCCACTCCCATATGCACAAGCGAGCTATTGATGGGGGGAGGAGGACATACCTCTTTCTCCGCACTAGCCGCTTGAGAGCTGGGTACTACTAGTCTTCCCAAAGTGTCCCTTTTTGCAATCTGTTCCTGTAAACTTTGAATGAGTTTGTTTTTCTCATTAGCTTCCTTGAAGTTTTCATTACTTTGCACTAGGCATTCACCAAGTAGAGCCACCTGATCCGTGTCTTCTTTGTATTATTCTACAATCTTGGCTTCTGTAGCCTTCCACTTGTTTCTAAGCTATTTTGTGTCATGCATATACTTTCTTTCCCATTCTTATATTAATGTTTGCTCTTGGTTAAGTTGTTCAACATACTTGGCCATTTGGGCTTCTAGATCCACTGTATCTCTTTGGTCAGCTTTTGGCACCTCTATTGGTTGATTTGGTAGAATCAAATTCATTGACTCTTTGTTTTTGATTCTCAATGTCTCTGCCTCCTCCATGTATATTTTTATTTGTGCTTCTAAAATCTTACCTCTATTTGAAATGCCTAGCTTTTTGGCTTCACTTGTCTCATATTTTGTTGTAAGTTCCTTGAGTTGATGTTGTAGTTCTTGATTCTCCTCTATAAGTTTTTTGCAGCTTTTCATTGATTTGTTGGTTTCCTCTTCTTTTTGTGCAAGCACCTGGTGAGCTTGTATTATTTGTGCCGATAGATCTTCACTTAATAGATTGAATTGATTTCTTTCTATTAGTGCTTTATCATAATCTTTATCAACTTCCAATAGGTGTTGTTGGGTATCCATGGTCGTATGGATCATTTGTCTTACCACTGGTTTTAATTGTGCCACAACCATGACTTTAGTATAATCGGTTCTTCCCTTGTTTGCACATCCTTTCCTTTGTCAATGTGCATTGTCTCATTAAAGCGTTGTCTTATTTGGAGATGAACATATTGTTCTTCATCTCTATTTGTGGTAGACTTTGTAGTGCTTCCATGAAAGGTTACATCCATAGGTGATGGCTCTTCTACCACTTTAATGGGCATAAATGGTTCTTGCTCCATGATTTCTTCTTCCATGTGCTCTTCCTTGGGATGTTTCATTCTAGGAGGACCTTCAAGAGTAACTTTCGTGAATTGAAGTTTTGTCGTATCATTTATCTTGATGGTGTATGTTTCTTCTTGTTACTATTCCTCTTTTAATTTGTGGTCTAATTTAATATCTTGTGCTTGATCTTGTTTTTGGCTCTTTTTCTTGGCAAATAATGACATGCTACCTTGGCTTGCTGGTAATGGTGCCCTTGCACTTGCAGGTTAGTTTGCCCTTCCATGAACTCATGGGTCTTCTCCATACCTGCTTCTAATGCAACCTTAGTGATAGGTGTTGGGTTTTCCAATTGGGTTCTCAAGAGGACATGTATCCTCTTTGATGTCGGAGTTGCTTCCTCATCTAGAGTTTCCCATAATCATTTTTCTCCTTGCATCATTCGTTTTGAGCTTGTTCTTGCTTCTTCTGTAATTCGCACACCTTTTTTCTTTTTAGGTATCGTTGTTGTCTTTGCATATTTATCCATTCCCATTGAAGACGGCATTTCCTTTAGATATTCCTTGATCTTCAAGGCATGGTAGAACAATACTATTAATGCCACACTTCCATTAAGGAAATTTTTATGGTCCCATCTTTTTTTGGCTTCAAATAGTCATTCCTAAATATAGGGTGTTAAGATAATTTGGTTGTCAACTTATTTGATAGTGTGAGATAGTAGCTAGACCACGATTTTCTGGGGTGTCATATATCTATGCATGTTTGGGAAACAGAAGTGTTGATGCACCACACAAACTACCTCTTCAATGTCAATGCAATTAATATCCAAAAATGTTCTCGTTTTGGTCTGATGATTCTCTTCGTTTAGATCGGTGGTTCCATTCTTGGTCCATCAATGCCTCTTTGATTAGCTCATCTGTGAATTTGATTGGTCGATTCTCCTTCGGCATTAAGAACTTTTGCTTCAGGTACTGATGGCATGTCTATTGCCAGATGCAATGTGTTCATCACTCGAGTGCATCGTTGGAAGTCAAGTTTATAAATTGGTAGCTAAAGTACTTATGAATTTTGGCTTTTTTCAAAACATCCATTGTCAAAGGGATGGTATGCAATAATTTGAAATCTTGTGACATTATCAAGAATTGGTGGTCCTTGTGCATGAGAAACTACATGTTTGAGTTTTTCAAAAGATTGTTGTTGTGCTAATCCCCATGCAAATTTTAAGTTTTTCTTCAATAGTAGTGTGAGTGGAAGTGATAAATAGGGAAAACCTTTTACAAACTTTCTATATAAACTAGCTAACCCTAGAAAAGAGCATACATCATTTATAGATTGCAGTACATGCCATTTTTCAATTACTTTAATTTTCTTTGGATCTAGATGAACACCTTGACTAGAAAGAATATGATCGAAATATTCTAATTCTTTTTGAAAGAAATAACTTTTTTTAGGATTGGCATTAGGTTTGTTTCTGTGTAAAAAATTGAAGACTGTTGCTAAATGATTTGAATGGTTATCATCATTCTCACTATAGACAAGTATATCATCAAACAAAACAAGAACAAAAGCTTGGTAATCATGAAAAATGTTATTCATCATACATGCAAATGTAGCAGGTGCATTGGTGAGTCCAAAAGGCATTACCATGAATTCAAAATGACCAGTTTGAGTTCTGAAGGCAGTCTTATAAATATCATTTTTTGTCATTCGTATTTGATGATAACTTGATTTAAGATCAATTTTGCTAAAGACATGTGCTCCATGAAGTTTATCTAGAATATCATCTACCTGAGGAATAGGATATCTATTTTTAATTTTGATCTTATTGAGTGCTCTATAGTCAATGCGCATCCTATAAGTCGTTCTTCTTTTCTACTAAAAGATAAAGTGCTCCAAAGGGAGAAGAACTAAGTCTTATAAGTCCTTTGTGAATTAAATACTTAACTTGATTAGCTATTTCTTGTTGATGTGAAGGTCCATGCCTATAAGGTGCTTTATGGGGAGGAGAACTACCACAAATTAAGTCTATACTATGGTCAAGAGATCCTATAGAAGGTGGTAGTTTAGAAGGAAAATCAGCCATAAAACAATCCTTATAGGAATTCAGAAATGATTTACGCGCATTAGGAAGTGCATGTGTGTAATCAAATATGTTATCGACAAAAAAAATACATGAGTTATAGCCTTTCCTAAATGCACGTCTTACTTGAGTATGACTAATTAATGGAAATGGTTGGAATTCATGCATCGCAGACAAAGACATATCTTGAGTGTTAAACTTAAAACTCATTGTGTGTGTATGATAATCAATGCATGGATTATAATGATGATGAAAAGGCATACCAAGTATAACATCATAGGATTGCAAAGGAGCAATTAAGAATGTGTGTTGATGCAAGGAATTGAACTCACAACCTCCCGGTTAGGAATGTGATGGGCTAACCACTGGACCCAAAAGCCATGGTTGAGGATTACTTGCTAATCCTCTCTCTTAGAGCGTGGTTCAACCATCTCCTACTAGGATTATGGTACATTCTTCCCCCCTTGAACTCCCTAGGGAATGTACCCTGACCAGCTATGGGACTGGCAGGATGTACCCTGGATGTACACTGGCAGGATGTACCCTGACCAACTATGGGACTGGCACGATGTACCCTGGCACTGTGTACCCTGGCACCGTGTACCCTGGCACCGTGTACCCTGCGACGTGCCGCACCGCGCCGCGCCGCCTTGCCCAAGCCTACTTCCTACGCTCTGATACCAATGCAAGGTATTGAACTCACAACCTCCCGGTTAGGAATGTGATGGGCTAACCACTTGCCCCAAAAGCCATGGTTGAGGATTACTTGCTAATCCTCTCTCTTAGAGCGTGGTTCAACCATCTCCTACTAGGATTATGTTACAGTTCATCTATGTATGAACCTATACAAATCTGAATGTTATGCACTTCACTTGTAACATTATATATATTTCCTTGAAATATAGCCTTAAATTTATACATAGAAGGAGGTGGGTTTAATTGGAGATCTTGCACTGTATGAGAAATAAAATCATGCGAACTACAATCATCATGTAAAATATTAACAATTTTACCATTAATAGTACCTTGCATGCAAAGTGAAGAATGAATAGAAATTGTGTTACCCAAGGTACTTAGATCGTGTTCCAATGCTTCTTCGGTCCAATCAGGTTGAGTGTCTTCATTAATTGCCTCCATGTTGTGTACTTGACCTCCAATAGGCTTCATGTCATTAGTTCGAAACCTACATTCAGCTTTACTATGACCACCACGTGCTAGAGAGATGACTCTCCTCCCAACCTTATGCCTATATATATAGCCGCTCGAATCAATAAGGACCACAAATGTAACTAGATTCCACAAGTGCATGTTCAATGACCTCCACTCCTTTAATATCTTCCACTAGAGTATTATACTAGTGGTTGGAGTGATCTCAACCACCACTCTAGTATCTTTCGCTAGATTCCTCTAGTGGTTGTTGTACTCTCCACTTGAGTTTACTCTCGTTGGGCTCAATTTATCTCACGTTAACTTGAGTTAGAAGGCTCTAGAGCTCCTTGAGCAAAATGTTCTCCCCATGCTCCCCATGGGGATTGAACCCAAGACCTCCTCCTTCACAACCTTGAGAGTTAACCACTAGGCTAAGTGAATCACTTGTTTCAAAGAATTATGCTCAAGTCTAGTCTCGAGATCTTTGGCCATACACATGAGTGACCAAACAGTATCTGATTTTAGATATGTTTGAACCGATTGGATCTTTAGATCATACACTTATTTTTTTACATTCTTCCCCCTTGGAAAAGATATTTGTCCTTGAAAATAAAGCTATATATAGTAGCCATAGGCAACCCCCAAACCTCATGTTCTAAAAATTGGAAGAACATGTTTCATCTCTGTGGTGGGATCCTTGCCCAAATGATTCAAAACACCATCTTGCTTTGTAATTTGATAAACTCGTCAAAGTACAAAGTAGTGAATGAATAATAAGGGTGCATCTAAAACAATCCTTATCCACTTCACTATTTCTCGATGTGCGATCTAGGCACAAACAAATGAAATGGATGGATTCCAATTACTAGTCCATTCTTGGGCATAATTGGTGCATGGACTTAGTAATTATCCTGATCAAGTCTTTGAGAACTCTTGATTCACTTGAATTTGACTTAGCAAACTTGAAGTTTGGTTGATCCAAACATCTAACTTGGATGTTTGTACAATAGTTAGCTCCCAACTAATAGATACATGATTTATTCACCCAACTTGAGGGCTACTTTGTCCTAATGGGGTAGAAAATCCTATGTAAAATGTAGGTGAAATGTTGCCTTTTACTTTGGGTCCATCGTATTATAACTTGATGAAATTGAATCCAAAATGAAAATTATCCAACTTAGGATACTTTTCTCAAAACTCTTTGGGTTTAAGTTCTTGAGAATTGTCAATCTCATGAGAAATTCCTAACTTCTCTATTCTAGAGTATACTAGACTCTAGGAAATCATTTATGCTATATATCTTGATGCATTCTTAAATGAATAAGTCAGCTTAGACTTATCCTCTTTTGAAGATTGAAAAGGTTCTTGTACAGAACATCTATTTAGGATATTCAATTTTGTTCTAACCCTTGACTTTTGAAAAGAATCAAATATTATATCTGAGTCAAATCCAAGAGATTTGGAAAGTGAAAGAAAGAACTCAAATTTTGTACAACCAATTCAAACTTTAAAGATACCTAGACATTCTATGAGTCTAATTGTAGATGACTCAAGACTTTAACTTCTCAAAGATCTTGTTTCAAAAAGGTATTGAAGCATTGTTTGAGTAAAAATGAATCAATAGAACCTCAGAGGGTCGACACACTAATGTTGGATACCACACTAGTAATCTTGTGGTTGGATGATGTTTTAGATTCTCTCTAAATCTTTTTGAGAATCTAATTTATTTCTCTTGAAGATAGTAAAAATGCAAGACCTCCTCATTCATAACCTTGAGACTTAACCACTATGCTAAGCAGATCACTTGCTTAAGAGAGCACATGAACTTATGCTTAAGTCTAGTCTTGAGATCTTTGGCCATACACACAAGTGACCAAACGGTGTTTGATTTTAGATCTGTCTGAACCGATCGGACCTTTATATCATAGAATTACTTCATTACATTCTTTCCTCCTTGGGTACATATTTGCATTTTCAAAAATAAAGCTATATATAGTAACTATAGGCAACCTCTAAGCCTCATGTTCTAAAAAGTGGAAGAACATGTTTCATCTCTATGGTGGGATCCTTGCCTAAATGATTCAAAGCACCATCTTGCTCTAAACTTTGAGACCCAAATCAAAGTAAAAACGTAGTGAATGAATAATAAGGGTGGATCTAAAAGCATCCCTAGTAACTTGATTGTTTCCTGATGTGGGATCTAGGCACAAATATATGAAATGGGTGGATTCCAACTACTAGTCCATTTTTGGGTATAACTCGTGCATGGAATTAGTAACTAAGATGGAATTCTTATCCCTAGCAAGACTTTGAGAACTCTTGATTCACATGAATTTGATTTGGAAATCTTGAAGTTTAGTTGTCCCAAACATCAAACTTGGATGTTTGTACTATGGTTTACTTTCGACCAACATTTACACGATTTTTCACCCAATTGTAGGACTACTTTGACCTAATGGGCTTGAAAATCCTATGCAAATTGTACGAGAAATTTTACCATTTACTTTGGGTCAATCGCACTATAAATTGACCAAGTCAAATCCAAAATAAAATTCATCCAACGAAGGACACTTTTCTCAAAGACTTTATCTTTACGTTCTTAGGAATTGTCAAACTCATGAGCGATTCCTAACTTCTCTATTCTATAATATACTCGACTCAAGAAATTCATTAGAGTTATGCTAGAGAGCTAGAAACAAACTCAAATGAATAATTAAACCTTGGACTTATCATCTTTTGAAGATTGAAAGAGTTCTTGTAGAGAACATCTATCTCGGATGTTTAATTTAGTTTGTTTCAACCGGCTAACTCTTGACTTTTGTGAGAAGAATTAGATATCGTATATAAGTCAGATTTAAAAGATTTGGAAAGCAGAAAGAAAGAACTAAAACTTTGTACAACCAATTGAAACTTCAAAGATACGTTACCTTGCGAGGATTGTGACTCTAGAATTTAACTTTTCCAAGATCTGTTTCAACAAGATATTAAAGCATTCTATCTCTCTTTAAGAGAAAGCAACTTGATTCTATAAAAAAATCATAGAGTAAATATAAACATCATCCAACCACAAGATACTAGTGTGGTATCCAACATCAGTGTCTCAATGTTGAAGGAGATGGTGGATAGATTCAAAAAATGAAGCGCTGCTACAACATCCTGCTTCACCCCTTGAGCTTCCCAACAATCACAAATAATCACTTATGTGCTCATGATCCACTAATCAATGGATCAAAATAGATGAGTAGAAAGTTCAACTATGAGCTAAGACTTGCTATTTTGCTCTCTACACATGTTTAGTAAAATGAAAAGTGCTCTCAACCTGCTAGCAATTGACTAAATTCATTTTGGGAGTATCTAATTGACTTAGATAGCTACCAATTGTGAGTTATTTCAAAAAAAATAATCAAGTGTACACTGAGAATGATGCTTAGCAGGTTGGAAGACTAGCTCGACATTTTTGAGCTACTATAGTATGCACACTAGTGAGCAAAGATGTGAAGATTTCTTGAGATTGAGGAAAGAAATGACAATGAAAATTTGTCATTACCAAATAGACATTATGCTGAATCTATATCACTTTGAATTACATCAATTGATTAAGTATGCACTGAGAGCAAGCTATGAGAAGTTCATTGTTCTCAGATGATCATGGCAGAGAAGAGAAGTAGAGATGTGATCAATGTATATGTCTTAAATCACATAGAAATACAATGATATTGGCAATGTATAATGTGAGGCTATTGAAGTGGCTATAGAATGAGCTCACTAATCACACAATTCCCTCTCAAGATGATCTCAGAATGGGGGCATACTACACATGAGATTTTGGCCCACTTTTATAGCTTAGAGATGGAGCCATTTTTTGAATTCAAATACAAGTTCTCACCATAAAGTGAATCCTAAACTATAGCACTTACTTTCTCCTCAATCAACTACCAAGTAATTCAAGATTTGATTCCTACTAGCTCCACATTAGAGTAGTGCAATTAACATATGCACTTTTACAAGGACAAAAGTAAATTGACTTTTACAAGAAAATAGTCATATGTGACTATATGAGATAAATGCTGATTCTACAAGAATGTCGGATTGGGCTAATTTGCACCAACAGCTCCCCCTCAAGCCTAACATGCTTGGTCTTCATTTTCCTTTGATTTCTTGCAAACAAATCATCACCTTGAACCTACTCATCTTAGTTCCATCCAAAGATTTTGTTAGCATATCTGCACATTGCATATTTGTGGAAAGATAGGACAATTGGATGTCCTTGTTGAGTAGGTTCTCTCCCACATAACGATAGTGTACTTCAATGTGCTTATTCCTTGCATGATATACAAGATTAGCAGCCAAATGAAGTGAGCTAGTATTATATACAAAAATCATTAGAGTATAAGAATGTAATCCCAAATTAGTGTAAAGTAGCTTGAGCCACATAGCCTCTTGTATTGCATTTGCTAAGCCTCTATATATTCTGTTTTTGTTGATGAAAATGCTAAAGTTGGTAGTTTCTTTGATGACCATGATATTAGCTTTGAACCTACAAAAGGTAAGTAGCCAGAAGTGCTCCTCCTATCATCTTTTGAGCCAACACAATCTACATCAAAATATATCTGATATCCAAGTTAGATGTGAATGGATAAAATAGTCCTTGATTTATCGTACCATTTAGAGACTTTAAGATTCTCTTGGCAGCTTCCATGTGAGGTTTTCTTGGTGTTTGCATAAATTGGCTTAATGTACTTACTCCATAGCGTATGTCCACCCTTGTTAGGGTTGCATAGTTGAGATTCCCAACAAGCCTTTTATAACTTGTAATATCTTCAAGTAGTTCTCCCTCATGAGAACTAAGTTTGTGATTGAGTTCCATGGGTGTACCTATAACTTTAGTGTTGTCCATCTTGAATTTAACTAACATATCATGAATTCACTTCCTCTCAGTAATAAAGACTCCAAAATCTAAATATACAAATTCTAATCCAAGAAAGTATTTCAACAAACCAAGATTACTAATTTTAAATTCTTCGATCATTAACAAACCAAGATTACTAATTTTAAATTCTTCCATCACCTGAGCTATGATTTTTTTGATGCCATTGGCATCATTCCCTGTAATGATAATGCCATCCACAAAAACAAATAGATAAATAACTTCTGAGTCAGTCTTCTTTATGAATAAAAAAGAATCTAATTTGCTAGCAATAAATCCTTGATCTTGCAAATATGTGACAAGCCTATGGTTCCAAGCTCTAGGAGCTTGCTTTAATTTTGGAGTTAGACATCTGCGGAAGAATGCGAACAACACAAGGAAGAAGAAGAAGCTTGGAGCACAACACACAATACTGAATGTATTACTAGTGAATGTACAAAGATAAGTAGCCCATTAGGGCAATAGGCGTATATACAAGCCGGGGGAAAAAAAACTCCTAAAGAGAGAAAAAAGTGCCCCGGCGGTCCTAGTATGTTCACACACATTATTACCTAAATATACCAACAAATCTCCCCTAGGAGTGATGCGGTGAACAAGGAACTGGCACTCATGTATAAGGAAGTGCCAAGCTATGTGGAAATCACTCCACAAAAGGAAGTAATCCCAAAGCTTTGTGGAAAGCTTCAAACTGAAAGAACTTGGAGAAGCTTGTCGAAGGTAGAAAAGTGCGTTTCGAAGCGATGAAGTTTGGTCAAGCCAACCGGCACAAGACCAGCCCTTGAGCTTTTGGAGACTCAAATAGACCTTATAGGCATGCTATAAGTGCAAAGAAACACACTATGTACCTTGGAGCATCAAGGAGAATGAGTCGATACAAAACAGATAGGTTCGCGGGTCGACTAGCTCAAAAAACTTACTATCTATGGAAGAGACAATGAACTTCAAATGCCCATAGCGACCAGCGTGATTACAATTAGAAAAAATCCTTTTATGGGAGTGATACACATAGGGTTGAGTGTATGTAATGCACAAAAGTATAAGGAATAAGCAAAATATGCTATAGGAATGAATGCGACATTCACCGGTGGTACTTCCTATTTTTCAGGAATACGCAGAGATTGACCCCGAGGCAGAAAAACTGAGATTTCTCCAAATCCGCTGAACCAAATGCTTTGAAAATTTACAGGCATAAACAAGACACTGATATCTTTTCAATGAGTTCTCTTGCACTCAGTTTGGAGCTCTGAGGAGAGAGCAGCAGCCTCTGCAAGATTACTGTTGGCGAAGAAGATGATGCAGAAATTGAAGGAGCAAGACAATGATGGTCACAAGTGTATGTATATTGCTTCCATGTAATGTACAAGTGATTTCAACTCCTTATATAGTCTCTAGGAGTGTTCCACGACTTTTACAACTTGAATTTGAATTCAAATGAAGGTAGGAATGGTTGTTGGAGGGAATCAATTCACTTCCCTACAATCCAAGAAAAGTGAAGATCTTGATTGATCTACTTTTAGGTGATTGATTGCTTGATTGAATGCAACTTCAACCACCAAAATTTCGTGGGATTTTGGCCCTATATTTGTACCTTTACATGTGTACAACTCAAGGCTTTTACAACGGTAAATGAGCCATCAAAATATTCTCAAAAAATACAATAAATGAGCATATGAAAAAGAACTCTCCAACGGATATTCTTTCGACGCGATAGCCTTTGATGTAGATCAAATCCACCTCAAGCATAGTGTAAGCTTGATGTTCCAACAGCTCCCCCTCAAGCTAAAGTATGCTTGAGTCTTCATTCTCTGATAGGTTGAATACCTGCCATAGCTTTGAATCTACAAAGCTTTATTCCATCAAGTGCCTTTGTCATCATATCTGCTACTTGCTTTTCAGTCGGAACAAAAGAAATGTCAATCTCCTTTGCCATGAGCTTCTCCCTGATGAAGTGATAATGGACTTCTATATGCTTGGTTCTCGCATGAAAAATAGGATTTGCCGCTAGATGCATGGAACTTACATTATCTCCAAATATGTGAGGTTTGGAACTCACAAGTCCCAAATCTGTATACAATGCTTTTAACCATATTGCCTCTTGAGTTGCTATGGTCAAGCCTCTGTACTCTGCTTCAGTTGAGGATAAAGCAACTGTTGGTTGCTTCTTGGAACTCCATGACACTAGCTTCGAACCTGCAAATGCTAAGTAACCAGATGTACTTTTTCTATCATCCTTAGCTCCTGCCCAATCTGCATCTGAGTAGATTTTGATATCCAAATCGGAAGAGTAAGGATAGAATATACCTTCGTTGATTGTACCTTTGAGATCCTTAAGTACTCTCTTAGCCGCATCCATGTGTGGTCTTCTTGGTGAGTGCATGAACTGACTAAGCACTCCCACACTATATGAGATGTCCGCCCTTGTGTGAGTAGCATATATCAAGCTACCTACCAAGCTTTGATACTCTTTAATGTCTTCAATTTTCTCACCTTCATAAACACTAAGTTTATGATTCATCTCCAAAGGTGTACCTGCAGGTTTAGTGTTCTCCATTTTGAACTTGAGAAGAAGATCCTGAATGTATCTTCTTTGAGTCAAATACATTCCTTCATCTGTATATATCACCTGCATACCTAGGAAATATGTGAGCTCACCTAGGTCACTGATTTTGAACTCCTCTTGCATGTGTCTCTTGATCCTTTGAATGCCATTTAGATCATCACCTGTCACAATAATATCATCTACATATACACATAGATAGATAACCTCATTGTGATCCCTTTTGATGAATAGAGAAGGATCTGAGCTGCTAGCTTTGAACCCTTGACCTTGAAGATATGTAACCAACCTGTAATTCCAAGCTCTTGGAGCTTGTTTCAATACATACAATGCTTTCTTAAGTCTGCAAACATAAGATGGATGATTAGGGTTTTCAAAACCTGGTGGTTGTGACATGTATACCTCTTCACTTATCCAACCATTTAAGAATGCATTTTTCACATCAAGTTGGAGGAGTCTCCAATTCCTTGCAGCAGCTACACTTATCAATGTCTTGATTGTAGTCATCTTTGCAACTGGTGAGAATGTTTCCTCATAGTCTATACCATGAGTTTGTGAGCATCCTTTGGCAACTAATCTTGCCTTGTACCTGCAAACTGATCCATCTGAATTTCTTTTAACTTTATATACCCATCGGCAACCAATTACCTTTTGATTCGGTGACATTGGAACCAAATCCCAAGTGTCCATTTCCTTCAATGCATCTATCTCTTCGTTCATGGCCTTTTCCCAATTAGGGTTTCCCTTTGCCTCTTCATAGGTTGAGGGTTCCTCTGAAATAGAGTCTTTTGCCAAGTAGATTGAATGCTTTGTAACAAATGTGGAATCATATCCATACCTTTCTGGTTGTTTCTTCTCTCTTGCTGATCTTCTAGGTGCTTGTTTGGAGCATTCTCCAACCTCTTGCATCTTTGCTTTGCCTCTTGACTTCCATAGCTTGTAATCCCTTTCTCTTTCATCTTGGTCATCGTCTGTATCACTTCTTGGATCCTGGACCTGTGTATCATGCTTCCTTCCTAATTGATGAGAATCAGAATCAAGATCATATGGTAGTGTTACCTTTTGTTTGTCTTCATCATACCAAGACCTGTGTTCTTCAAACACAACATCTCTACTTGTAGTGAATTGCTTGGTTGAAGGATTGAAGAACCTGTAACCCATCTGAGTTGAATCATATCCAATAAACACTGCCTTTGTTGCCCTTTCATCTAGCTTACCTCTTATTTGTGATGGTACATGAACATAAGCTAAACAACCAAAAACCTTGCAATGTCCAAGACTAGGTTTTCTTCCATGCCATGCTTCATAAGGAGTCATACCTTGAAGTGATTTGGATGGTAGTCGATTGACAAGGTACACTGCAGTTGAAATAGCTTCTGCCCATAGATAATGTGGCAACTTCTTCTCTTCAAGCATTGTTCGAGCTGATCCAACCAATGTCTTGTTTCTCCTCTCTGCAATTCCATTTAGTTGAGGAGAGTACCTGGTAGTCACTTCCCTTTTGATACCTTTATCCTGCAAGAACTCATCAAAATCTTTGGAGAAGTATTCTCCCCCTCCATCAGATCTGAGCTTCTTTAGTGATCTTCCTGTATGATTCTCCACATGTGCAAGATACTTCTTGAAGCAATCAAATACTTCATTCTTACTCTTGATAAAGTATAGAACAGTCCATCTACTATGGTCGTCAATAAATGAGACATAATACCTTGATCCTGCCAATGAAGGTTCTTGACTTGGTCCCCATACATCTGTATGTACTAAGTCCAATAAGTTGTTGTGGATGTAGCCTTTGTGGTTGAATGGTTGTCTTTGTGCCTTCCCAATCTGACATGCATCACACCTGTTGATCATGTGTTGCTTTGATATGTTCGGCAGTCCTAGAACACTTTGATCCCTGCATATATCCTTCAAGGTTCTTTCATTCACATGAGCAAGTCTCTTATGCCACACTTCAAGCTCACTTAGGGTTTGAGACCCAAAGTTGAATAGAGCTATGTTCTTGGTATCTCCTACTTCAAAAGTAAAGAGCCTACCATGCTTCTCACCTCGGGCTATCTTCTTGAAGCCTTGACATGGATCTTCCACAAAAGCTCCATGTTGGGTGAACCTAACTTACAAGCCTTTTTCAACTATTTGGCCTACACTTATTAGGTTTTTAGTGATAGTGGGTACATAGAGAACCTTACTCAAAATGTTTGTCCTGCCATTGGAAGCTTTGACATTACCAATCTTCTCCACATTGTGCTTTGTGTCATCCCCTGTTTGCACTTCATGTCTATGCTTTGGACTTTCCAAGTCAGATAGAAGAGCAATGTTGCCTGCAACATGATTCGAACATCCTGAATCTATGTAGAACAAATGATCATCTTCTTTACCTTCTTTGTGGCTTAGATTCATGAGAAGTAATGAGTCTTCATGTGGTTGATCTTCTGAATAATTGTTGTAGTCCCTTCGATTATAGCTTCTATTGTTGTTGTTGAAGTTGTGTCCACCTCTGCCTCTATTGCCGCCATATCCACCTCTTCCACTTCCTTTCTGGGTCTTCCCATTGAACCAGCAATTCTGAGTGGTGTGGTTGGTCTTATCGCATATGGCACAAGGTTGAACATTCTGACCTTTGGCTTTGTCTTGCTTTGGTCCTTTCTTCTTCCCTTTCCACTTGCTCTTGCTTGCGAAGTTGGCTTGGGAAGTCTCTTCTTCGTCTTCTTCCTTCTTCTTGCCTTTCTGCTTCTTATCCTTCTTATCTGCATATAGAGCACTCGTTGAATTACCATGATAAGAGTTATCTTCCTTTATGCTATTGTTGGCTTCTTGATTAAAGAGTTGTCCAAGAAAAATGTTGAAGTCTGGAGTTTGCACATCCATGATGAGATCGTAAGCTGCCATTGCTTATCACTTCGAATGCCGTTGAGAATTTGCCTCATGATGACCTCTTCTTCAATCAGCTCTCCAATGGATGCTAACTGATCCGCAACCTCCTTGACCTTGGTAACAAACTCTGTGATGGTTTGTTTAGGTGTCTTCTTCATTTGGTTGAACTCGTTCCAAAGATGATTCTTTCTTGCTTTGGTACTAGCAGAAAAGAAAGTCTCCAGGGCATCCCAAGTCTCTTTAGATGTCTCTCATCCTCTAATATGTGGTAATAGAAAGTCAGAGATAGAGTTTAGTATGTACGACCTTGCTTGAGCATCCCTTGCGCACCAAAGTGTGAGCTTATCTGTCTCCTCTTGTGTAGGTCCTCCTTTGGATCTTGGAATAGGCATAGCTTCATCACCTGCTACAATTCCATAAAGATTTCTACCTTGCAAGTAGGCCTCCATTCTGATTTGCCAAGCCGCGTAGTTGTGTCCATCAAGCTTCTCGATCATTGAGGGAAAGCCGTCACCCATCTTGATCTAGCTCTGATACCACTGAAAGAACTTGGAGAAGCTTGTCGAAGGTAGAAAAGTGCGTTTCGAAGCGATGAAGTTTGGTCAAGCCAACCGGCACAAGACCAGCCCTTGAGCTTTTGGAGACTCAAATAGACCTTATAGGCATGCTATAAGTGCAAAGAAACACACTATGTACCTTGGAGCATCAAGGAGAATGAGTCGATACAAAACAGATAGGTTCGCGGGTCGACTAGCTCAAAAAACTTACTATCTATGGAAGAGACAATGAACTTCAAATGCCCATAGCGACCAGCGTGATTACAATTAGAAAAAATCCTTTTATGGGAGTGATACACATAGGGTTGAGTGTATGGAATGCACAAAAGTATAACGAATAAGCAAAATATGCTATAGGAATGAATGCGACATTCACCGGTGGTACTTCCTATTTTTCAGGAATACGCAGAGATTGACCCCGAGGCAGAAAAACTGAGATTTCTCCAAATCTGCTGAACCAAATGATTTGAAACTTTACAGGCATAAACTAGACACTGATACCTTTCCAATGAGTTCTCTTGCACTCAATTTGAAGCTCTGAGGAGAGAGCAGCAGCCTCTGCAAGATTACTGTTGGCGAAGAAGATGATGCAGAAATTGAAGGAGCAAGACAATGATGGTCACAAGTGTATGTATATTGCTTCCATGTAATGTACAAGTGATTTCAACTCCTTATATAGTCTCTAGGAGTGTTCCACGACTTTTACAACTTGAATTTGAATTCAAATGAAGGTGGGAATGGTTGTTGGAGGGAATCAATTCACTTCCCTACAATCTAGGAAAAGTGAAGATCTTGATTGATCTACTTTTAGGTGATTGATTGCTTGATTGAATGCAACTTCAACCACCAAAATTTTGTGGGATTTTGGCCCTATATTTGTACCTTTACATGTGTACAACTCAAGGCTTTTACAACGGTAAATGAGCCATCAAAATATTCTCAAAAAATACAATAAATGAGCATATGAAAAAGAACTCTCCAACGGATATTCTTTCGACGCGATAGCCTTTGATGTAGATCAAATCCACCTCAAGCATAGTGTAAGCTTGATGTTCCAACACAAACTTCTCCCTAGGTAGAGCCTTCATGAAAAGGTCTCTAATGTTCTCCTACGTGGGCACATATGCCAAGCTGATCTCCCGAGTAGAGAACCTCTCCCTGACATAGTAATAATGCACCTCAATGTGCTTAGTGCGAGCATGGAACATAGGTTTCCTGGCAACTGCCAATGCGCTCTCACTGTGAGTGAAGATGGTGGTGGCAGAAGACTGACCAACACCCAAATCAGCCATAAGGTGTCTGAGCCGCACACACTCAACAATCGTTGTGAAAGGTGCCCTATACTTAGCCTCACAATTGGAAGTGGCCACAGTAGGCTGCTTCTTGCTCAACCAAGATATACATGAGCTACCAAGCATGAAGCAAAAGCCACTAGTGGAAACACGAGTGTCATAGTAACGAGCCCAATGAGAGTCAGAAAAAGCATGCAAATCTGGCAGTAGTGATCCACCCTTGGGATAAAACAACCCAAGTAGGCGAGTAGCACTCAAGTAGCAAAAGATGCGCTTAACTATCTGCCAATGCTTGACTCTTGGGCAATGCATAAACCTGCTCATGTGTGAGACAACAAACTAAATATATGGCCGAGTAATGCATAAGTAAATCAAGCATCCAACAGCTTGCTTATAGAGTAAAACATCAAACGCATCTCCAACATCATGAAGACTCAATCGTAAACTTGTCTCCATAGGAGTGGCAATAGGCTTACAGTCTTCAAGGCCAAAATGTTGCAATAATGTGTCAATATATTTCGTTTGACACAAAGCCATTCCACCATCAACTTGCATAAATTGAATGCCCAAATAGTGAGGCAAATATCCCAAGTAAGATATCTCAAATGAGGCATGCAAATCAGCCTTAAAATCAACAATATGCTTCTCAATAGGACTAGTGAGCAGCATGTCATCAACATAGACAACAATGATCAGAAGCACATCATTAGAAAGCTTAACATATAAGGCTCTTTCAGTTGGACTATTCTCAAAACCATGTGCAATCAGATAGGCATGTAACTTCTCATACCAAGCACGTGGATATAATGCCTTCTTTAACGTGCACACCTGTTTTTCATGCCCTTTCTGCACAAAGCCACGGGGCTGAAAAACATACACTTCTTCATGCAAGTCACCATTTAGAAATGCAGTTTTAATGTCCAACTAATGTACATTCCAACCATGATGGCCTGGAAGTGGACAGATGCTTCGAACAGTAGTCATATGACATGTAGGTGCAAAGGTCTCATCAAAATCAATGCCTCTTTCCTGTGCATAACCCTTTGCGACAAGCCTAGCCTTATACCTGTCAACTGTTCGATTAGGCTTATGCTTTAGCTTGTAAACCCACTTAGTGCCAATGGACTTCTTGCTAGGAGGCAAGTCACATAAAGACCAAGTACCATTCTTCATTATAGCATCATATTCAAATTGCATAGCAGCCATCCAATTTTCTGAATTTTGTGCTTCGTCAAATGAAACGGGCTCATTCTCATCACAACGACTAGATGAAGCCATAGCATAGCAATCTGATGCAAAAGAGGCACTATGACAGCTTGACCGAGTATGATATGACAAAGGTGCATCTAATTTGCTATCACACAAAGTCTACACCAGCCATTTTGGCATAGTTTTTGCCTGCTCAATGTCAGGTCTCTCATCAACAAGTGCATCAGGTAAATAAACATAAAAAATGGGATGATCTGCATCACCACATGAAACTTGCAAAGGCTAAGAAGTTGCCTCATTAGGACCAACACTAGACTGTCCACCTGTAAAAAGAGGTATCAAAGTATCATACATGTCTTTGGAGCTAACAGATGTTTCCTTAGTACATGAAAGCAATGGCTGAATAGCATCTTCCACAAAAACAACATCACAGTTAACCAGAATGCATTTAGTCTATGGATAATATAGATGATATCCTTTACTTTCAGAACTATACCCAACAAATATACATTTTACTGCTTTATCATCCAATTGTCTGGGATGTTGTTTAGGCACTAATGCATATGCCAAACAACCAAAAACACGCAGATGTGCAAGAGATGGCTTGCGATCATGCCAAGCCTCATATGGAGTGATAGATTGCAATGCTTTAGTGGGACACCTGTTAAGTACATACGTTGCACACATGACAGCCTCAAGCCAGAAACTATGTGGTAAAGCGTTACTCTTGACCATACACCTCGCCATCTCCATGAGTGACCTGTTTTTTCGTTCAACAAATCCATTCTATTGAGGTGTATAGGGAACTGTACACTAGTGTTTTATCCCATGTTTAGCCAGAAATGCATTAAAATCAGAAGACATATATTCCCCCCTCGATCACAATGGAGGGTGTGTTGAGGTTGTGTGATGTCACGGCAAAAGCTTGTTCACTCACAAGAGTGCGAAAAATTACCACGCCTCAACTAGAACTAAGCTAGAGTGATATTAGAACACCTCTATAATCATCAATAGCTTAGCAACCTTTCTGAAACTGAAAACTTTACAACTGTATTTAGTGAAAACTGAAAAATCACTTTACAGAAAGCTTTGCATTTCCTTCAAGCTTCAATTCTGAGCTGATTTACTTCAAACTTTACACTAATGTGTTTGCTTACAGTTAGATAATCTTTTCGTCACTAAACTGTGCCAAAAATTGAGTTTTGAACTCACCAAAATATTACCAGAAGTTCACCCGACTGTTACCAGACTGTCACTGTAATGTTACCATAATTGTACCAGAATGTCACCGGAATCAACCACAAATCTGTTTATAATTACTTCAAATGACTAGATGAAGTAAAGAAGTAATATCTGAGCTTCCTTCAGTAAATGAACTCTATCTGAAGTTTGAGGAAAAACTTCACCAGTTCTGGATGTCTTTACGGTCAGAAACTATACTGTGTATACTTGTCCCATTTCACAGAAGTCTTTTGATCATCTTATAGTTGAGATTTCTGGCTTCAAGATGAGCTATCTCTCATCAAAAACTTTACACTACGTTGCGAGATCTAACTTGCGGAAGTACCGGAAAAATGTTTACTGAGAAAACCATAACTGTTAACTAACTTTCACAGTAACATCAAATCACTTAGATTTCTTCACACGAGAAGAATGCACTCAAACTTCCACATGAACATGTGTTTTCTATTAGAGAAGATGTGTACAAAATAGCTTGGCCTCACTTTGCTCATAGCTATGGAAAACTCTGCTACTCTGAGTAGTTATTCCTTACCATCTCTCTCAGATGAATACCCGACAGTTCAGGTTCTATTATTCATCTCTACATACGCAATCTCTGGCGTCTTCTATATCACTATCCTCAGTTTCTATATGCACTATTCTATATCTATATCATACTATGCACTCTCTGAACTGTCTTATATACATTTTTATCCGAGATTCAAAACTCGTACTTATGGAAGTTTCTACGCCGTATTTTATAGGCGTGAATTTGTTCCTTCACTAAGGCTTTGATTTTTTGAATGTTTTGTTTCTGCTTCTCTTTGTCTTTCTTCATATTTATGTCTGTCTATATGTCAAATTTGTGAGTGATTCTTCAACAACTCCCCCTTAATCACTAATTTGCATCCTCTGATCTTTCACATATTGTTCTTTTCTTTTATTCCTGCCATTTCTTTGAATCTGCTTATCTTTACTCCATCCAAGCTCTTTGTCAGAATATCTGCAATCTCATCTTTCGTAGAGTGAATACTATTTCAATCTCCTTCTCCATTACCTTTTCCCTTAGGAAATGATATTGAATCTCTATGTATTTTGTTCTTACATGAAATACTGGATTTGCTACAAGATACAACGAACTCATATTATCTCCATGTATGATAGGTATACCTTGATCAATACCCATACTTTTGAACAAGGCCTGCATCCATATCACTTCTTTCTCTCCTTCTACAAGTCCTTTATATTCTGCCTCAGTTGACGATAAAGCCACTGTGTGTTGCTTCTTTGAACACCAGCTTACAAGCTTATCTCCTAGGTATATCACATACCCATGTGTTGATCTTCTGTCATCTTGACTTCCTGCCCAGTCTGAGTCACTGTATGCTCTCAGCTTTATATCTGACGTAAAAGGATAATATAATCCTTCTTTTATGGTTCTTTTGATATATCTAAGGACTCTTTGTCCTGCAACCCAATGTTGATCCTTCGAAGAATGCATGAACTGTGAGAGAACTCCCACTGCATAACTAAGATCAGGTCTTGTTAGTGTAGCATAAATTAAGCTTCCCACTAACGACTGATACTTCCTCATATCTTTAAACTCTGCACCACCATATTTGCTGAGTTTATGATTTACTTCAAGTGGTGTTGAAGCTTGTCTGCAATTCTCCATATTAAACTTCTTCAGTAAGTTTAGGAGATACCTTTCTTGCGAAACATATACACCATGTTTTGTATACATGATTTTCATTCCAAGAAAGTATGATAACTTTCCTAGATCACTGATCTTGAACTCCTTTTCAAGCAATCTCTTTACCTTGTTGATTCCTTCATCTGAGGTACCTGTGATTATAATGTCATCTACATAAATACAAATGTAGATCATACCTTCATCTGTTCTCTTAATGAGTAGACTTGCATCAGCCTTCGAGCTTTGGTATCCAAGGTCATTTAGATACTTCACAAGTCTATAATTCCAAGCTCTTGGAGCTTGCTTCAATCCATAGAGTGATCTTCTTAATCTGCAAACATGATTTGGGTGACTAGAACTTACAAACCCTTCAGGTTGTTCCATGTAGACTTCATCTGATATATATCCATTTAAAAATGCATTCTTTATATCCAACTGACTTAACTTCCATCCTTTTGATGCTGCTATAGCAATCAATGTCCTTATGGTTGACATCTTTGCCACTGGACTAAATGTCTCATCATAATCTATGCCATGCGTCTGAGCATAACCTTGCCCATCACTCTAGCTTTGTATCTGGCTATCCTTCCATCTGCAAGTTTCTTAACTTTGTAAACCATTTATTTCCAATCCCTTTCTTACCATTTGGTTTTGGAACAAGTTCCCAAGTCTTGTTCTCCTCAACCACTTTAAACTCCTCCTTCATTGCTTCTTCCCATTGTTTCTTACCTTTTGCTTCACTGTAATTCTGAGGTTCTTCATCTTCCTTTACTAAATAAGCATAGTTCTTTTGAGTCAAATAAGAAGTATCATAGGAATACCTTGTCGGTTGTTTCCTTACTCTGTTTGACCTTCTTAGCTCATATTCTTCATGTGTATCTGAATACACATCTTCATCAAATCTTGGTCCATCTTCGTTTCTCATACCTGATCCAATCCTGGATGTACTTGCCTGCATATGATTTTCATCTCCATTCACCTGCATATGTGATTTACCTTTTTCAATTCTTCTCATCTCTTCCTCAAGTGTTTCAACACTATGTTCTTTATCTGTATACCAGCTCTTTCCTTCATCAAATGTCATATCTCTGGAAACAATAAACTGTTTGGTTAGAGGACTCCATAACCTATAACCCATCTGTTTTTCATCATATCCAATGAACACATATTTTTCAGCTTTTGGTTCAAGCTTATGTCTCAGTTGTGATGGTACATAAGCATAAGCAACTGATCCAAACACTTTACAATGATCAAGTGTTGGTTTCTTGCCCCACCAAGCTTCATAAGGGGTCATCCCATTTAAAGCTGTACATGGTAATCTATTTACCAGATATGTAGCTGTATTTACAACCTCAGCCCAAAGATAATTTGGACAATTCTTCTCCTTTAGCATTGCTCTTGCAAACTCAACTAGAGTTCGGTTTCTTCTTTCTGCTACTCCATTTTGTTGTGATGTATACATGCAAGTTATTTCTCTTTTGATACCTGCATTCCATAGATAATCGTTGAGCTCTCTAGAAAAATATTATCCTCCTCCATTAGACCTTAGTCTTTTGAGTTTCTGTCCTGTAAGTCTTTCAGCATATGCATGAAAATGCCTGAAAGCTTCAAATACTTCTGACTTCTCTTTCAAAACATAAAGAGTTATCCATCTTGTTGCATCATCAATAAAAAGAACGTAATACCTTGAGCCAGTGATAGATTCTTCTTTTGTCGATCCCCATAGATCTGTATGTATGAGCTCTAGCACACCATCGTGTCTATAACCATTCTTCTGAAATGGTAACCTGTGAGCTTTTCCCATCTGACAAGCTTCGCACTTGTGAATCATATGTTGATTCTTCATATTTGGTAATCCTCTCACGGATTGTTTCTCCACCATAGTTTTGATTCTTGTTTCATTAAAATATCCTAACCTCTTATGCCAGAGGTCTAACTCTGTAAATACCTCACCACCATGTGTGATCAAGGCTTGACCAACATTCCCTTATACTTTAAGAGTAAAAAGTCTACCTTCCTTTTTACCATGAACAATTTGATTGTATCCATTCTCTGGATCTTCAAGAAATACTCCTTCATTTGTAAACCTGACTTGAAAACCTTTTTCTACTATCTGTCCCATGCTAATCAGATTCTTTGGGATTGTTGGAACATACCAAACATTCGTTAGTAGGTCAGCTCCATTCTTACACTTTACCTTTCCAATTGACCTTACATTATGTTTTGTGTTATCACCTGTTTGTACTGTATGATTTGAAATACCTCCTTCAAATTCTGATAACAATTCTATATTTCTTGACAAATGATTTGAACAACCAGAGTCAATATAGAATACCTTGAGGTCTTCATTCTCTGTCATACTTATCGAGTTCATCATAAACGTTGTATGACCATCATTCTGCATATCATTCGCATAGTTGTAGTAGGTAGTGTTGTGAGACTGATTCTGTCCCCAACTTCTTGCTCCACCTCTACCATATCCACCTCTTTGGCTTTGTCTTCCTCTTTGATATCTTCCGCTTCTGCCTCTACTGTTATTGTTCTGATTCTGACTTGATCCTTGAGAATTATGCCAAAAATCATGAGCCAAATGATTGCTTAATCCACAGATCCAACAAGTCTTCTTGTTGTTAGTCTGATTACCTCTTCCTTTACCTCTACTTTACTTCTTATGTTACCTCTTCCTCTTGCAAAATTTGCTTGAGTAGACATCTCTTCTTCATCTTTTTCTTTACCTTTATCACCTTTCTTTTTATTCTTTGCATACATAGCCGAACTATGTCCTTTATCTTTATCTGTCTTCAAATCTTGCTCAAACGTTAACATTAGTCCAAGCAACTGATTACTTGAGAGTACGAAAGGTTTCCACCTTTCATCACTTCTCAATCCTGCAAACAATTGTGCTATCAACCTGTGATCTTCGATATCTTCATCAATAGATCCAAGACTGTCCGCCAAGTCTTTCATCTTAGTGACATAATCACTAATGCTTTGACTTTGCTTTTTCTTGAACGTTGTAAACTCTGACCATAAGCTAGCCTTCCTGGCTTTCGTCCTATTTTGGAAATGATCTTCTAATGCACTCCATATGTCTTCAGCTTTCTCTAGACCTCTAATATGCGGTAGTAGATGATCTGTAATGGTATTGTAGATATAAGCTCTTGCCATTGCATCTTTCTTCTGCCATAGCTTCAAGGCTTCTAACTCTTCTTTCTTTGGTTGACTGTCGTCTTCGAAAGTCGGCTTCTTTTCTTCTCCTATCACATATATCATTAAGTCCTTACTCATAAGTAAGGCTTCCATGCGCATTACCCATGCGGGATAATTATCTCTGTCCAATTTGTCAATAGAGATATGATCTGCCATAATCTTCTTGTTTCTGTTACTTTCTTACCCTTGAGAATTACTTCGGAACGTTTCTTGATGACGTTTGTTGTTGATCATCTCAGCTTTCACCTTTCTTGTGAAAGT
Source organism: Ceratopteris richardii (assembly GCA_020310875.1). Taxonomy (NCBI): domain Eukaryota; kingdom Viridiplantae; phylum Streptophyta; class Polypodiopsida; order Polypodiales; family Pteridaceae; genus Ceratopteris; species Ceratopteris richardii. The sequence continues at coordinate 104,924,738 of CM035439.1, read as the reverse complement.
TCTTCGAATTCTCTTGTATCTTCACTTCCGTTTACTCTTGAGGATCTTTCTGCTCTTCAAAATCTTTCTGCTCTTCAGAATCTTTCTGCTCTGATACCACTTTGTTGAGGTTGTGTGATGTCGCGGCAAAAGCTTGTTCACTAAAAAGACTACGGAAAATTGCCACGCCTCAACTAGAACTAAGCTAGAGTGATATTAGAACACCTCTATAATCATCAGTAGCTTAGCAACCTTTCTGAAACTGAAAAATTTATAACTCTATTTAGTGAAAACTGAAAATTCACTTTACAAAGAGCTTTGCGTTTCCTTCAAGCTTCAATTCTGAACTGATTTACTTCAAACTTTACACTATTATGTTTAGCTTACAGTTAGATAATCCTTTCGTCACTTAACTGTGCCAAGAATTGAGTTTTGAACTCATCGAAATATTACCGGAACTTCACCAGACTGTCACCATAATGTTATCGTAATTGTACCGGAATGTCACCGGAATCAACCACAAATCTGTTTATAATTACTTCAAATGATTGTAGATGAAGTAAAGAAGTAATATCTGAGCTTCCTTCAGTAAATGAACTCTATCTGAAGTTTGAGGAAAAACTTCACCAATTCTGGATGTCTTTACGATCAGACACTATACTGTGTATACTTGTCTCGTTTCACAGAAGTCTTTTGATCATCTTATAGTTTGAGACTACTGGCTTCAAGATGAGCTATCTCTCAAGAAAATTTAAAACTATGTTGCGAGATCTAACTTGCAAAAGTACCAGAAAAATGTTTACTCAGAAAACCGTAACTGTTAACTAACTTTCACAGTAACATGAAATCACTTAGATTTCTTCACACGAGAAGAATGCGCTCAAACTTCCACATTAACATGTGTTTTCTATTAGAGAAGATGTGTACAAAATAGCTTGGCCTCACTTTGCTCATAGCTATGGAAAACTCTACTACTCTGAGTCGTTATTCCTTACCATCTCTCTCAGATGAATACACGACAGTTCAGGTTCTATTATTCATCTCTACATACGCAATCTCTGGCGTCTTCTATATCACTATCCTCAGTTTCTATATGTGCTATTCTATATCTATATCATACTATGCACTCTCTCAACTCTCTTATATACATTTTTATCCGAGATTCAAAACTCGTACTTCTGGAAGTTTCTACATCGTATTTTACAGGCGTGAATTTGTCCCTTCACTAAGGCTTTGATTTTTTGAATGTTTTGTTTCTGCTTCTCTTTGTCTTTCTTCGCCTTTATGTCGGTCTGTATGTCAAATTTGTGAGTGATTGTTCAACAGGGTGCCCATTTTACATGCTGATAGATTTTTCGCCAAAACCAAAAACTGTTTGAAGCACATGAACACTTCGGACTTTTCCTTCAATGGATATACCCACACATGCTTGGAAAAATCATCAATGAAAGTTACAAAGTAAAGATAACTTCCAAAAGAAGGTGTCTGCATAGGACCACAGACATCACTATGTACAAGCTGCAATTTCTAAGTAGCCTGAACTGAACCATCTTTTGGAAAGGAGGAATGCTGCATTTTGCCCAAAATACAGCCTTCACAAACATGTTTTCCCGGTGCCTCAAGTTTGGGCAAAGAGGACACCATTTCAAATTTCTACAAGCGTAGCAAACTAGCAAAATTCAGATGACCAAAGCATGCATGCCAAAGCTTTGCATTTGACACAGCCTAAGAATCATGTAGTGCACATGCCAAATCATTTACAGATCTTTCATAGTCTATGAGCTTATACAACCCACGACATAGAATGCCAGAAGCAATCATCACGTAGCCATTTGACAGATCATGAACTATACATTTGTCATCAACAAATTTCACAACCAAGCCAATCTTGGCTAATGCAGAAACTGATAACAAATTTTTCTTGATTCCTGGCACAAACAAAGCATCTGACAAAGTAAAAGAACTACCATCAACAATAGTCAAAATGATCTTACCAACGCCCATAACAGGATAAGAGGAGTTTTTGGCACATGTAACAGTATTCCTTGTAGGGGCAGGCTCGAGTGAAGAGAATAAACTACGCTGCGAGGTAATATGTTTGGTCGCCCCACTATCAAAGTACCAAACATCTGAGTCTACTACAGACATGCAGTGCTCATGAGAAGATGGGTCAAAACTGCAAATAGTAGTAAACGCCCATTCTTCTTCCTGCACAAGATTAGCAGACTTCGTTTTTGGTGTAGAGGCTTCTGCAACAACCATTCCAGCCTCTTTCGTCTTTGCCTCTTTAGCAGCCAGTTTATGGATAGTTGTTTATGATATGATCATTCCCTTTACAGTACTTGCAAAATAATTTCTACTTTTTTGATTTTTTCTCATCTTTATCTTCATTCTTCGAATGTGCAACATTTGTAGATTTCTGCTTACTAGTAGAAGAGCTCCATTTTTGGTTGCCCTTCTGACTTGCCAGGAAAGCTTGATCTACAACACGCATAATGGACCCGTTCTGCCTGGATTGATCTTCCTGCAATAGAATAGAGAGTAACTCCTCAAATTACAAGGCATTTGGATTGGCGTTCATCATCAACCAAAGAATAGAAGCAAAAATCTGATATGAATCAGGAAGACCATTTAGAACAGTCTGCATAAGTGAGCTATCTGGTATAACCTCATCAACAGAAATCAAGTGTTCCTTCAAGTCTTTGATCTTTGTTAGGAAACTGTCCATGGAATTACCTTCATTCATGTGCTCACTCTCCAACTGTTTTCGGAGGTAAGCAACACGAGCCTCGTTCCTAGTTTGGTACAATGTGATAAGTGTATCCCAAGCATCCTTAGCTATTTTGCAAGAGCAAATGTGAGGAATAATGGCACGTTTGATAGACAAAGCTATCAATGCATGTGCTTGAGCATCTCTGCCATCCCAACATATTCGCTCTACAGTAGGTGCAGCAGAAACCGCAACACGAACACGAATATGAAAAATATCATAATCTTTGATACCTTATACATCAACTTCAATACTTGTAGTTGTAACAGTTGCAGGTGTGATAGGACATTTTTCGACACCCTGCACAATGTTCCACAGTCTTTTTACAACCAATACATGTTGCATCATATAATCCCACAACGAGTAGTTGGTACCATCCAACTTATCCTCAATAACCAACATACAAAATACATCACTGGTTTCAGCCATGGCTGGTGACTAAAATACCTTGATGCAAAAAATTGACTGTATCTCAAAAAGTTGAGCAGAACTGCCTAGACGAATCCTACTAGACCTGTAGCAGACTTTGAGATGCTTACACTGGCGAACCCAAATAGGTATATACCTTTGGCACAAAAAGACAAAATAACCTGCACAAGGACTATGATAGTGCATTCGAAGGCAAAAATGAGCTCCGATCACGATTTCGGCACACACAACAAAGTTTTTTTTATCTCTAAAACACCCTGAATATGCTCACCAAATTTCGTGCAAATTTGAGTCTGCAACCGGAGACGTGTAGATGATGCCCTAGCTGAATCAGTGACGAGCTCTGATACTAATTGTTGGAGTTAGACAATTGCGGAAGCACACGAACAACACAAGGAAGAAGAAGAAGAAGAAGAAGCTTGGAGCACAACACACAATACTGAATGTATTACTAGTGAATGTACAAAGATAAGTAGCCCATTAGGGCAATAGGCGTATATACAAGCCGGGGGAAAAAACCTCCTAAAGAGGGAAAAAAGTGCCCCGGTAGTCCTAGTGTGTTCACACATTTCTCTACCTAAATATATCAACATTTAAACCATAGATTGTTTTCCTTATCTTGCATACATAATCCGGTTGGTTCTTGTGTTCATACCCTAGTGGTTGAGCCATGTAAACTTCTTCTCATATCCATCCATTTAGGAATGCATTTTTAACATCTAACTAATACAAGTTCCAATTCTTTGAAAGAGCAATATTTACTAAAACTCTGATTGTTGGCATCTTAGCCACAAATGAGAAGTTCTCGTCATAATCCACTCCATGCATTTGAGCAAACCTTTTTGCTACTAGCCTTGCTTTAAACTTGTCGATTGAATCATTTGAATTTTTCTTTACTTTGTAAATCCACCTGGATCCTATTACCTTGATGCTTGGTTTCTTGGGAACCGAATCCCAAGTTTTGTTTTCTTAAAGTCTTCAATTTCTTCCTGCATATCTTCTTTCCATTCTTTCTTCTTATTGGCTTCTTCAAATGAAGAAGGCTTTTCTGACATAAAATCTTTAGTCATGTATATAAAGTGCTTGGTGACTAGTAATGTGTCATAGCCATACCTTATGGGGTTTTTACTCTCCCTTTTGATCTTGTGAGTGCTTGATTGGATGACTTTGGAATGTCTTCCAATTGCTAGAATTTCGTCTTGTCCTTGGACTTCCAAGCTTTGAAGTCAATCTGCTCTTCATCTTCTGAGTTGGCATCTTCTAATATTTGTGAATCTTCTTGAGTCAGAGTTGGAAAATCACTTTCCAAGTCATAGGGTAGCTTTATTTTCTTACAATCATCTTCAAACCATGAATTATTTTCATCAAACACCACATCCCTACTAATTGTAAATCCTTTTTTAGTGGGATTGTACAACCTATATCCTTTTTGCTTTTGGTCATAGCCAATGAATATACACTTTTCAACTTTTGGATCAAGCTTCCCTCTAATCTCTGAGGGTATATGTGCATAAGCAATGTACCCAAAGATTTTACAATGGGCTAATGAAGGTCTCCGGCCATTCCATGCTTCATAAGGTGTCATTCCATTCAGGAATTTGGATGGAAGCCTATTAATTAAGTATGTGGTTGTGGATACAACCTCTGCCCATAAGTAATTTGGAAGTTTCTTTTCATTCAACATTGATCTTGCAACCTCTAGTATAAGTCTATTCCTTTTCTCTACCACACCATTCTTTTCAGGGATGTATCTTGTTGTTACTTCTCTCTTTATACCTCTGTCCTGTAAGAATAAGTCAAATTCATGTGAGAAATACTCACCACCTCCATCATATCTGAGCCTCATCAAGCTCCTACCTGTTTGGTCTTTAACCAATGCCAAATACTTCTTGAAGCCTCCTCTATGGAAGCCTTCCTCATTCATCATGAATCCATTGCACTATTGTAATGGTTGTTAAAAGAATTTCTTGACTTTTCATCATGAGTTAGTGCATCCATACAAAAGTTTCAAGAAATCTAATGCTTTGCCCTTCATACATGTTAAACAACCACCTTTAGGATTAGGCATCCCATCCTTTTCTAGACTTTAGCATGCCAAAAGTTATTCTCCACATAACTTTGAATAAACATCTATATCTGAAGATGTTTTCTTTCTCTTTTGATGAATTTGATCCCAAGTTTCCTAGTTGCGTTTCTCCTCATTCTTGGGGGGAAACTCTTTTCTAAAGAGGTGGGTGAATGCATCCCATGTTAAGGGTTTTTCATGAGTTTTAGAGAGTCTCTGATACCAATTGTGGGGATTGAATTCATGATCTACTGGATAGGAGTATGATGGGCTAATCCCTTGCCCCAAAAGCCATGGTTGAGGATTACTTCCTAATCCTCCCTCTTAGGATGTGGTTCAACCATCTCGTGCCTGTCATATCTTGATTCTAAACTCTCTTCCCCTTCTAGAGATCATTGTCCTCAATGATCAATCCTTGATCTCCCCTTGAGTTGAAGCCCTCACCCTTGCACAGTCTCTTGAACCTTCTTGTTCTCAACCTTGGTCTCTTGAGCCCTTGCTTTCAACCTTGGTCTCTTGACCTTGCCTTTTTGCTTCTTGGCCACTTGCCTATGGACTTGCCGCATTTGCAACCTTGGTCTCTTGAGCCCCTTGTTCTCAACATTAGTACCTTGACCTGGTTCTTGCCCATGCTAGGTATGCTGGATCCTCAATCTGGTGATTTCATTGGAGAGATCATTCCAAGAGCTTTCCAACCGTACCTTACATCTCTAAATCTTACATATGGATCGGAAGATACACTCTATTCTTTGTTGGGCTCATCTTTGAAAGCATTGCACCCATTCCATTCACCTTGCCCAAGACTATTTCCTAGGTTCTGATACCAATTGTGATCGGATCCCGCATATGCACATATGTAGAGAATAGTACAAAAATGAAATCTCACAAAATTACTTAGAGAATAGAAAGAGACGAGAGAATTGACACCAGATTGGGTAAAATCTCTGCCCACATACTTTGATGGACGAGTCTATCAGAGCATGTGTATTTATAGGTATTTTTTAATTACTTCATGAATAGAACATACATGAGGTTGGCGCTTTGAAAAGTGCGTGTTTATGAAAATCCACTTTATTTACAAAATCATCGCTTTTCAAGTGATCTACTATTTTTTACAAAAATGTCGTTTTCTAAAGTGATCTATTATTTTTACAAAAAATAACTAAAATACTATCTTCTAAATATGCTTCTAAATATTTGAATAAGTTCACCTGCATTCACACCCTCATGAGTCATCACCTACAAAATCAAAACACAAATCACATTAAAACCCTCAAGACATTAAAATCCACGTGTAAAGTGTAAAACCCTCAAGACATTAATATTCCATTATCCCATAAAGTGTAACAAAAACAGAGATTTATCTTGTAAAATGAGATTCTAGTATGATATGGCATACTCTAACCAAAAGATGGACACATGAAAAGGTTAAGCACTACTCATTGCATCTATAAATGGTATCTATGTAATCTTCATGTATTCAAGGTCCTTAGAATGTGCTAAGTGTTGCCTAGGGAAAGACAGGCATATGTTATGTGGAAAGAAACTTCTCTTCTAAGGTTGTATTCAAAGGTTGAGAAGGGGTGAATGGAAAGCAAATTTCAAAGTCTAAAGTTTTATAAAATTAGCTTCTTGGTAATGAAAAGGTCTCTTCAATTTTGGATTGCCAAATATGACTTTTGTTGTATTCCTTTAGTTTCTTAGGTCTCTAGGTCTCTTGCTCTTTTGTAGTTAGGTTATAGAACTAGAGCCGTTTTTTGGTTTTCATTGCTTGATGTAATACTTGTTTTCCCACCCATTTAGCAAACACATGGTCAAGATGTGTGAGAATAGGCTCCTCCTATTGTAGGCCAAAGTGTTGTCTCTCTTCTTCACTCTCCTACTCCGTGTCCTCGATTTCTAGTGGTGCTGGTACAACCAATGTAAAGAGCGAGTCATAAGAAACAAGAACTATGTCATAGAAAGTGAACTTCCACATCCAAAATCAAGAAAACTACATCTTACCTTTGAAAGCCCTCTGTATCTGTATACATATATTTTAAAAATCAAGTGAAAACATGTGATTTTTTGACATTTTTTATCATTTTTTTAAAATTTAGGAGCTCAAAATGTGCCCAAAATTTTGATCTATTCAACATTGACATCTCTCAAATCTATATGAAAATATAAAAGTGATAAGAAATCATGTATCAAAAATAAAAATTGAAGGTGTGTTCGATGGAGGATCTCATATAGTCATTCAAAGATGCAATAGAACATGGTTTCATTATGTGAACTGCTTTGGAGCATTTATATAAGCACAAAAAATATCAGAGATTTTCAAATCAACTCACAACTTTCTTGACCTATGTCTACACTACCCTCATTGGATGCATTTGATTCAATCTCAGACTATTGCAAGCTCTCTTCTTCTTCTTCTTCTATATCAACAAGAGCTCTATCCTCATCCAAGTACATATTAAGTTCTGTAGGATCATGCATAAATCTTCTTATTTGCCTACAATTAGCTATCTCACATAGATCTTGAACTTTTGCTTTATCATATTGTTAATCCCTTTCCTCAAGTGCCCTTTTTTTCTTAAGGAAACATCATAAACAATAATATCTACGTCATCCATTTTAAGAGTTGATGTACTCCAAATGTTCCTTTTCCTTTTTGAGCTTGTTTGTTTGGTATCACATACTATTTGCAAGTTATATTTACCTCTGAATGCATACCATTTGAGCATGTTTTCTCATCGTTGGGCCTACATAAATATTCCTTTCTGGTGGATGAAGAAAGCTTTGATAAGCCTTGTTCTAGGAATATTAGTTGGAAAATGCACCCAAACTTCATCTCCAAAATAGTCATTTCCCCTCACTTCAAATCCTTCTTTTGTCTATTCATAATCTGAATTATTATACTGCATTATGTTCTTGAAAAGGATTAATAACTAAAGCATTCCAAATGGCATTTATTTGTAGGGGTCAAAATCCTCATTTAGAGACTCAAATATGCTCATATTCTTGCATCTTGCAATACAAAAATAATCTGTCAAATATGAATATACATTTGATGCAAAATGCTTAAAAACCGCAAGATCGATTACTCACTTGCTTAATTTGGATACCTATAGTTATAGACATGAGTGGTCAAAGTTATGGAAAAAAGTCAAAAGTCGATGCCAGGTATAGAGTTTGACCTTTTCCATATCTTTGATCACTTATATCTGCAACTACATGTATCCAAATCAAGCAAGTGAGAAGTGGATCTTGGGGTTTTTAAGCATTCTGCATCAAATGGTATATTCATATTTTGCAAATTATTTGTGTATTGCAAGATATATGAATACGAGCATATTCGAGTCTCTAAATGAGGATTTTGACCCCTACAAAGAAATGCCATTGGGAATGTTTTAGTTATTAATCCTTTTTGGGAACATAATGCGGCATGATAATTCAGATCAATTACTCACTTGCTTGATTTGGATACTTGTAGTTATAGAAATCAATTATTAAAACCCCAAGATCGACTACTCACTTGCTTGATTTGGATACATGTGGTTACATATATGAGTGGTCAAATGTATGAAAAAAGTCCAACTTTTGTAATTGTCATTGACTTTATGCATAAAGTCAATGCCAAGTACAAAGATTGACTTTCTTCATAGATTTGATAACTCCTATCTACATCTATACACATACAAATAAAGCAAATGAGTATTTGATCTTGGGGTTTTTAAGCATTCTACATGAAATGGTTTACTTAGGTCTAGATATTTGATTTTTCTCTAACTTCTTTTATCACCACTTGAAGTAATTCGTTGGGGATGCACCACACTGCACTCTCCTTCTCAAGGGCTACAGGATGATATCCTCGGAGAAGAAAACTTAGCTCCTAGGGCTGCACACGATACTCCATATAGAGGCTATAGAATACATAGTAAAAACACAGTACACAGGGGAGCACGAAGAGAGACTTCTTAGGACTTACAAAATGTGTTCGAACTTATAGTCTGTGGCTGAACAAACCACTATATGTTTTGTTAAAGAACATATACGAAGAAGTGTCCGATGGCCATTTTGCATTTCACATGGACACTAACAGTAACAATCTCTCACTAAAGGCCAATATGGCCAAAGTAACTATGGGAGAAAAATAAAGAATGATAAAGAATACTTGAGTGTAACTATACAAACTATATCTACCACCTAATGGGCATGTTACACAATATACAAGTGACTATGTAAGATCATGAATCAAGTAACCCCCATCAAGTGAGAGCAGTTTCGAAAGCTATCCTGTGGTAGAGCTTTAGTCAAAGCATCTACAACATTACCTCGAGTGTGAACCTTCTCAAGAATAATGGGCTCAATGGCTAAGCAATCTCTAATGAAGTGCTACCTCACCTCAATGTGCTTGGCCATTGCATGATAGACTAGATTCTTAGCCAAAGCAATGGCACTCTGACTGTCACTGAGAAAATGAGGTACATGCTGAGGTAAACCCATATCACAAGCAAAACGAGAAAGCCACAATGCTTCCTTACATGCATCACTTGCTGCAACATACTCTGCTTTTGTGGTGGAAAGAACTCTACATTCTTGAAGAAAAGATCTCCAAGAGATAGCACCTCTAGAAAAATGGAAAATGTATCTTGATGTAGACTTACGATTGTCTACACAACTAGCATAGTGAGAATCTGTCTAACCAGTAATGGATGCTTTCCCTCTACCTAAGCATAGACACTTGTCCTTAGTGCCACTCAGATATCTCAAAATCATCTTGAACACTTCCCAATATTTCTTGCTAGGATTAGACATATATCTACTCACAACTCCCACTGCGAATGCAATGTTTGGTCTCATAGCTACCATAATATACCTGAGACTACAAATAGCAGACTGATGAGGAATTTCGGTCATGGAATTCTTTTCCTCATCTAATTTGGGGCAATCATCCTTGCTCAATTTCACATATGTGGGTAAAGTGTACTCAACGCCTTTCCACCTTGCATATTGAACCTGTGAAGTACTTTGGATATGTACTCACTTTGTGACAAGTATATGTATCTTTTACTCCTATCACGAGTAATGCGCATGCCAAGAATATGTTTGGCATCCCCCAAATCCTTCATGTCAAATGTCTGACTCAACTTCTTTTTGAGAATTGACAAGTCATAAGAGGACTTCCGAGCGATCAACATATCATCGAAATAAAGTATCAAGCATATCAAGCTGCCATCTAAGCCTCTCTTTGTATAGACACAATGATACTCATTGCTTCAAAAATAGCCTTGAGACTTCATAAAAGCATCAAAATTTTGGTACCATTGTCTAGGGGACTCTTTAAGTCCATACAAGCTCTTCTTGATCTTACAAACTAGTCTTTCCTTGTTAGGAACTACATAACCCTCTAGTTGTTCCATACAGATCTCATATGTAAGATCTCCATGCAAAAAAGCAGTTTTCACATCCATTTGGACTATCTTTAAGTCCTCCATTGCAACAAATCCAAGCAACATGCACAAGGGTAGTCATCTTGACCACTGGAGAGAACATTTCCTCAAGATCAACACCATGTTGTTGCTTAAAACCCTTTGCAACAAGTTGTGCTTTATACTTTGGAGAAGCTCTATCTGATATGAATTTCATCTTATATACCCATTGAGATGCTAAAGCCTTTGTGCCCTTTGGCAAAGGTACTAAATCCCAAGTACCATTCTTGTGAATAGAATCCAGCTCACTCTTCATGGCACACTCCCACTTGACATGATCCTTTGTCTGCATAGGTTCTTTGTAGCAAGAAGGCTCAACAGCATCTATTAGCATAACAAAATCTAAACCTGGAACATATCTATCAGGTGATGTGAGACATGTGCAGGGCATCTCAATGGTTGCTAAACAGGAACATTTGCAGACTGATCTGATCGGACATTCTCTTGAACGTCCCTATGTGCAACATTTTTATGCATGCTAACTAGAGGGCTTGTATCCTCAAACACCACTCTTCTCACTTCAACCTCCTTAATGGGTTGTTTATGCATCTTAGACTCATTAAAAATGACATCACTACTTCTGATCACTCACTGTGTTTTAGGATCCCATAAGCGATATACGAATTGTCCTTCTCGGCAATATCCAAGAAAAATGCATTTCTTTGACTTATGTTCCAACTTTTGTCTATGATTCTTGGGTATATGAACATATGCTTCACACCCAAAAACTCAAAGATGATCATAATATGGTGGCTTTCTTGTCCATAACTCTTGTGCCACTTTCATACCTTTGGCAGTAATAGGTGAAAAGTTAATCACATGAATTGCAATCAATACTACTTCTGCCAAAAAACCTTGTGAGACTTTTGCATGATGCAGTGTTTAAACTACTGTATCTTAAATAGTACTATTCATCCTTTCAACTACATCATTCTAAAATAGGGTATAAGGAGCTATAAAGTCTCTATGAATTCCTCTAGATTGATAGAAAAGGCTGAATTCATGTGAGCTATACTCACCCCCATTATCTGAACGTAAAGCCTTAAGCTTAGATCCTTTTTTAGTGTAAACTAAAGCAAGACATTTTTTGAAAGTATGGCATACCTCATCCTTTGATTTGATAGGATATACCCAAACTTTTCTAGTAGCATCATCTATGAAAGTGATAAAGTAAAGAGAACCACCTAATGACCTAGTCGGCATGGGACCACACACATCTGTATGAATGAGATCTGAAGACTGAATTGAAGATCTAATGTGCGTTCTATGCACATTTCTGGTTTTCTTTCCATATTGACAATGCTCACAAAATGAAAAATTAGAGAAAGATAACATAGGTAAGTAGCCAGAACGAGAAAGATTTTCCACTCTGCTATGAGATATAAGGCCCAAATGACAATGCGAAATACAAGTCATAGGCTGTTTAGTAATAGCTAACGTGTTCTTTGTGTGATATAGATAAAGGATGAAGTGAGCCAACTTTGGTTCCTTTTGCAATAACCATATTACCCTTTCATATACAAACATATTGAGCATAGAAGACCACCTTGTAACCAAGGTCATCAAGTTGACCAACTGACATCAAACTGCATGATAACTGAGGTACAGGGCATACATTATGCATAGTGAATTTTGAACCATCAATGAACTACACAACTACATCTCCAATCCCCACAACATCACACTGGTAAGAGTCGCCAAGTCTCATGGTACCAAGAGACTGTGCCGCATGATTAGAGAACCATTCTTTGTGTGGTGTCACATGGAAAGAAGCACCAGAATCTAACAGCCACGAGTGGGAAAGAGAATCAGCCATAAGAGCCTTAGTTGGCACACTACTATCAAGTATCAACACATCAACATCATCAGAAATAGCATAAATTTCTTCAATCTTCACAGTCGAAGTAGATGGTGTAGCTAGTTGTTTAACATGCCCATCAACATTCTGTCCTTTACCTTTAGCATTCTTTTATGCATAACAGTCTTTCTTCAAATGTCCTTTCTTATGACAATAATGGCATTTGATATCCCTCTTCCTTGATTTACTTCTACTCTTATTCCATTGACCATTCTTTTCCTTGTTCTTGCTCCTGCCACATTTCTGATTCTTTCCTTGATAAGAATCACGAACATTATATGCATCTTCACTCTGAGTGCCAACCATAGATTTTCTACCAATATCTTCAGTCAAGAGTGCTCCACATATGTCATCATACATGAGTTTACCACCACGTGCACTATTGCTAGTAGCTGTGCAAAATGTATCCCATGATGATGGCAAGGTGCATAAAACCAATTTTTCTTTCATTTCATTATCCATATCCATTTTCTGAGCCTATAGCTGGGAGTATAGCATCAAACTCATTTAGATGAGCAACAACACTATCTGTGTCCATGTAAAGGTCATATAATTTTCTCATTAGATACATTTTATTTGATGTTGTCTCTTTTCCATATGTATTGGATAACTTCTTCCAAAAGCTCATTTGCACTTTCACAATCTAATGCTATAAAGTAAACATTATCTACCAGGTGCAAGCAAATGGTAGATCTGGCCATTTCATCTAACTCATGCCAATCATCTTCATCCATTAGATGTGTATGAGACCTCTGATGCCATGATGGTAGAGAAGTGAATAGAGTGGTAATGGAGCTAGAACGATCCAAACAACAATGAATAAGTGTATCAAGGCATTAAATTGACCACTATATAGTTGTCAAAACCAAAAATACGGAAATATTTTTCTAGAATATCCTCTGCAAAATGAGCATATGACTAGTGTCAAACTATCATAAAACTGTAAGTATTGACATTTTTTCGTGCATAGTGAATTACTCAGTCCATTGCATACAATCAATTACCCAATAGAAGCCAACTAGGCTTATCGAGCACCTATGAACAACTGTCATATATCTCCTATGGCAAGGCTGGGTAAGTCTTCCACCTGTGTGACCCAAGAGACCTCGACATCTGGGTGCTAAGAAAACCTCACCATGACCCTCTTTATCAAACATAAAAGGTTTTATTCAAAAAATGTAACCACTATATCAATGACCACATGGACGTACATAAGTGGTATCCACGGAAGCGTACATGGTGTGTATGTGATCAGTATATGTAAAATAACACTGAAAGGTTGAATGCATAGCCCATGAACTCACTAACAACACCTACAAGTGTTGGTCAACTCTGATGTTTTTTGCTCAAAAGACTACATAAATTTGTAGTGACTGCTCCCACCAAAACTGAAAACCTTTTGAGAAACATGTAGTTTTATGAGCGTGGCTGAAAACACAGCACCAAAGGTTGATATTTATTGTCGAAGAAGTACAAAGAATACTCTTCTTGATTTTCTTGGACCCGTGTGAAGAGAACTATGTGTGAGTGTAGTTTAGTGGCAAGAGATTGCCACGGTTAAGCGAGCTCCAGGGGGGAACAATACTGGGAATGGTGACCTCCCAAGAAGTACCGGGAACCTCTATCTTCCTTGATCATTGAGGTCCTCCATTGCGTGTAGCCAACAACACCAACGGTGACTTCGGTGACTCGGATGACGAGGTATGCCAAGGTCTATGCCTTGGTCGCCGCCTTAGTTCTAAGTCTTGGAGAAAGCTTCAGGGGAGGGGGGTGTTCGCTTCACTTGCACATAAGGAACAAAGCTTTTGCATCGAACCGCTCTGATATTAGTGAAGTAATTTGATGGCGATGCACCAGTGTGCACTCTCCTTCTTGGGAGCTACACAAGGATATCCTCAAAGTAGAAAACTAAGCTCCTAGGGCCGCAAACGATACTGCACATAGAGGCTACAGAATATGGAGGAAAAACACAGTACATCGGGAGCATGGAGACAGACTTCTTAGGTCTTACAAAATGCGATCGAACTTAGAGTCTGTGGCTGACCAGGCCACTATATTTTTTATTAAAGAACATATACAAAGAAGTGTTTAGTGGCCATTTGGCCTTTCACATGGACACTAATGGTAACACCACTTTCTCATCTCCATTCCATGATAAACAACTTCCACCACATTTACTTGTGTGAACGTGGCTTCTTTTTTAAGCATTGCATAGTTGTATAAAAAGATGAAGTCCAAGTGAGCTTCATTTGAATCCAAAGTAATGGTCTTAATGAGTGCCCAGATGAGGCCAAGAAGAAGGTAAAAATCATACTAATGACACACAAAGATTCTCGCCTTTGTCAAGGGAACTAGTGCTGCCATTAGCAGATGAGCCCATAGATATGGCCGACCTTGAAAAGGCAATTTTAGATGAAGAAAATATTTTTGAGACTGCTCAAGTGCCTGAAGATGATATAATGCATGAGGCCAAACAGACATATGATTAGATTCAATTATAGAAAACCTATCCAACTTTTTAAACTTTGACTTATGTAATACTTTTTTCATTGGAATGTAATGCTCAAAGTATCTTTTTGTTTTTTCTTATCTATATCCACATCGTGCAGTGTTCTATTGGATAGATGTGTGGTTTCATTTTTATTTATGATTGATTGAGGTAATACTCTTTACGTGGCAAGTGGAACAGATTGGTGAATATCAATATAAGTATGCAAAAAAGTATCTCATAATTTTTGTAAGATCAAATGATGTTGTATTCTCTGTGTTGAGCCTTGAAAGAGCTATTTTATTTTTCCATGTCTGAGTTATGGAAATGGTAAATACCACTAAGATCAATTATGTATGTCTTTGGAGTAAGCAATATATAAAGACGTTGTATTTTGTTTTCTTTTGTGGCACTTTGGCATGGGAAGCGCTCATGGGAGTAACTTGCTCATTAGGTAGCACTTTTTGTCCTAAAAACCAATTTTTTCTTACTTCTTGGAGAAGTTGATACAAGAAGACAACATTTTTAAAGGCACCTATTGAACAATAAACTAGGATTTTCATAGTCGGATAAGAAAGTGAGGCTATTTTACAACATTTCATGGTTTTCTTCTAATTTTAAAAAGAGAACATGTCTTCGTTCTCATTTGTTATGACTCACTGTTTGTACCCATTGCACTCCTAGAACCCTCCTTTTCACACTTCATATTTTTCCTTCGGTCTCTACATCAAACCAATTCTTGCTCAAGGTCTTCTAGTTCACTGAGTAATAACAAAACTTGAGGTTGCATCAGATAATGCACTTGGCGATTGAGATGCCCCTCCCCTGACATGCAGCATAATGCCTAGTTAGTGAATATAATAATATATCCAAATTTATTAGGGTTAGTCAAAAGCATACTTCAAAAATGAAGTCTTTGAATTTAGTATGCTACACTTTCTACATACTACTTTTTTAGTAGACTACAATCACAGAAGGTACAAATTGCATCGTTATCAAGCATACGAAAACATGTGACTCTACCCTCTTACTTTCCCCCTCTCTCGATTTTCCTTATCACATCCATACAAGATAACTTTTGGTATCCCTAATTACAAAATAAAGCCTATCTTTACAATTTACATTTGATTACTTTAAAAAATAATTAGTGTTTTGAATGCTAAGGTTCATACTTCATAAATATATGCTAGAACATTGCCCTTGTGAGCCTACAACTCACAGTATTCCATGAAGGTGGCAGTGTGCATACCAAGAGAATCCCTTTCATCTCATCATCCATTTCATCTTCTAAGTTTGCGACTCAAAAAAGAGTGCATCAAGCTCATTCAAATGAGTAGCATGCAAAACTCTTTGTGTTTTTCATGCACAATTCATAGAGTTTCCTCATTAAAATAGATTTTGTTGGAAGCATTCTCTTTCCATAGGTGTTTGAGAGCTTCTTAATTCCACACCTACTTTATTATCTAAGAGCTCAATGCAATGAAATAAATACTCCCTCTAGGGTGTAAATGATTTGTAGACATGACCATGTGATCATGCTATTCCCAATCATCATCATCCATATCAATTGTTTTCTTTATATAGCTACCAATCTACTTCCACTATCTTCTTTGTATGAAGATATGATGAATTTGATTTTTCCATAGAGAGAACTTGGTGCCATCAAACTTGTAAATCTCAAAACATTCTTTCACTTGCAAGTTATAGCTCTTTTTGGGGACACTGGCACTAAACTTGGATCCACCAAAAGGTCCTAAAATATATAATGCCATGGTGATATATTATTGACTTGGATACTAATCAAGTTGAAATCAGTACATCAATGAAATCTTGGAATTTGAGCAAGTATCAAAATTTTGGGAAAATTGTTATAGAGTGTCCTCATGAAAATGAAAAAAAGAACTATGATGACCAATGAGAAAATTTCCAACTAATTTTGTGCAAGATTATGTGCTTTCTCTAAGAAGCAATGAAGAGAACAAAATCAGACTCTACATGGCTGAAAATGAAATCTCTTCAAAGTTTGACAGTCTCCTTTAAAACTGGACACTATGAGCAACAAACCATTGTCAATACTTTGATCACAATATCATAGTCTTGTATGACTATATCATTGCATATGTTTGCTTTTCGCATATACCAAGTGACCCAAAGAAGTCCCCAAGGCATCTTGAGCACCTAAGAATTCAATAGCATACATCTCCTATGGCAAGGATATTAGATATGCTCAATACTCCACCTTCAAGTGACCAAAAATGATCCATGGTGCTCTAAGTTGTAAGGCCCCCATTATGAGGAGAAGCCATTATGAGCCATTTTTGGAACCTTAACTTCTAAGTTAGATGAGGTCTATGTGTGATCATTGATAGCTATAGATGATCTTTGTGAGCCTTGCCATTAGGTTAGGTAGGCATAGACTTATGGGCCACTATGTTGCCATTCTAGGCAAAAATAAAGGCCTTGTGGCATCACACGATTTCCCCACAAAACCTTAATGGAAGGAGTGCAGAGGGGGGCTTGCCCCCTTCTGTGAGGTCTGAGGAGCCTATCCACCCAACTTGTAGGGCCATGATGACAAGAATTTTTCTATTGGATTGTTTATTTTTTTGATTTTTTTGTATCTTTTGACTATGTTTATCTATAATGACTCCCCTTGTGAAATCCACATAAGCATGGTCCATGTGTAGCTTTAGAGAGCATTGTGCACTAGCAAGCCCTTCATCTAGATTCTATCTAGATCGCTATCTAAGCTTCAGCGTGGGAGTACATGGTTGGACAATAACATCACTATAGTTGCATTACTCTTGGCAATATGAGAATTTTATTTCTCTCTCTCTCTCTCTCTCTCTATATATATATATATATATATATATACACACACACACACACACACACACATATATATATATATATATATATATATATATATATATATATATATATATATATATATATATATATATTAGTTTGCATCTATCATTGCTTGCATTTTTCTCTCAAGTTTTTCTACTGGTCTATTCTATTGTGCAAACATTTTCTTACATGGTATTAGATCTTGGGAGGCTCAAAGCGGTGCAGAAACAAAAATGTAGAGGTTGCATATGCTTCAATGATAAAAGAGAGAAGATGTCAATCAGTGCATCATCATCTATGATTGGGAATCAAGGTGGTTTGTCAATAGCAGTAGATGGAGGACAAGTAGGAGCATCAATGATGTTGGTCATCCCATTATTGTGGATACAACCACCAGCCTTCACAAAAGGTAAACTTAACAGTACAAATTACATCCTATGGAAGTTTAAAATCACTTTTATTCTTGAGTTATATGAGCTTTTGGATACTATTCTTGGGATTGATCATGAGCCGACAATTGGTCTATGCATGATACCTCTATCACATACCTCATGCTCACCCTAACTCATCATGGTGATACATAAAAGTGATCTTCTATAAACAAAAAATGCATCGTACATTTCAATTCTCTAGCAATCATATCGTCTATGTATACATGCATTTACTCATGCATTTTACTTCAATGAAGTTATATGCTTTTAGCTATGCTGATAGAAGACTTCCTCTCTCACAAAACACAACATCACTCTAGTTCTCACATGGCATATAATGCCATGTGGCTACAAAATTTCTGCCATCATTTCGCCAGGAAAATGAAGCCGGAAAAAAATAATAATAGTCTTCACAATGATAGGCATTAGCTTAGTGGTTGACAAACCACTCTCTTTACTCCAAAACCCTACAAATAAGAAACTTTGCCAAAATGTGTTGTTGGGAACTACACGCCCTCATAACCATGTCTTTTTCTGCCTTCAATACCTACAAAAGATTCTCAAACACACAAACAAGATCTGTGCATGCTTTTATGAATCAAAATAAGTTAGTGTAACTTCATGTGCATATATAAATTCATATAAAAAATAGCGTTCATGCACATTCCAATGTTGATTTCATTAAACTGGAAGAGAATACAATGCAAAATTGTAAACTTTGATGTGAAAAGTGATCAAAAGAATTTATTTGAGAGAAAAAATATGATGCAAATGTATGAAAATTGCTTCATTCTTATCTGATATGGTTCAAAATATTATTAGAAATTTCTAATTATCATAATTGAACACCCAATTCACTCAAAAAAAAGTTTCTCTCCAATCAACAGCCATATAAAAGCTTGTGTAGAGATGGATTTTAAGGGTCCAAATATTAATTATAACCAATCAAAAGAACTGTCTTGAAGTGTAGAAGCTATACCAATTTAAATTTCTTGATTTGGACATTCTATGAGGAAGTTATGGTCAAAACACTGGAGCTAGGTAAGTGGGCAGCATACCTCTTTGAAGAGATATGCAGAGAATTAAATGATCTCTATAGGTGGCTTTTGATTATCGAATGATAGGTTCCAGACACTGATTGAAAGCCCTTGAAGTCTACTATCTATCCCAAGTGGAACCATCCAATTTCGGTTTCATATGAGAGAGTTATGGCGTATTTAGTGAAGGTAGGTATGCTAACCTTTCTCTTTCTCTTACTTCCAATCTTTCTTTTTCTCTTTCTTTACTCTTGTCTTTTTTTCTAATATTTTTCCTTCTCTCTCTAATATTCAATTTATCTCA
Source organism: Ceratopteris richardii (assembly GCA_020310875.1). Classification (NCBI taxonomy): domain Eukaryota; kingdom Viridiplantae; phylum Streptophyta; class Polypodiopsida; order Polypodiales; family Pteridaceae; genus Ceratopteris; species Ceratopteris richardii. The sequence goes on along the minus strand of CM035439.1, from coordinate 104,905,047 downwards.
TGCAAGATCTCCTTCTTCTTCTCTCTTTCTCTTCTCTCATCCATTCTGTTTCTCCTTCTTCTCTTTCTTTTCTTCCTCTCTAACTGTTTGTTTGTATTTATATCTTAGATATGTGTAGATGCATAATCAAATGTATAAGTACATTAATCATTCGATTATGTATGTGTGTTGTTATGTGAGCAAACATGAGTGTGTATTTGTGTGTAAACATATACAATTTTATGTATGTATGTTTGAGTTTAAGAAACTTTCCTCTTTCTTTCTTTGAATTCGAATTTGAATGTGCTGTAGAATTTCTAGAAGTAGTACCTCTTTAATCGTCAGAGATCACCCCCCCCCCCCCCCCTTGTTGCATATCAAAATGTGCGGAATGGAACGTTCTACATAACAATGTAGACATATATCCAAGCTCGCCATGCGTGTATGAAGCTATTGATGCATGGAAAAATGTTCTCAATGTTTGCATACCCCCTTAGGATACTCATTCCTCACCATATCCATGCCCATCGAGCCAAGGGAAGGAAGAAAAATGCCTCAGAAAAGAGAGTTACGAGATTTCCCAAAACCTCTCTCTATGCTTAAGACACCAAGGTTGAGAGCAAGGCAAGTCTGTAGGCAAAGTGGCCAAGAAGCGGAAAGGCAAGGCTCAAGAGACCAAGGTTGAGGACAAGATGGTTCAAGAGAGTGTGCGAGGGTGAGGACATCAATCCAAGGGGAGACCAAAGATTGATCATTGAGGACAATGATCTCTAGAAGGGGAAGAGAGTGTTAAACTCAAGACCTACTAACAAGGAGTATGATGGGCTAACCACTTGCCCCAAAAGCCATGGTTGAGGATTACTTCCTAATCCTCCCTC